>OY720644.1:49005011-49452017 GCA_963169105.1 Ceriagrion tenellum | reverse complement strand
TAGTCACAATGGAATCATATTCGAATTTTACGCCGTAATTTATGTAGCTGCAGGAAACATGAATCAAATATTGCGATAATAATAGTAAGTAACACAATGTATCAAAACCTTTGGAGGGATTAAGGTGGCGGCCCCTAGAGACTCGGAGGCCACACTCTAGGCTAAGGCTGCTTGGGAAATTCAGAAGTGGTGTGTGTCAGAGCGACACAGAGAATATTATCGCCTCTAATATATAAAATGATAGAATAATATGACGCCTCACTACATCTCTTGGTCAGACAAGGGCGATAAAATACGAGAGATACACTACCGAACGGATAGGTACAAAAACTCGTTCATTCCGCGCACAATAAGCGACCACAATAAAAATTGAGCTCCACTACATACACTCCTAAAATACATGTCATCATTTCATCTCTCAAAACCTTACATCTTTACACTGTTGTTGACCTATCACCCCCTGCCACACACCCATGCAGCAACACTTCGTTGAAAACTGCTCCGAGCTAACATATAGCATTTCACAACTTTTAAATGGATTAAGTTAGGAGCCCCTGGAGACTCGGAGGCTAGATGCTAGGCTTAGGCTGCTTGAGAAATTCAGAACTGGTGTGTTTCAGAGCGACACAGAGAATATTATCATGACGCCTCACTAAATCTCTAGGTCTGACAGAAGCGATAAAATAATAGAGATACATTGCCGAACAGATAAGTACAAAACCTAGTTCTTTCTGCGCAGAATAAGTGACCACAAAAAATACTGAGCTCCTCTAAATACTTTTCCATAATACAAGCCACCAGTTCACCTTCCAAAACCTTATCCCTTACAACTTTAAAAGGTTGGAGTCCTAACATCCCCTGCCACACCACGATGCGGCGGCTTGCAAGGTAGCACGTAGATGTAAAAGGACATGTTTGCTTGCGATTCTCTCAATCGAGTCGATTCTTAACAACCTCCCTCATCGTCAACATCTTCACACGGGTGGTGACCTAACACTATCTGCCACACGGTCATGTGGCGGCTCGCAGGGTAGTTTGTAGATGTATAATAATGGCGGAATGATGTAACTTTACGCGTCTGAAATTCTCAGTAATTAAACGAAAAGATCCGTATAAGTCTCTAATTCGACTGATCTTTTCACTCGGGACGTTTAAAACTCCTTCACAACGTAAATTAAGTAAGACTAGCGAATGGTGATAAAATTTTACGAAGCCATCGGTAATTAAAACGAAGATATGATGGTTTTTAAATGTTGAATTTGAACGCTGAAATACATTGTCTTAACCCTCTATGGACGAGCAAAACAAATTTGTAACGTTTCAAAATCATTGCAATATCTGCTTTCTAAGAGGCTTTTCCATTTACTAGCTGCGCTAGAAAGAATTTTAATGCTTCGGGTTAAGTGTGTTGAAAGTTGCGTCTTTTTAGGCGGTTTGTCAAACATTTTGAATAGATGAATGTGTGCCGCCATTTGCTGACGATGGGGTGCCTGGTGGAGCTCCGAAATAAATTGTTTCAGCTGTCATGTGAAGAAGAAATTGGGAAAGTTTGAAAAAGGTATTAATAAACTCTTCTCGGGCTCTGCACCAAGTGATTGGCTTCATGTTTGCTGACGTTTCGGAAAACGACTTGTGTTCCATTTTCAAGGCGTGTTACTCTGTCGGTGTCAGATTGTAAACAATCAACAATCTGACACGGACAGAGTAACACGCCTTGAAAATGGAAAACAAGTCGTTTTCCGAAACGTCGGCAAACATGAAGCCAATCACCTGGTGCAGAGCCCGAGAAGAGTTTATTAATACTATTCACCAAGAGAAACTTAAATCTTTGAAAAAGGTACGTTATGGAGGGTAATGTTATAGTATCCCTTGTGTAAATATTGTAAATTATTGTTTAAAATTAAACACATATAACACAAATAAGTCACATTTCAAAATAAATGTCAGAATCAAATCAATTGCAACTTATAAAAAAATGCTTTAATATCAATTTAAAAAAATTAATATGTCGGCAGTATTTTTTTCATGCTGATGTTTCATTATTCTGTCCATAGAGGGTTAATGAAGGTGCGATGGCATCCCTTCACATAACTGCTATATCTTAATTTCGGCCCGAAAAAATATTCTTCAAAAAGTAATATATCTTGTACTAGATATTAATACACATAATGTTTTTTTCAGCTTAGGTAAACGATAATATAACACGAGTATTTGGGTTAAAATAACAGACTTCCGGATACTAAGATACTAAGAAGATTCTGCCGCAAATCCACTGCGTACAATCTGGATTAATGCAATCTCAGTCTGAGAGAGTATTTTAGTCCATTTCCAACCTCAAAATTAGCCAAGTTTGATTCATACGCACCGCAAATTATCTCAAAGAGATAGCCACTTCCTTGATCCCGGAGGAATTTTTCTGAATGCAACGGCAATCTCGCTACCATGTTCAACACCGCACAGGGCACAAAAAACAATATTTTCCCAGCAGCCATCTCGATCTGCAAAATTGGATCAAGATATGGAGGGAGGGAATAAAAAAAAGACGATCAGAGTACGAGAAGCGGCGGTCAGACGGAAAAGAATATTCTTTCCGAATCATTTCGAGCGGAATGACGCGTTTGGGCGAGAAAATAACATCAAAAACGTCGTGGAGATTCTACGGAACGCAAAAAAATAATAATTTAAATAATTTTTTTTACAATCACGTTCTTTAACGAACTAAGAAGTATATTATAATTTCTCGTAGCCTCATATGGATTCCTAACCCCTTTACGGATTGTCCTAAAAATTTGAGATAGTGAATTTTAATAGCTATGAAAAAACTTGTAAGATTTAAACTGAAAAACGTGGGGCGCATGAAATGGATAATTGATACAAGAATTGTTCACCTAAGTCACTAGCAATTTTATTGTAGAGCAAACGATATGAACAGTTGTGTGTGTCTTCTCTACGAAATCTACTCCCTACACTCCTTAATATTATCTATTGCATGCGCATCACGTTTTTCGTTTTATATCTCACAAGTATTTTCATAGCTATCAAAATTCACAATCACAAATTTTCAGGATAATCCATATGGGAAAAGGAATATGTATGGGGTTGTAAATTACGAGAAATTACTTTATACTTCTCAGTCTGTTTTAAAAACGTGGTTGTTAAAAAAATGTTTTACTTAAGTAATTTTTTATTTTGCGTTTTAGCCTTGTGTGATCGAATCCAAAATATTGCACACAAAAAAAAATGTGTGCTTCATTTTTTCCCCTGGAACTAACTTTTTGTGCCTCGCTTTTTTCCTCTGGTGCAAGCTTTTATCATAATTTATAAAATGATCTATTATTACCTTACATGCGTCGTATTACTGCATTTAATTGTATTGTTACTCAGTTCTGAGACATGTTTAAAGTTTCAAGTATCTAGCTCATCAAGGAGTTAGTTTAAAATCGACTGCAAATTTTGTACCGAGCAGAAAAACAGACAAGAAAGCGAGTCAATTAAAACGTGGTAAAAATGGGCAAACGCACGGGTATCCATTCGACGATGAGAGTTCGCCGGGTGCAATGAAATGTCATGCACCTCTCGCCCCAGAGGTGGCGCTCGTTCCTGCTTTCGTCTTAGCCTCGCAGAGGGTCGGTCGGATGTTGGAAGGGGGGTGCTGGGAGGGTAAGTGAGAAGAAAACAGAGGAGCTGAAAAAGATTGGAACGAGAGAAAGAAAAACAGAGGAATGCTCGAGAAAGCATTTAGCTCCGAGTTATGCCCTGTTCACATTACTATGGTTAGAATGATAGCTAATATGGCGGCTTAACTAAATTGCGTTAACACGGCATTCTTTAACCCTAGTTAAGATGCTGGTGGCCTCTGGTGGAGAGTTATGAAAGTGAGGTAACCTACAGCCCAATTAACTTCGCAAGTCGCTCTTCATTTTTTCCAGGTCTGTGGGCTAAATATACAAGACTTTATGGGCGAGAAAAATAATTGAATATGAATTGTTTCGCACGGTTATACTAGTCATTCATTAGTGTTTAACTTATCATTTCATGTCTAATCATAACTTTGTGCCTTGAAAGATGAAAATTGAGAGGCTAAATGTTACTGCGCTTTTATTTTTTCCAACGAAATTATCAATATCTTACGAACTTCAAGATACTACGGTAGATCAGACCATGAGAATAAAACAAGGGAAATGCATTGTAGAACGGAAAGGTTTATAATGTCGTTTTTCCCACGATCAAAAAGAAACCATAATGGCTGCGTTTAGACTTTGGAGTAGGTTAGTTGACAGGTAGTGTAGCTGATTAACTCATATGTACCCGAATGCATGTTTCTAAATGTTGCCAATAGTGCTGGCACCATGTTTTCCATGGTCCCCACATACTCTTGTGTAATTTCTTCACTCTAGTTCATGTTGGTGGTGAGACTTTCCCTGCAAAACACTCTCGTGGTGGCTTGCAGGGTAATAAGTAGATCTAGATGCAGTATTTCCCTTTTCGCCTCAGAATATGATCTACCCGTCTTTATCCCGTCCATGAAACCTATTCTCTTTCTTCCCCTTACCCGCTTACCCAACATCTTTCGCTCCATCTCATTCTTGAGCAACCCATCGTCCCTTAATACATCCTCCAGCCACCTACTCTGCCGATCTCAAATTTCATTCAAACTTTTCCTTTCCTCGCCACCATCTCAAGCACTTCCTCGTTAGTCTTCTTCTCCATCCACCTCACCTTCTTCATCCTTCTCCACACCCATAGTTCGTATGCCTGCAGCCTCAGGGTCCACGTTTCTGCTCCATACAACGCTACGCTCAATATCAAGCTCTTCACAAGCCTCTTTTTCACATCCCTACCCAATGTCCCCGTCATAAGCTCCCTTATATTACTAAACGCCTCCTTAGCCAACGCTATTCTCATCCGTATGTCTTGGCTATTAGGCCCGTTTTCTTCTACCGTACCACCTAAGCAATTCTAATGCTTTACTAGCTCAAGTTCGTGTCCTCCAACTCATGTACTAATAATGCTTCGGAAAACATTCTACCACCCCATATTATTTGAGTGAATCTGTTTATACAGTGGAACTTACCAATCATGGGTTAAGAAATATGCTGAACTGTTGTGGTTATTTTGTTTTTTTAAATTCCAATCTTTGTCTGCGTTATTTCATATTTTTCATTTTATGGTAGTGAAACATGGGTATATCAAGGTAGACATAAGAGTAGACCAAACGCCGTGGGTACGAGCTATCTGAGGAGTGTATGCGGCAAAAGTAGGATGGATAGGGTCAGGAATGAGTGGGTAATAAATGAATGTGGGTTAGATGCTCCAGTAATGGACATATATGAAAGGAGTTTGCTTCGTTGGTTTGGCCATGTTAAGAGAATGGATGAGAGTCGAGTAACGAAACAGATATATGAGAGTAGAATGAATGGTGCGAGAGGGAGAGGTAGGTCGAGAAAGTTGTGGTTGAATGTGGTTGAGGAAATTCTTAGGAGGAGGAATATTAGGAGTCTTAAAAACAGGAGGGTGCGTATGAAGCAGTGTATGGGGGTAAATGAGGCAAAAGAGGTTTGCAAGAATAGGCCAGTATGGAGGAAATTATTGAAGCAGAGTTAAGGTTACAAATATGTATTTATGAGTAAAACTTTGTGACTGTGCCTACCCCGGAAGGGAACAGCGTGATGGGTATGTATGTATGTATTTTTGTCTGCTAAGTCGAGCAGTACACGTAGTTGGGTAGTATTTAGGAAGAGAATGGGCTTCAGTGGTAGGGAAATCAAATTTAGAATAACCAAGGTTAAAGAAGCAATCATGTTTTAAAAATGACGGAATTGGTGAGGGTGGTTATGAGTAGGGACACAAAGAAAGACTGATGAAAATCTAATATGGAGCGTGGCGCTGTGTGGGTCGGAGACTTGGCCATTGCAAAGGAAGAATGTACGTAGACTTGAAGGATTTTGAGATGTAGTATTGGACGTGGATGGAGAGGGTGAGCTGGGTGGCAAGAAGGACGAAAGAGGAGGAGTTATTCGAATGTTTCGAAAAGTCAGAGATTGTTGAAGAGAATAATAGAATAATAGAGGGGAGAACCCTTGGAAGGCGAGGAAGAGGATCGGAATTCTGGAAGAAATAAAAATAGGAAGGCGATATGAGGCATTAAAGAGGGACCTAACAGAGAGTCTCGTAAAGGAGGGAAAACAGAAAATATACCAGAAATTAGGACTTAAGAATAAGTATTGTTCAAAAACCTATGAATCACCTTTTACAATCTCCAACTTAAATAATTTACCACGAACCGTCTTTGAAAAACTATGACTACTAGGAAAACTCACTGAATTTTTTCGTCCCTGTGTCATTAAATAGAAACTTTCAAAAATAAAAAGTAACTTGGTTTCCTTCCACTGATTATTTTTTCTGGTATAACATGTTTCGACACAGCAGTATCATCATTAGGTTCCAAGGTATCTGACGATGATACCGCTGTGTCGAAACATGTTGTACCAGGAAAATAAATCGGTGGAAGGCTACCAAATTACTTTTTCAGTTGTGAAAATCAAATTCCACATAGTTGAGCCTCAAACCATGGTATGCAGAAATTGTCAATTTTTTACAACCCAGACCTATAGCATGATTTCATGGTTCAAGAAACTGATGCATGATGGAAATATTTTTATATTTTACTCAATGCCAAGCGGATAATTTAAATTCTGAAGTAAGAATTCCAAGAAGAGATATTTGATACCATAGATGCCATTTTACTAAGTTAGAAAAAGGACAATGTCATTCCATAGTAAGTTTTCACGGCGTTCAGATGAATGCTTCTCCGATTCTCAGGTTTCCACAACGTAAGTTGTTTCTGAGACAACAGTTTCTTGTTGTTTTTGAGATAAATTTCTTCTTCTAACAAAACTACCTACCCGAGAAATGGAGGAGCATTCAAAGGACAACATTGATGAACGTATCGGCAAAAATAAAATATTAAAAAAACCATAGAAATATGAACGGATTGAAGAGGAGAAACATCGTTTAATTAACCTCCATCAAAACGGGACGGAATCTACCCCCAAATGCAGCGCATCTCCTCCCTTGCGCAGCAATGGAATTTTCTGTTTTTTTCTCTCTCATATCTAAGATTCTGAGGCATCCCACATACCTCTGAAACCATAAGGACACGTGTATTCCGGCGTAAGAAACACACGAGAGAAGAAATGGTATGAAAGTTGATTAAAGCGTGGAGAGACGGTGAAGCGATGCGGGCGGGAGTTAATATTTATACGAGACAGGAATGGCAAGGTTAAAAAGAGAGGGAATGAAAGCGAGCAAGGACAAAGGGAGCGTAAAAAAAATCAAACCGAGGGGGAATAAGAAAAAAACAAGTCCTAGTATCAATTTTTTTGCCTTTTTTTCGGGTGCAACGACTGCTGATTTCATCTCCTACTGAGGAATCTCCATTTAATTCGAAACCACAACGCCAGTTTCCCGGTGCGGGGATCCGCTTACGTCACCCGAAGCCTCTGCCTCCGATGAAACTTCGCTCTGAGGCAGGAAACGAAAGAAAATCTTCCCAAGATTTCACTGTGTTATCGTGCATTTCTGTCAGTAACCAAGGAATCACATGACAGATGTCGTGGCTCACGTAAAGTTGGTCCTCTCCTATCTGTACAATGCGAATGTCTCAACTAATATAGCTATCGTGTGAGAGCGATCTACTAACTTCATCACAAAGAATTTTTTGACATAATTAACAAGAATTTCGTTCTTGGTACATGAAAGTTTGAGTGGAATATTTATCGCGTTTAGTTTTACCATTAATAAATTTATTTGCCAATCTTTTACAATACCACAGGTTAATACAACAATACATTTGAGCGTACCATCCGCTTACAATTAAGTGATGGGTTCCATGACTCTTCGGATATCAAAACTATCAAATATATTGTAAAAAATTAATAAATTTATTTACCAAACTTCTTATATTGTATAATTGCAAAATGGTCCTCTCTTATGTGCACTATGCGAATGTCTCAACTAATATGGCTATCGTGCGAGAGCTCTCTCGTAACTTCATCAGAAAGGATTTTTTTTTAACAAGAACTTAATTCCTGGTACATTGACAATTACGTTTGATATTTATTTTGGTAAGTTTACCATTAATAAATTTACTAACAAAACTTTTTAAAAACACCACAGTTAAATACAATAATAAATATGAACTGGCAGGTACCTTCCACCCACAATTTAGTGAAGGGTTCCATACCTCTTGGGATATTATAACCATCAAAGATATTGTTAAATTCACAAATTTCTTCTAACTTCTACTATTCTTCACAAACTTCTACTATTGTAAAAGTATGGTAAAAACTTTTCAACCAGTATATCTGTATCCTCAGAAGGAGGGCATGGTATATTGCCTTTTACAAAGTGTTCTGTGGTGTAAAGTGTGATTGCAGAAGCATACTATAGTCAAAGTGTCTAGTAAGAGAAGCCGAATCACTATGGTCGTCACGACCATCAGCACAACGTGAGAGCAATATTCTCTGCCTCCAACAGAGCAAGAAATTCCTTTATGGCGAGGACTATTTGTGACCGGAACAATTTGCCTTGTCAAGTATTCAAAGCATTTCTTAAAAATTTTAATGTGTTTCAAAAGAGTATTCACGCCATATGGAGGCAAAAAAAACCAGTCATATGTTTTTTTATTATTTCTTTATCTTTATCATTTATTTCTACGGCTGATTAGGTGATTTATATTTCCTGTCATCTTGTCAGTTTTTTGACGATTTTTATGTACCCTGATAAACTCCCTTTGACAGCGTAAACCTAAAATGTCTATTGCAAATGTAGAATATAATTCTAACTCTAATATTAGAATATTATTAGTTAAGTTAAGCCAGGGTTTTATTTAATTTGCCATTTCTTTAGTAATAAAAAAACACAGTTACTACGTCTGATCCTCATCACTGCTATATCTTGTAAGGCAGATTGCAGAAGTAGGTATTATCTGTATCAATTATGATAGGGAGATCACTAAGTTATTGGTATATATGAATTGTAGAAATATTCAATTACTTTATTGGGTCTCACAAATTGTGTTAAATACTATTTGGTAAACTATGTTGTAACAAGATGGCCCCATGAGCGATGATCCTATTTTAAGGTGAACTTACTTGACAAAAGAGTTGCTCGACGAAGAATTAGTTTATTTACACATATTCGGCGCCCACCATTCACAATTTCATCTCCCAAAAACCTTGTCCCTTTTATCTTTACACGGCTGTTGTCCTAACACCCCCTGCCATACGCCCATGCGACGGATCGCAAGGTAGTATATAGAATTTACGCTGGTAGACAAGTATCTTCGTGCTTCACTATTTGCAACTTCGCCGAAGATAAATTATTTTTTAAAAACTTTGTACGCTCCTCTATATTTTCATTCAAAAAAAATATTTCAATGAAGAGGTCATTACGCTACGTACTGATTCAAATACAATTCTGTCATGCCCTACGCAAATAATAGAGGAGATATTACATAAAATAACTACAGAATATTAGCCCTTCAGCATATGCTAAAAAGCTTTTACTCACGTTACTATTACTGTGTTTTGAGTCAACAAAAACATGAATAGATTGGAAATAGAGCGTACCTTCCTCCCACAATGTAGTGATGGCACAGAGGATTGCATAAATATCAAATATATAGTAAAATTGTATGCAAATGGCGGTTGATTATTTCCATTATTCCATAAAAATCGTGCAAAATGTTTCCATTTAACCTATACGCCATCTATGGACCTTATCAGACATTAGCGGAAAATTTAAATCCACTGGAAAAGAAAAATCAATTCGGGAGTGAAATTAAAACATTTGTTTTACTCACAAAAAGCCGAATTGTTTCGTTTTGGAAAAGTTTGAATAGGTTGTTAGTAACTTTCGACGGTCTACCAAGGTTCGTAATTTCCTACCTTGTTGGCTCCATTTCTTAAAAACAGTGAAACTGGTGCAATGGTGACTATTTCCGTTGCACTCGAACAAATAAAGGAAGTGTAAAATTGCAAAATTAGTACGTAAGCCCACATGCGCTCTATGGGAAATAAGGGTCAATGAAATGGTGGACTGGCTTTCTAGCATTGGCCAGTATAGCACGTGCCCTCTCCATTGGATTGGATTGGATTGGATATTTAGGGAGGCGACCGACAGCTAGGGTCATTTGCGCCATAGGGGATAGGTAAGGGAGGAAGGGTGGATAGAAACCCGGCGTCTGCATTACCCTGCTCTTAACAATAGGCGCCAAGGGGACCACGGTTTAACGTCTCATCCGACAGATGGAGTATTGTACTTGAAGCGCCCTCCACAAGATACTAAAGAAGGGATCGGGTTTTCTCTGAAAAACATCATCCTCTGCCCTCTCCATATACCTCAATGGTGACAACGGATGGGCTGGGCCACGGCCGTCTCTATAAAGACGGCCATGGTTGGGCGCATAGCAAGCGCCCTCTCTCCATCCATCTCAACGGGAGGTACCGACGGAACGGGCGAAAGAAAGAAGGAACGCGTGCGAGAAGCTGCACGTCTTCACAGCTAAGCACGAAAAGGTCGGAGAGGAAAGAAGAGTAAGAAAGAGAGCCGGTGTGAAGGACGGGCGTTGGTCTTGGGAGCCCTTTGGATGGCTAAGGGTAGGGAGAGAAAGAAAGTGTGGGAGGGGTAGAGAGATTGGAGGATGGGAACGCCATAGCAGAACGGCGAAAGGGGACGTGGGGGAGGTGGACGGGCGATGGGCGGAAGGCCGCGAGAAGACGAAGGAGGAGGAGGAGAGGCAACGAAGAAGGTGAGTGTAAAAATTGTCTCACACGGAAGTGTTTCACGCATGGACGAGTCCGAAGAGGAGCTCTCCTTCCCAGCCCGCCAACCCCCAAGACGCTTGCGGGAGCGAATCGGTGTGGGTGGCGGGAGGGTGGGTCGTGGAAGGGATGGGAGAAGTTGCCACGGGTCTGGAGAGAGGAAGGAAAACGGAGGATAAATGGATAGAGGGCTGTAAAAGATAGATACATGTAATGGCGTCTGTCTGTTTGTCTGTTGCTCCATCACGCAAAAACTATTGGACCGATTAAGTTGAAATTTGACATGTAGACAGAAAAAATATCTGGTTGTAACGTAGGATATATTAAAACCCCCCACTACCCCCTTGGTGGTCCAGGATCAGCATTGGGTTCGGTGTTGTGGCTTCATTTTTCATCGCAGAGCAATAAATCAGAAGTTAAGGCAATTTCAAGATATATAACTTTATCCGAAGGTTTCATGTTTACTCAACCCACAGTATAGGTATGGAATTTATATGATAACTTTCACAAGAAGTATACTGTGATTAATTTACTAAAATTTAATTTTAGGCCTGATAGAAGACTGTAGAAACTGTAAAGTTGAAACTCAACTTCTGCTGTAGACAACTGGCTAGCGTATCTCTTGCGCGATCAAGAAATTTGTGCAATGATTGACATTAAAATGGCGTTCATTTAAAGTAAAATGCTGGAAAGTGTTTGAATTACAAATGTATATTTTGATGAATAATCAGAATGTTTGACTAATTGAGGAAGTAAGCCCTTGTCAAAGAGAATACATTTTTTTGAAATTAAGGTGGAGGAAATTTTATCGCATTAAAATCTCTGACATATTGCTCCATGTTATAAGTGAAAGAAATGTGTGAAATAAATAAATGATCAAACCTTATCCACTGCTCTCTTGTGGAAAATCACTGAAGCTCAGACAGAGCTCATTCACAAAGCAAAATACTGGCAGAGGAATGCTTATGCGCACATTATGAAAATATGGCATAAAAAAGACACTGGTTTCTACTTAGACTGTCTGCCTTTGTCCTTCAATCACTTAAATCATAAAACTGATATTTTTCTGAAATTGGTTTAGTGTATTTGTTGCCGGCTCATGTGGCAGGATGAATATTGCCATTTAAAATATATTCGTGGAAATATCTACATAGTTTGTAGTTAAATTTTCCGTTTTAATACGTTAATGCTTTCATCGGCGAAGGCACGATTTTTGAAACTGAAGAAATAAAAGTACATTATTTGGTATTAGTCTTGACTCTCGTGTCCAAATCAGAGCCAGCGTAAATTGAGAAGTCAGCTAAATTCCAGCAGAATAATGCAAAAGTAGAAGTGATTTTTTGCAATCAAACTAAACAACGAGTTGAAATCCCTTGCTGGTTGTGAATCACCAGATCGCGGTGCAACCACCTTCAATGACTTTTTTTGTCGTTTTAGATTGGAATCACTTAATCCCTTCCCATCGACTACTTTTAACCCCCACGTTGATAGGCTTTGAAATCCCCACATAAAGTCGTCGCTGACTCCACGGATATCTCTGAGATAAAATCGGAAATTTTCACTGCACTTCTTCGAATGATCTCCACGGGGCTACTTATGGGTTTTATTCTGCTTTCCTCCAAGAACTCACCGTCGATATGACTCGAGATATGATGCCTGTGATAGTAAAATTAAACTCTTCTCTAATATAACTTAATTTCTTCGTACGAATTGACGTGGATCTTTTCCTACTACTAAGAATTTTACTCAGCAAGCATCACTCGTTCAGTTTTTAAACACCCGAAGATTTTTAGGTTTTAGCTCTCCAAACATACTTTCTTTCAGCCAAAAGCTCGATTTCTTCATTTAATATCTCTTGTCTCTCGTGATTTTCTCGATGTATCTACATCTACATATTGCCCTGCGAGCCGCCGTATGAGCGTGTGGCAGGGGGTTTTAGGACATTAGCCGTGTAAAGATGAAAGGGATAAGGTAATGGGAGGTGAAATGGTGACGTAAATCATGGGAGTGTATTTAGAGGAGCTAATTTTTTTATTGTGGTCGCTTATTGTGCGCGGAAATAACGCGATTTCGTACCTATCTGTCCGGAAATGTACCTCTCGTATATTATCGCTTCTGTCAGACCGAAAGATGAAGTGAGGCTTCCTGATAATATTCTCTGTGTCGCTCTGAAACACTTAAGGACTCTGAACTGAAACGGAAGGACTCATGAGTAGTAAATGCATTAATATTTGAATAACGCTAGCGGAGTAGGCGTTCAGCTGGAGGGCAATTCGTAGGTCTTTCGTTGAGAGCACAACTTAACAAGTTTTCAAGCAAGTGAAAAAAAACTCTTCTTAATAAAATCTAAAAGCGAAGTTCGCATGCGTGGAAGGACATCCCAATGATTGACAAAAAATATGTGATATCCACCGTTTATTTCCAAGTTAACGACGGGTTTCGGCTGTCAATCCATGATCCCATTCCATCAAGTTAATGGATTGACAGCCGAAATCGGTCGGTATATTCTTAATAAATTGTAGAAGTCACAATCTTTTAGTCGATCATTATACTCTTCTTAATTCATTTATTTAAACTTCATGAAAATCGAAAATAATTTCAACGCAGGTTTTTCTTGAAATAGTTGATTAACAAAAATTAAATTTAAAACTCGACTTGTTTCTTCGTACGATTTCCGTGGAGTCGAAGCGGATGTCCCTTTCATTCTCGCGCGCACACCGCGTTGGGTGTTCTACGAGTCAGAAATCTCACTGTATTCTTATAACAATAATTGTGTCTTATTTTTCTCTTAATACAAAACCTCTAAGGGCAATTAGGTGAATGCATACGTGATGCACTTGCCCACCATAAAATTAAAAAGGTAAATAGTGATAAACATGGAATAAATATTCATATATAGGCCCCAGGCTCCTAGGCCTATGACACAATTTTGACAGAAACCATTGTAAAATACCCGGTTTTGCTGGAATTTGAAGGCTTTCTGGTCCTTGCTAATGCAAAAAAATAAAAATAGCAACAGGGGTATGAGATACGCATCAGACAATCTGAACATATGGAACAATCAAGGGCAAATAACGATTTGAAAAGAGAGTAGTGATGCATTTTTGTTGTAAATACATTAAGAGATCTTCTGCATTTAATTGAACTGGTTAACGAGTTCCATATTATAGTTGAGCTGACTAAAACTGACAGGCGATATTTGGTCATACGACGAGCGGGACAGTACAGGTTAGAGGAGTCGCTCGTAGTAGATATGCTCCTCGATGAATGGGTACTGTGAAATAGGTCAAGGACAATTACCCTGTACAATATCTTGTGATATTTCAATTTCGGGTGTGTGGCAGGGGGTAGGTTATGATCAACATGCATTGCATTGTATCCTACCCTATTTTATACAAATACAACTACTGTGTATTAACAAAATTCTCCTAAAACTTGCCAGGATGAATATTTTCATTAAAGCTCCTACCCGTAAGGACATTTGTTGCTTCGTTGTAATAACATCAATTAAGTCACCATATGAACGCACATGTGTGCAATAGAGGGTCGTCTCATACCGTGGTTACACCGCGGTCGTAGTTATACGCTCGACAGTTGTCTACAGCAGAAGTTGAGTTTCAACTTTTCGGCTTCAACAGTCTTTTATCAGGTCTAAAATTAAATCTTAACAAATAAACCACAATACTCTTCTTGCGAAAGCCATCATATAAATGCTGTACCTATACTAATGGTGGATTAAATATGAAATCTTCACATAAAGTTATATACCTTGTAATTACCTTAACTTCTGATTTATCGTTAGAAACACATTTGCGGCACAGCATTAAAGAAACTAGGATTTGTTAAGCGTATAATAGTAAGTTCCTCAGATAAAAAAGTAAAAGAAAAATCTTACTTCACTCTAGTGAGGCCACGCATAAAATCCGTCGCAAACATTTTGGACCCTGATCATAAAGATTTAAACAAAAAAATTAATAACATACAAAGAAAATGTGTACGCTTCGTTAAAAATTGCTACGAGCGAACATATAGTGTCTCAAAGCTTTTACAGGGATAAAGGTGGGAGCCCCTTGAGACTCTGAGGCTACATGCTAGGCTTAGATTGCTTGAGAAATTCAGAACTGGTGTGTCCTCACTAAATGACGCCTCACTAAATCTCTAGGTCAGAGAGAAGCGATAAAATAAGAGAGATGCATTGCCGAACAGATAGCCATAAAAACTCTTTAATTCCGCGTACAATAAGCGACCACAGTAAAAACTGAACTCCACTAAATACTCTCCAACTAATGCATGACACCATTTCACCTCCCAAAATCTTATCCTTTACATCTTTACACGGTTGTTGCCCTAACACCCCATACCACACACCCATGAAGTGGCTCGCAGAACAGTATGTAGATGTAAAACTACCAATCAGTTGGCACGAAAACCCAAACGAAAATAATTTACCATAACCCGTCTTTGAAAAACTTTGACTAATGAGATAATTTGCAGAATTTGTTGTTGTTCCTAGGGCAATGAAAGAGTATTTTTTTAGCCACCGAGATCTACAAGACCATGATTTCTGAGTTTAAAAACCTGACACCTGGTGGAAATATTTTAATATTATACTGCAATGCACAGCTGATAATTTAAACGCTGAAGTGAAAATTTCTATGATAAGAAATTCAATGCTATAAATGCGATTTTCCTATGTTGGAAAAAGGACAACATTAATACATCGTGACTTTCCGCTGCGTTCAGGTGAATTCTTCTCCATTGCTCGGGTTTCCACCACGTAGATCGTTCCTGAGACAACAGTTTGTTGTTGATTTTGAGACAAGAGTTTCTTCAGGCCCCATTTCACCTCCCAAAACCTTATTCCTTACATCTTTACCCGGCTGGTGTCCTAAAGCCCCCCGCCACACGCCCATGCGGCGGCTCGCAGGGTAGTATGTAGATGCAGATGAAGTCATTCCGATGGGAGGAAAAAAAATTCTTTCGTGCACTAATTACAAGCCCAGAGAAGTCCATGAGCGGAGTGGATTATTATGATTTTCTCAGGAGATATCCGTGGAGCTTCTGACGTGATTATCCCCGCGAATCTCTGCTCCGTCGGGGACGACGTGGGGAAAGGGTGGGGTTGATCGGAGCCGAGAGAAGGGATGGGATTATAGGAGGGAGAAAAAGGTCTGGAACAAAATATTTGCGGCGGTGGTAGCGGCAGCCGAGGCGGTAGAGACCAATTTTGCACCGTAAAGGGTGGATAGCGTGCGTTTATCGTCCTCTGTGGAATTTATGGCTCTCGCGTCGCTCAGAGGGAGAATAAGGGAAAGAGGAAGAAACAGAGGCAAAGAGGGGAAGGATGAAGATGAACTCTGTAGCAAAGGGTCTTTGGGTATCGTTCTGTTCATTCCATAGAAAACTATCGTGGTGGTGAAGAGAGGGAATGTTTCGACAGATCTCTTTCATGTTTCAACATCTACCAGCTCTTGAGACGGAGTTCAGGGATTAAATGATATTTTATACTATTAAACGAGCAATTCTCGTATACATGTATTTTTTATATACATGTATGTCTGAATGTAAATATTTGCACGAAAACTAGCGAACCGATTCTCCTGAATGTCGGTATACATGGATTTTCGGGTCCGAGGATACCATTGGACTATAGGACTCAGGGCTGCAATGGCCCCAATGGCCCCAAATTGAGCCCCTATTTGACTCTGAATCAATGCTGAGGTTTCTTTTTTTGCATCTTAATATTACTTGCAATCAAGACATAGGATTTAAATTTTCACCATCGGATGGCAAAGAGAATGAAGTATTCTTTCAATCGATTTTGTTATGAACTTCGTTTTTGCTTAAAAATTACGTTTTCAATGGCAAAATTGCAAATATTTCTTCGCTTTCAACAATAGCATATTTCCTTGGCAATCTGATCAATATCAATTAACGGGAAACAGGAAAAATCCCGGTCATTTTAAACCTTATCTTTTAGATATGCATATGGGTGTATGGGTATGCAAACATTTTCACGAAAACTATGGAACCTATTCTTCGGAGAGTGGGTATTTTGGGGTTTTAGAGCAGGGGTCTGGAACCAATTTACGTCAGATTTTTGTCAACCTAGAAACATTGCATTGTTTCCAAATATCCTGTATTTTTTCCAAGTATCCTGTGATTATTCGCAACTTCATCAGCTGTGGTACTGTTTCGCTCTTAATGTTAATGAATGTGGTACTCCAACACTGCGTAATTATACGATATCCAGTGCTCAAAGCTGAACGATGGCTTATATGGAAATATGAAACTACATAAAGCGAGCATTTAACGAAGATTTAATACAAATATCTAACGTCTGAAGTAAGAATGAGAGGTAGGTGGGGGGGGGGGGGTTGGGAAAATCTTACACTGTCTTACATAAAGGGAGAGGGAGGTCAAAGATGGCATAACTCATCTTACGTAATACTTGAACCACTATCCTATCTCCCCTCCATGAAAGTTTTCAACTAAGCACTTGGCTATCCTTTGTAAGTTAATAATTACCCATAAATCAGGGTTTCCCAAACTTTTTCTCTGACGTAGCACTTTGAGGAATGTTTAACGAAGCACCATGTGTAATTTTAAGGGTGAGTAATGACAAATAATTGATAAATCTTTGGATTTAGTGGAACATTTACCATCTTCTCGCGGCGTACAGTCTGAGAAACCCAGCTGTAGATAATATACACTCCTCAAAAAGGGAATCTAAACCCCACCGTTCGTTTCAGTCACGTCAAGAAACGTCGTTGAAACTCCAATCGTTGACATGGGTTTCTCAATGGGATGCGGATAATATCTAGGAATTTTAATTCTGTTATTTTGAATCTTGAAGAATGCCGCTATACGCACGCACGGTGGTACCACACAATTATGGTAGTTGTGCATATGGCCCTTTTCATTGCACTCATTAGGAACTAACTGAGAGAGTACGGTAGGCTCGGTGCATGACCAACTTAAAAATGTTACCAAGTTTATACCAGCTTAAAAATTTAACCAAGCCTATACCAACTTAAAACTTCTCAATCTGACACTAATTTAAGTTCATCTATTTAGTTTTCTAATTCTCCCTAGATGGCTCCACCGCCCAAGGGCATAAATATGATTTTATTCATGGAGTGAATACTCATAGAAAAACGAGTCCTATAACTGGTATGAACAACAAAACGTCGCTTTTTCACGACATTTTCCATGCAAAATAAACTTGATACAATCGTACATGGTGCTAAATGTAACAGTGAGAGAAAAACGGAGAAAAAGCTATGTTTCCATTTTATATAAAATTATTAGGAAACACTGATTATTGATTGGAAAACTCCCGGTAAACTGATTTCAAATGAAATTGATCTATCTCTGTGTCGGCACCATGTTTTTTATAAGAATTTGAGCTAATTATAACAATGATTGAAGTGAAAGCTTTGTAATTCCATTAACGTTGCAACATATTTCACGACGTCTGTGGCTGTAGTTCACCATAAGTACATCCGTGGAATGATCTACATTTTTTCACCTTAACTGTGCTTTCTCTTTGAGTGTCATTCATTTTTATGGATAGTAAATAGTTGGGAGGAGACTCATATTCCCGCTTCCCAACAGTGTGTTTTCACATAATATCATCACAGGACTACCTTACGTCTGGCTCCTACCCTTCTACCTATCTGGCATTGGTGGCCCTACCGGGAGCAATATCAATTGCTTTCCAGCTCTTGGGGTCATTGGAACGCGCAAGCCCTTCCACCACATCAAAGTTGTAGTCGGCGGGAAAACTCCTAAATCAATCGGCTTGGACTCAACTCTTTATGAAATTTTGTACAAATGGGCTCATATAGTGTGAGGTAGGCCCCTGAAAGTGTAGAAAACCGGGAGGATATCCTCTGACATTCAACAAAGCCTACCTTAGCCGGTAGAATACTTTTAAATAACTGGAACAAAGTAACCAGTGAAAGCAAACTTTTTTTTAAACCAATTAGACGAGAAATTAGACTAAAGTGTTTGGTTTGACTCACCAATTCACGGAGTTTCTCCATTTGGCTACAAACAATGTCGGCGTATTTTGAGGCAGCTTTGTTAGGATCGTAAACATTTCTGTGAAACGTACTACTGGCACTTTCCTGCCCTCTCAAGTCTAAATTATTCATGTTGGTAGCGTCGCCTTAAACTGTGCAAAAATTTCCCCCTCCCACTTTGCAAAAAAACACTCTGCCAGAAAAACCACTGATCGCCAAAAAAAGTCACGGACGCCAAAAATACTCGCAAACGCCGTTCGCGACTATTCCTCGCGCATTTGGCCTCAGAGAAGCCAAGCTATTGAGAACTCCATTGAATTTTCATACAATGTTTAAATAAAAAAGCTTAGTAATGGAAAACATAATTAAGAGCTTCTTCGAGGAAAAGGAACCCTTAGACTGAAGATCCAACAGAAGATATATGTGGACCCCAGAAGTCAAGGGGTCTAAGTGACATTTTTGAAAAAAATAAGTTAGGTACAGGAATGGGATGTGAAAATAGAAATCTTTTAGGTTGTAAAGGGATCTAAGTGATTTTCTTGACAGGTGCTGCTATCTAGGGTAATGCCTCTTAACTACTTAGTGGGTTATACCAAGCATTTTCAACTTTCACTTAAGTTTTCTCAGAACAACGATTTTGTTACTTAGACCCCTTGACTTCTTGGGTCCTCATATATGATCTCTTCGATCTAATCCAATTCAGTATTTCCCCTCCAAAAGCCATTAAATCAATGGCCCAGGCTCCAATCCGTTAAACATGGCCATCCTTATATTCAAAAATATTATTTAAGAACCCTCTATTCCTAGATTATATTCCATTCCACTCCCGTATTCGTAATTCGTAATACGGGGTATAATAATCCATAAATAAGTTTATCTCGATAAAAACTCGGTTAAGAATGTTGCGTGAGATTTTTACAAGCAGTTCAAATACGCTTAAGTCTCAAACCGTTCGTTTTTATACCACGTGACTCCTTAGTTACGTGGTCGAGATTAACTCGAGTGATTCAAACACAACCTCCCAAGGCTGTATTCGAAAATGTGATAAAACTTTTCTTCTGATATTTTATGTATATTCGTCACGATTAACGTGACGTTCGTTTTTGCGAATATAACATTTACATGGCCTATCGCCTGACCTATGTGCTTCACCAGGATGTGAACCGCGAGTGAAATGAGATGATAGTGGACAGTTTAGCGATTACGCCGAAGATTAGACGGTGGATACCGCAGGAGACACGAGATTTCTCACGGTATTGAGCATCGAACCAATTCTACCGTCGTCAGACACGATGGAAACACAAAAGAAAAGATTATCGCTTCATTGAAGCGCTCGTTTGGCTATAATCTATAATAGGGTGGTTGGGAAACCGATTTTTTTAGTGAAAAGATTTACTCACCAGGGGTCTCCGGGGTGGGAGGGACGTCACTCCTGGTCAACGTCTGTAGGAGTTCACCTTCCGTCTCGGCTTGAGCCGACCATCTCCGAGTGCCACGAGCGTTTGATTTCACCATATCTTCAGTGGCTACGGAGGAAAAGAATATATTAATTGTGTATCAATAGGATCATACTAATGTGGTTGATGCGCGAATCGTGAGTCAATCGATGCACATTTTTATAACTTTCGAGAAATTCTAAAAAGAATTCTTGGACCACACTTCACTTGAATACATTTAGTTATAAGTTGTAAATAGCCACACGTGTTGTAATTTAAATGATGCAACAATTATATTATAAAATGTTAATAACATATTAAATAATTGTTTAGACTAGGGATTACGGCCCAAAAATACGAAATTTAAGCGAAAAACGCATTTAAATATGTGTTTTTTATTCGATGCAATACCTTGATATTTATTAGGAACCATCATACTATAATAAAAAACGTTTAGAATAAAATATGTGCATATACCTTCGAATTATAACTGAATACGTGTCAGACGCCATTAGGCTACGTGTTAAAATAGCATTAAATTTCCATGAAACAGAATAGGCAACACGCAATTTTTTCGCTTAAAATCCTCAAATATTACCAATAAATACGGGAAAAAATTTTTTCAACCCCTAAAAACGGGTATTTTTCGGTGACATTTTTAGGGAAAATAGTGCATGAATTCGGATTTTTTTTAGTGAACAAAATTTGGAAAAAAGGAATAAAATACGGTTTTGAGCAAAAATTGAAGGTAAGAGGTGATGATTTCGGCGGCCATTTTGGGGAGTTTAATGAGATTTTCAGGACATGGCGCAGTAATCGAGTAAACTTTACATCTTACATAGATCCCTAGAGCTGATTGGTGATTGTATGCGTAAATGTAGCAGCTGCTGTCATGTAGGATCGCAAATTTTCTAGAAAAAAAATCCCTCGAGCTGATTGGTGATTATACGCATAAATGTAGCAGCTGCAGCCATTTAGGATCGCGTATTTTCTAGAAAAAAAAATCCCTCAAGCTGATTGCTGATTGTATGCGTAAGTAAGAGGTGAAATAAGTAGATGTCCCTCTGGTGGAAACGTTGGGAAGATGGAAATACGGTGTAAAGCGCATTGGGAAAATGGTGATTTTTGATGATTTTTGAGATGAAATATCCAGAAAAGTACTGCGTATTAGGTAAAAAAGTTATATACTATGAAATCCGGATTCTTTAGCTTTGAAATAAGGTATAAATTAGCGCGGTAGGTCACCTGAGACGACTGTAATAGCAGTTCGCGGAATGGAGGGGAATCTACATTTCTACCACCTCATCCTTTACATCTTTAAACAGCTGGTGTCCTAACACCCCCTTCCACACGCCCATGCGGCCCTCATCCCGGTCATTGTACTTCCCTCACTTTCTCCCACTCCTTTCATTTACCTTGAAAAACTAACCTACCCCAAAATTGGAACGACCTTCCTTCCGCCCTCCTTCCCTTACAACCAACCTTCTCGTTTTCTTCCCTTACTCTCTTTCTCTCCTTCCCCTCCTCCACCCTCCTTCTGCTTGTTTATACATAAACATCGAGATAAAGGAATTGTACATGAACAACGACATCATTTGCGGAAGTCATTGAGGTAGATGGAGGAGATTGAGCGATATAGTTCCCTCATCATCTCATACTAGTATACATATCTCAAACATAGAGAAAAAAAATCACTTGCTATGCTGGCAAATGCGAGAATCCGTTGACCCTCAATTTTCCTTTGGCGCTTGCGGGCCGACGCGCTAATTTTGCAATTTTACTCTGTTTTACGATCGATAACTTACTTGAAATCAGCATGCACTTACTTCTTTTATGTGGATTCTCATCACATATTTTGGTTATTCATTTAAATCAATAATCATCCCCATTCCGGATGAAAACTATAATTAAATCGAGTATCATCCGTTGCACTAAGCAGCCAATATGTGTTTTAAGAGTAAATTGCCTTGAATTTCAAACAGACGGTTGATATTCTTGCTTTGCATCCGCTAATTCGTTCATTACGTCGTGCTATCCAAAGGAAAGTAAGGAAAGAGTAATGTAAAGCCCATGAATATACATTATGGGTTATTGACTCGTCGCCAAAAACTATTGCCTTTAATTACGTAAGCAAACTACTATTTCGATTGAGTCGCCGTCTAGTGATGAAAGACGGCAGTTCAAATGAAAATACAGTCTACAGATCTTGAATAATCACGTCTTACCGGTTTTAATTACCAGTAATCAAAATGCAGTGGATATTAATGTAGTACTACACGCGGGACGTAATTGTACACTTTTTTAATATTGTCCGGTCTACAGATATATTTGATTCCTCTCCAAATTTAATTACACAAATGCACAATTAACTTCTTAGCACTTCGTGGATATCTTGCTACGGCAATTTAATAACAATACTAGGTGAAAAAAGTAGAATTAATTAGAAGAAGGATACAAGTACTATAAGGATTTCAAAACCAAGATCCGGAAATGTCACCTATGGATAAGAGATTACGCCAATAACTATCATTTTAATAACAAATAAAGGAGAGATTGTTGAACCTACTCCGAGGCCACACATAAATAGTAGGTTATCTTCATTCCTATTGCTCTCTCATCATACCTTCTGATTCCTAAGGCACTCAACATGTAATAAACCTAAAAATGAAGCTGTAAATTAACAGTATAAGATCCACACAGCAGAGAAAAGGCTCACGATGGAAGTTTTGTATGCCTCTTACACACTTCCTGTAGTAGATATTTCCTCTCTAGCATTTACAAAGTAACTGTTAGATCTCAAAAATAGCCAGCTATTATTCACAGCATCAAGTGGGTCATATCTCATAAATCGTCATTGAATATTCACCACAGTCTCACGTTAATAACAATCAACAAAGCCTCCCACCTCATTTCATCCAATATTCTTAAACGCCGTCATTACGGTATACCAAGTATTTCTAAGTTTTTTGTTAAGCTCGTTAAACATCAAGAACATATTAAAAATAAAAATACATGACCACAGATAAAAAAAGGAACGGTGAACGAACGAAAAGGAACGGTGAACGAACGAAGAGGAACGGTGAACGAACGAAGAGGAACGGTGAACGAACGATGAGGAACGGGTCCCAAAATGGACCGGTACAGAGTGAACGAGTTCCCAAAAATGAACGGGTTTGCCCATCTCTAGTGGAGATTCTTTAAATGCGGAGATCTCATTTCTGCTCCATCCAACTCTTCCCTCTTTCGCACAAATAACTTTTCTCCAATGCGCCAGGAATGCATTTAGCTTCAAAAAAAATGCAAATAATGAACCGCACGCCGTGCGAAAAATCACACGTTCAATTCTCACCTCTTTGCACGGGATGAGATTCAATTTAAAACCGTTCACACAGAAATTCTTCCATAAATATATGAGGCACATTCTTCCAGAGAGTGCCGGGAATATGTAATTTCGTGACAATACAAGTCGTCTGGCTCTTTCGATTAGTGACTTCGGAAGCTTTCCATTTGCAAGGTGTCGAAATCGTCGCTGATCGAAACTCATCAGCGCACTTCTGCGAACGACACAGAACTTAACGATGTGAGCATGCGAAACGTTCGCCAACCTACCGATAGGTGGCATCTTTTCGCTTCACAACTGTCGCGTCGAATATATCCTGTGAATTGTAATCGATATTTAAATTATATTTTCAAAAACATTTGATTTCTACCTCGCAGTGATTCAGATGGTGGGAGCAATTTTCGTTTATGTGAAGATTTGCGTAAAACATTCTACATGCGTACTCATTCATAAAATACGAGGTCTATTCAAAAGGTTCCCGAACTTTTTTTATTACAAAAACAATACTTCACTGACAAATCATTGCTCAGGGTCTCCTTCAAAGCAGTCTTCTCCCCAACGTATAAACATATCCCAAAGGTGTTTCCACTTCTTGAAATAGTCCTGGAACGCTTCTTCCGGAATGCTCTTAAGCTCCTCTAGCGAACTTTTCTCTATCTCTGAAATGGTGGAAAATCTCTTTCTTTAGAGCGAAATTTTTTGTTTGGAGAACAGAAAAAAGTCACACGGGGCCAGATCTTGTGAGTAGGGTGGATAGGGAAGCACAGCGGCCTTGTTTTTGGCTAAAAACTCACGAGTTTTGAGAGACAAATGAGCCGGCGTGTTGTCGTGGTGAAAAAATTACGCGCCGCCGCGCCCCTCCGAATTTCGGGCCGTTTTCGACTGATTCTCTCTCTTAGGCGTGTCATAACCCCCTAGTAGTACTTCTTGTTGACTGTCTAGCATTTAAGTTGGTATTAGTGATGCATAACCTCCTCTGCATTGAAAAAAGACAATCAACATCACCTTGACATACCAGCAAACTTGTCGTGCTTTTTTGGGGCGGGGGGATGTCTCACGAATCCATTGTGAAGATGCACTTTTCAATCGATGTCATAGCCATAAACCCATTACTCATCATCTGTTATGATCCTGGAGAAGAAGGTGTCATCCTCTTCAGCCTGATCAAGCAGTTCCTGACAGACTTGAAATCGATGTTGTTTCTGGTCTGCTGTCATCAGGCGAGACATGAATTTGGCGGCGACTCGATGCATCCTCAATTTTTCGGTAAGGATTTCATAGCACGAACCAATCGAGATTCCACACTCTTCTACAAGTTCCCTTTCAGCCAAACGCCGATTTCCACGAACGAGATTGTTCACTTTCTCGATCAATCGACGTTGAAGGTCTTCCGGAACGCTCGTCGTCTTCCACTGATTTCCACCCCTTTTTGAACCGGATAAACCACTCATAACACGTGGTACGTTTCATAGCATCGTCACCATAAGTCTTGGCAATCAACCCAAAAGATTTCGTGAAGGATTTGCAGAGTTTCACGCAGAATTTCACAGAACAACGCCACTCCTTCAAAGTGCTCATTTCCGCGGATCCAATTATTCGCCGCACTCCACGAACACCCTTTCACAGAAACGGCCGTAACCAAGCAACAAAACAATATATCAACAAAAAAATTATGGGCAATTATTTGGGAAGTTTTTTCGGACACAATGCCTCCATGTATATTAACAAATAACCAGCTGGAGGCGGGCTGTATAAAAAGTTTGGGAACCTTTTGAACATACCTCGTAATTAAGTAACAGAAAAAAACTTAAAAAATGTTACCGATTAGGTTTCTTGGCAATTTAATACCATTTATATATTTTAGCACATAGCATTATTTACATTATATTTCAAAGTACTTCTATGACATATGCACAGATATTCTCCTAAATTCGAATACACAAACCTTTCATTACCGGTAAAGTCAGCCAACAACTTTCAGCGAAACCAATTAAAATAGGCCTAAGGAAAGTATTTGCTAAATGTTTTATTTGGAGCATTGTGCTTCATGGAGCCGAAACATGGACAGTCAGGAGGAAAGAGGAGAAATATCTAAAGGGTTTGGAATTTTGGCTATGGAGAAGAATGGAAAGACGAAAATGGAGCGATAAAGTGAGAAAATGGGAAGTGAAGAATGAGAAAAGAATGAGAGAAGGAACATTTGAAGACCAATTATAAAAGAGGAAGACGAACTGGATGGGACACGTCCTGAGGAAAGATTGCCTGCAGAAAATAATATTAGAAGGGAAGATCGAGGGAAAGAGGGGGAGAGGAAGACGAAGAAATTATATGTTGACGGATATTATGGATGGAAGGAGTTACGAAGAGCTGAGGGAGGCAGCACAGGATAGACGAGCATGAACGGAGCAGTTCAACTAAAACCTGTCTGAGGACAGATTCACCAAAGAAGAAGACCTTTCACATTCCCTTAAAAGTTTCTGTTAAAAAACAAGCTCTAATGCCAAATAAAAAATACGCACTTATATACGGTCTCCAATGAAATTTTTCAATTCCGCGCTGTAAACTCAAATCATGACTCCTCACTACATCTCCAGGTCTGACAGACACGATAAAATAAGAGGGATACATTTCCAAACAGATAGGTACAAAAACTCTTCCGTGCAAAATAAACGCTCGCAATAAAAACTGAGTTCCACTACATACACTCCTATAATACATGTCACCATTTCACCTCCCAAAAACTTATATCTTTACACGGCTGGTGACCCAACAACCCCTGCCACACGCCCACACAGCGGCTCGCAGGGTATTATGCAGATGTATATGTATAAATCATAAAAATTCGGTGATTGAGACGTAATTTTTAAATTTTTATCCTCGCATCTTTCATGTTACGGCATGCATGATTATTTCCAACGCATAAATTGATGTAACTATATGAAGTGTGGTCGACTTACTTGAAAAGAAATTAAAACGTGCACTCAACGACTCACGATTCACGCACCAGCCTGCTTAAAAACTTTAAAATGTCCATGTTATACGCCTTTACTGACAATCAACAGAAAATGAACAAATGCCGGTGAGCTTATCGACACTCTTTTGTTGTTTTCAGCGCACCACAAATCTGCTCCCGATCTGCTATGAAGTGCGCTGCCCAGCGTATTGAGTCCGAAACGAACGTAAAGCGGATTCGATCTTGTTTTGCTAAGCGAGCAGAGGACAAATGGAAAGCTCACATCGATTCCTAAATCTTTTTGCGTGCGGGGTGAAATTCAAGGCGGTAACGATTCATCTTCAGCAACACTTGCCCCAAGCGTCTCTTCTCTCGCACTTTGTCATTTTTTTTAACTGCGTACCCGGAGTCATTTTTACGATATTGCGCCGGGACATGCAAGCTTTCCGAACGCATTTTGCTAGTCTTTTGTCGACACCGAGCGTAGATTCTCTTTCTTTCTCTCTCTCACGCCTCGGCATCATTCACACACACACACACACATGCCTCCGACAAATTGAACTCGAGGAAGAAGGAAAGAGGGGGGAAGAAAGGAGAAGACACAACAAATTACTTTCCCACGCCATTACTGTCGCTTCTCCGATGATTCGGGCACAACAGAGAGAGGGGGAGCCCCTTTGTGAAATGCCGCTTCTTTCCACGTACAGAAAAAGAAGGGGAACGAAAACAGCGAAAGCCGATCCAGAAAAAAAAAACTCTCAATAAATAACTGAACGGCGATAGAATAGCTGCGAAGTCATATACTCGTTTTTTTTCAATAACTATATTCCCGCACTTTCCGTTTCAATTTAGATGACGTTATCTTCCGCCTAGAATATTCTTACGGGGTTAAAAACACGGGATTTTTTTTCTTTAAAACCTATCCATGAAATCATTGACGTGAGTTTCTTATGATACAGTCGGTAGACGAGTAAATGTTAGTCCCATTTAAATGTGAATTAGAAATGACAAAAAACTATTAAGGCCTACGGCATTCCATTGAGTAATTGAAGTATCAAAGGCTACACTCAGCCGGGAGAATGGGAGAAGCCGCTTTCGCTACATTGAGAGTACGAGACTTAACATTAGCGTGATAGGCATAATCATATTTATCTCTACGTTTCATCTGCATAAAACGTTGAATTAATGAGAAATAGTAATTATTTCGGTTGAGTTGATTAGTAAATGCATTGTCATCTCCTTTTACCCATCTCAGGTAGAAATAGGCAGGTGGAAGCCTTGAAAAACAAATCACCTGCTCTTGAATTTCTATGCTGAAATTACTATCATTCAGATATCAAAAATATATTTGGTTGAATAATTAATCTATGAAAGGTTGTTTGACTGAGTAATAATTGCCTTGACCTTTGCAATGTACTACTACGTACGTACGTATGTAGTACAGGACAGGAAATGAGGGATGGAAAAAAACATTAAATAGATACATCTGCATACTACCCTGCGAGCCGCCGCATGGGCGTGTGGCAGGGGGGGTTAGGTCACCAGCCTCGTAAAGATGTAAGAGATAAGGTTTTGGGGCGTGAAATGGTGACGTGTATTATGGGAGCGTATTTAGTAAAGGTCATCTTTTTATTGTGGTCGCTCATTGTTCGCGGAAAGAACGAGTTTTTGTTCCTATCTGATCGGCAGTGTATATCTCTCATTTTATCGCTTCTGTCAGACCTAGAGATGTAGTGAGGCGTAATGATAATATTCTGTGTGTCACTTTGAATTACACTGGTTCTGAATTTCGCAAGCAACGTAAGCCTAGCGTGTAACCTCGGAGTCTCTAGGGGCTCCCACCTTAATCCCACTGAAAGTTTTGAGACAGTATATGTTCGCTCGTAGCAGATTTTAGCGCATCGTGCTGGTTTTCTTTGTACATTATTAATGCGTTTGATTAAATCTTTATAGAACACATATAAAGCACAGCATAGTACACAATAAATACATTTAAAAAACACATCAATGCAGAAAAACAGTAGTATGCAAAATATTACAAGAATGTGTGCTCCATATATTGCTAAATACTATAATGCAAGTTTTCCTGAAGCAAATATTTTTCCTTTGAAAAGCATATCGCCGAATTTTAGAGTTCCTATGCTACAGGTACCATCTTCCAAATTTAAAAAAATATGTTTAGTTGGGCAATAATGTATAAAAGGTTGCTTCATTGTCTAATACTTGTATTCACCTTCGTAATGAGCTAACTTTTTACTCACCCCTCCGAGCTTCTTTCCGACGATATTTCTTTATTTAAAAACAACCTTTCCTATCTCACAAACCCTTAATATACGTTCCCCTGTCTACCCTCCAAACATTTTTTCCATCACCCCCCATGTCACGTTTCTATGACAATAATTAATAAATGAACAGAATAGAACTTTCTCATCCGTAGGCAAATACAATTGCATGGAGTCGTCACAGAAGAAAAAAAACATCAGAAGACACTGCACCGCTCTACCGCGGCGGTTCGTCTACCGTGACTGCTCGCTTCGATCTCTATGCATACCAATCGATTTAAATTAAACGCGGTCATTGATATATTGGTCAATTAAATATGAGAAATGCTCAAGGCATGCGAATCGCAACGCGACCAAGAACGAAATCGTACGACACCCCCGTTCTGATATGCAATCATTTTATAAAATTAATAACATCCTTTTTCTGTTATAGATACACCGCTGAAACTAATTATATATATACAAAAAACACATACATATACGTTGATTGTCATAAAAGTACTTTTGTTTGAGTTACGAATTGTCAAAGTCGGAGATTTTCCCGAACGCCATCAAAAACAGGTACTTTTTAGGTTACACCCGTATAAAAAAAATACTGAATTGCATTTTTTTAAATTTAAATTTACCATTTAAAAAAGTAGAGTTAATTAGGAAAAATTACGATGTGGTTAATTTTTCTGCGGGTCTTCTCGTTTTTTGTAATTGTTCCCAAACTCGAGATCACATAATTACCGCACCGATAGTACATTGTAGCTTAGGACAGGAAATGGGGAATGTAAAAAACATGGAATACGTAGTAAATAAAACATAGAATGGAACTCAATAAATACATTTTTTTAAACACATCAACACAGATAATCAGTAATTTACGAAATATTAAAAGAATGCGCGCTCCAACATTCTTTCGTACCATAAAACAAGTTTTCCTGATGCATATCTTTTACCCTTGGTTTAAATATATTTATGTCCAGATGTGTAGTTGATTATGGAAGTATATTATATAAATTGAATCCATTGAGTCTGATACTATGGAAAATGATATATGGTGTTGATTGGAAGTGGGGATTGTTGAGGATTTGAGGGAGAAGTTCGGAGGTGTAATCGCGATCACTCCAACAGAAATTGTCTTAAAAGGATTGCATCATTGTAAAATTAAGAATTGATTGGGTAAACAAAGGTCGGACGTTACCTGTGCAAATTTCTTCTATGAGGTGACGCTTGATGTCGTCAAGTATATTTGTAACATTTTGTTGTACGTATCAGATAGAGAACACGATTTTCTCTCGGTACCAGGAATATGAATCAATATGACATTTAACCACTCACATTATCAATCAATATGACACCGTTTGCAAGAAAATTTAGTTATGAAATCAATAGTTATGAGATTCCTGAAGTTAAGGACCTTATAAAAATATTAGGGTTAGAGGAACACATTCAATATTTGGATAACTCATTTACCAATAGTTAATAACTTAAAAGTTAATATTCGATCTAAACTTCTACCGCCGGATAAATTTATGAAATTTTAGCCTATGAATAATTGCTAATGCACATTATAATTAGTCATAAAGATTAAACAGACTCGTCGTTTGTCTCAAAACAACTCTTTTGTCTAGTAATTAAGTCTCCACGCGGATCATTGCGCATCCGCCATCTTGGCCACTCATGGACCTCGTAGCAACATGCCTTTACTTATGATACCAATAAATTTATCGAATTTTCCTGCAACATTTATTGAACATTTTGAAATAGTTTCACTTGTGTTGCCATGCTAGCATTAAATATAAAATCCGAATATTCCTGCGATATCGAGTGGAATTTATGCATGACGCAGAAATGGAAAATGTTTTGAAAATAATTGCAAAACGATTTTCATTTCAGCATTTATTGAAAGGTTGCCATGGCTTATGGGTCCCATAGCTCTATAGAATACATATGTATCGTTCTTGCAACTGGCAATAAGACGTCCTGCGGGTGGAAACACCATAACGGTTCACGCCACGCGACCCTACTCACGCTTCCTTCCATTGCGTCGTCGCGGAAAGAGCAAACGGGAGGATTCCGTTGCTCCCTTTCACTGCTATAAAGCGACACGACGGTGGGCGTCCATTCGGAATATAATGAGAGGTTGACAGACATTATGTGTGTCAACCGAGCAGAAAAATGCCGGCACGAGAGGTGACTCGTATGCTGCATAAGTTGCGGAGGGGTCAATGGCCGCTAAGATTCAGTGTTTGATTGCCACCAGTGCCTCCCATCCTAACTGGTGTTTTCTCGATATTGAGTGATGACTATTGTCAAATATATTCTGCTGGACGTATGTGTCATTTCCTTTGCTGTTGATAGTGCATTCTTTAAACTTACCTGGTATACTTTTGATATATTGCTCCAACCCAACTCAATTATGAACCCAAGTTATTATTATTTCTATTGTGGTCTGGATGTTACAACCCAAGTGCTTTAAGAACCCACGTTATCATTATGTCTATTGTGGTCTGGATGTTACAACCCAAGTGCTCTTAGAACCCAAGCTTCAATGTTCATATATATTATAATCATGTTCAATTACTGCCATGATTCTGGCTGCTCTCAAGGTGTATTTAGTTTTTTTTTCTTCTTTTGGAAGAGTATATCCAATGACAATTTGGCTGATTTAGACTGAGGATTTAACCCTTCCATGATTAGATTTATAGTTTGAGATTCCGAATATTGTAATGCCAATGCACTTATTGGTTGATGCACGGGTTTGATTGCTATTTAACTTGTGGCATTAATGCCAGAATGTACTTGTTTTCTGCCCAATAGGGGTGTGAATTCCACTTAGGGAATTTCGATTCCTGGCAAGGGAATTATGGAATATTCCCTCATTTCTGGCGTAGAGCTTGCAACCTCATCGCCCGGCTAGCTGAAATTAGTCTCAGTTAGTCGCAATCAGCACCCAGCATTTGCTGGTCAGGGGTTTCTCCTTTGGAGCACCCTAATTTAATAATCCACTTGAAGTGTTGTGTGTGTGGCCTCAAAATTAATTTTTCCCTCAAATAGTTTATTCTAACGCGTTTGGCTTAACCTGGGCCCTGGACCTAATTGATTCTCTCCTAGTGAGAGGTCAATTCTTTAAAACTGAAATGGCTATTTTAAGGGGAATAGTCATTTCCAATCAATTTTCATTGACTGTGTCAATGGTATAACAGTACAATCCAATTGATTGTACGACAAAATGTAACTAGGTTTAAGAATATTGTTTAGTTATAGTGTGTTTTGATACTGATTTCAACACTACATGATGATTATTAACTTGCTACTGCAGCCTTAACTTGGAGTGACCAATTATTATCCCAAACCCACACATGTTTCCTTTGACATTGCAAATAGATTTGATATTGTTAATACATGATAATGTTATGTACCTATTTCATTGATGACAGACCTTACTTTAGAATTTTCTTTATAATACCTATACTTTCAATGATATTAACTCAGAACTATGAATTTTGTTATGTTATTACTTGAATAATAATTTATGCAGAGGGTAATTACTTGCTACCATCCTATCTGGAGCATTCATTAATTGTATCTCACTTGCTTAAGTAAGCATTGAAGAACAGTGGTATTTTGTTGATTTTGGTGGAAAGTTATATTGTCCTATGGAAGTTGGACCTTAGTTTCGTTTGCTGTCTGCATTATTCTGGAGGGTATAGGTTTGGTATTTTCCTTCATGTTGCTCTTTCACTTGTGTCGAGTGTTGACCTGCAGGGTATTTAGTTCAGTACTTGAGTGTTGATTAAGAAATAAAACTATGCATAGGTGGGCAAGTGATACCTGATGATAAGATGGAGACTTCGTGTTAATTGACCTCTGAATGTGTTTCATACTTGGCTGTTTTTGGGGAGTACATCCTGCGGGTGAGCTTGTTTGACTGTGTGCTAATTTTGTGCTGAAACTTGATAAGTGGGGGAGACTTGGATATGACATGGGAAGAGTGAGAACAGACATAAGCTTGTGTGAAATTCTATGGCAGTTATCTCCAGCTTCCCACTGTGACTTCAAGATTGGAAATTTGGTTTTGGGTGTGTTAATCTACTGGCAAACTTCTGTTCCTCTTAATATTTTGGTGTGATGCCAGTGGTTGTGAGCTGCACCCTTAGTTCTCAGTGAATTTATAATTTCCCCCCCAACTATAAGTCAATTTTTGTTGCATTTTCTCCCAGTGGATGTAGCATTTTTTGGGCATACCCCCCCCCCCATTTATCCCTCTTTGGACAATTTATCCTCTGCGGACTATTTATCCTCCGGACTTAGCCGAAGGACTTGCCCGAGGCGCGCCCCGACGCGCCACGCCACTTCGCGCTAACGACATCTGTCGCGCCAACGACGTTCGCGAAACTCCAGCCGTCTTCGCGAACTCAGCGTCTTCTGCCATCGGCGTCTGCTGCCCTCGGTGACCTGCCCTCGGTGACCTGCCCTCGGTGACCTGCCCTCGGTGACCTGCCCTCCCTCCCGAGGACCTACTCTCGTTTATATAGCAGTTGGAGACGGAAGAATACGAGAATGTGGAATGCCGACAGTCTCGCGCAAATCGGTTTCATACCAGTAATCCGCGAACGGAGATGAAAAGTAGTTCCTTTCTCCAATTGCATACCTACACCGCATGGTTCCCCATTCCATAAAACTACCTCCCCTCCAAGACTGCCAATCACCTGTTCCCCCTCACTCCAACAGCAACTTTCTCTTTTCGACCTCGCTGAAATTTTCCCCTCCGAGGTAGCCAATCGCCTCTACTTCCTCTACCTACCCCTTTCCACTTCCTTCCGTCTGAATTTCCCCTCCTTCGACGGAAATCGCCACCGGCCTTTTTGAGATAGACCGTGGTTTGGAGAGGTTCTACTCTTGCTGTCTCGAGTTGTTGCTGTTTGAATTTGAAACTTAGACGTCAAAGCAAAGGTTGGCTGACCCTTACTTGTTTGTATGTGTTAAGCTGCTGAAATACATTATCTTTAATTTGGTTGTAATTCAATATACTTGATTGTTCCCGATTTCCTCCTGTCTGTCTCACTCGTATTTTTGGGAAGAATTTGTTTTTAGGGCATTCTCGGAGAGAGACACCTTTGACTCTCCCCTCGAGTGCTTCAAAATTGGTAGCAGAGCGTGGTTCTCGACTGTCTTCCCTGTATAGTCGGTGAGTGTTTCTTGAGGAGTCGGTGTTTAGTGCTGTTTTGAATTTGTTTCCTTGTCTGTATTTCAAAATTGTTGGGATAAGTGACTCAGAAACATGCCTGGTGGTTCGCAGAACTCGGGGAATGTGTACGCCCGGACGTATGCTACTACGGCCGAGGATAGACGGGCTAGGTCAAATGATCAAACGGGGGAGTCTGAAAATGTTGTGGTTTCGGAGGAAGTTACACCTGTGCTCCCTCCAGAGCAAGTTAATGTCCCAAATCCTACCCTTGTGGCAACCCAGGGACAAGCTATTATCCCCTTGTCTGATGGTCTCGTCATTGTCAAGGATTTGATTGCAAAAGTTCCTTCGTTTGATGTATCGAATCCCGAAAATTGGTATGATTTCATGGTTAAGGTCAACGAAATCGTGTCTCTTTTTCTCGTTCCGTTGAATACTCTCTTATATTTGGTTGTTACTAAATTGCCTACCAATTCGCGGCAATCTTGGCTATCCTTGTCTACTCAGAATCACTCTTGGCCCCAATTCACCCAACGTTTGTGGCGAAGTATTCTGGGAAATCGTGAGATAGATCGACTTGTCGCGAAAAACGTCAAGAGGTTTCAATTTCCTTGTGAGACTCCCCATGATTTTGCATGTTCCATTCGCAACGCGATTCAGGTGTTGGCTTTAGATTTTCCTGAGGCTCAAACGGTTGAGATAATAACGGACGGCTTGAATCCTATCACAAAATCAACCGGCATTTTCGCTATCCAACCCACCACGTTTGCTGAGTTAGACTCACTGATTTCTAGAGCCACGAAGGAGTTGAGGGCTTCAGCTGAATACTTGAATACGTTCCATGGAGTTTCTCATAACTCTCCTACTGCCGTTTCGAGGCAAACAACTTGTTCCTTCTGTCATAAAAATGGTCATCATGTCAGTGATTGTCGTAAGAAAAAACGTCAAACACGCTTACCAGCTATCAGTATGATGGGTTTTCCCCACCCTCATGATACTCATTTGCCTCTACTTCCGATAATCATTCAATCTGTTTCTTCTCATGCACTCATTGATACAGGTTGTTCTATTTCAATTTGCGACGAGAAGTTCTTTCAGAGCCTCAAACTTCCCGGTCGTAATAAGTGTCTTGATTCGATTAATTTAGTTACGGTCTCCAGTGAAGCTTTCAGCCTTAAGTTTTCTGTTCTGCTGAAACTTCAAATCGGAAAATTCTCTTGGGTACACAAGTTTTATGTTGCTAAAGTTCCTTTTTCTGTACTTCTCGGATTTGACTTTATTAAAAAATCTCAAATGATCGTTCTGGCCGATGCCATCGGATTTCAAAGTGAACCGTCTCTCCTGTTTAGTTTTGGGGAATCTGGGAACGAAATTTCGAAAACAAATGAGGTTAAATCGACGAGAAATTCATGTCTTGTTCCTTGTTTGAAAAGAACAGGTGGTTTGACAGATTATGCCGGGCCCTTGGTGTCCAATGAATCAGTTCAACTTCCTGATGATTTGTTAAGTGAGTTAAAGCGATTGTTATCGCAATATCCTGACGTTCTCACCCGTGAATTAGGAGTGACATCTTTGATGACTTACGAAATTGAGTTAATTAATCCTTCACCAATTCGAAGTCATCCATATTCTCTCTCTCCTCCTAAAACTCAGCTGATGAAGAAACACATTCAGTCCCTGGTTGACAAAGGTATTGTAGAAGTTTCCAACTCCAACTGGTCTTCTCCTGCATTTCTAATTCCTAAGAAAGATGGAACTGACAGATTGGTGGTAGATTATAGAAAGTTAAATAAGCAAGTGAAGGTTGACGGCTATCCTACACCATCAGTGGAGCATGCGTTTCAATATTTGTCGAGTGCCAAATATTTCACTATCCTTGATCTAAATTCTGCCTTCCATCAAATTCCTTTAACCGAGGAATCCAAGAAATTTACGGCATTTGTTACGCCGTTTGGATTGTTCCAATATACCAGATTGCCTTTTGGTTTTGCTAACTCTCCCCAGGTCTTCACAAGGCTGATTAACGAAGTGTTGGGAGATTTAAAATATTCTTGTGTGTACCCGTATATTGATGATTTGTGTATTTATTCTAAAACTTCCAGTGAACATGTCAATCATGTGAGAGCCGTCCTTTCGAGGCTACGAGCGGCAGGTCTCACCGTTAGTGAAGAGAAGGTGAAGCTGGGTACTGCCTCTCTTACATTCTTGGGCCATTTAATCAAGGATGGTACACTCCAGGTTGATCCGGACAGAATTAAGCCGATCAAAGATTTTCCTGTTCCAAAGAATCTCAAGGAGGTTGCGAGATTTCTCGGCATGTGTGGGTTTTACTCCAAATTTATTCCAAGGTATTCTGAAATTTCTATTCCTTTAAATCGTTTGAAACGTAAGAGTGTTCCCTTTTGTTGGTCAACGGCTGAGACTCAAGCCTTTAGTCAGTTGAAACAAGCCTTAATGAATCCGCCTGTGCTTTCTTTCCCTCGTTTTGACGACGAATTCCACTTGTTCGTTGACGCAAGTAACGTTGCCTTGGCCGCTGTGTTGAATCACAAGGTGAATGGACATTTTATTCCGGTGGCGTACGCCAGTAAAGCCTTGCTTGATCATGAAAGGAAGTTTTCAACTTATGAGTTAGAATGCATGGCTATTTGTTGGGGAGTTGATAAATTTAGTGTGTATCTCCAAGTACAACCGTTTCATTTGTATACAGATAATGGTGCGTTGTCTTGGTTATTCTCGCATCCTAAACAGTTGGGAAAACTTGGCCGAATGGTACTTAAACTTTCATCCTATAAATTTACCATTCATCATGTCCGTGGTTCCACTAATTCGGTTGCTGATTGTCTGTCTCGTGTTATTCCAGTACAGTCTCATTCTAATGATGAGTGCACTCCAATAGTTAAGGTGACTGAGGAGCCATTGCCTCCAATTGCCTGTGTATTGCATAATATTCCACTGTCTTTTGTGAATATTCGTGATCACCAAAAATCAGATTGTCTTTTGAGGGAAATATTCTTGAAATTAGAAAAGGATCCCTTATCTTGTCCAAACTATTTTGTCAAGGGTCAGCTCCTGTGTTTTGGTAATTCTCAAACAAAAAAGGGGAAAGTAGTCTTGCCTGCTGCTCTAAGGCCTATGATATTCCAGTATTTTCACTGTGCTAGCCTGGGTGGTCATCTGGGGATGGTTAAAACTTATGATAAAATAAGCAGAGATTATTGGTGGAAGAACATGAGGATGGAAATTTTTGACATGGTCAGGAAGTGCCACATGTGTCAGACTTGCAAACCAAGAAATAATTCTCCCCCTGGCATGTTATCTTCCAAACCCCCTAATGACATTTGGGAAAGACTCTTCATAGATTTTGTTGGTCCTCTTCCCTCCACAAAGAACAAGCATCAGTATGTTTTGTCATTAATAGATGGATTTTCCAAGTTTTGTGTCCTGGAACCTGCTCGAAAGGCTACGGCTGGAGCTGTCGTTTCAGTGCTCACTCAAAGAGTATTCTCTAAACTGGGATATCCAAAATATCTAGTTTCTGACAATGCTGCTGTTTTCAAGTCTCATCTGGTCAAGCAGATGTGCTTACAATTTGGCATAAAGCAAGTGTTTACTTCACCCTACTATCCTTGTTCTAACCAAGTTGAAAGGTTGCACAGAAATCTGAAGTCAGCCCTCTCTATTCTATGCCATAACCATCATTCCACTTGGGACATTTTCATTCCTGATTTAACTTTCGCCTTCAATACTGCATTACATGCCAGTACTGGTCACTCTCCTGCCAAAATCTTTTTTGGTAGACAGTTGCCTCATCCACTGACAAATCACTGGGCTATCCCAAGTGAAATTTTTTGTGATAATGTCAGTGATGAGCAGAGGAAGTCCTGCTTGCAACAGGTCATTTCCAATTTGAACAAGGCGAAAGCAAAACAGAGAGAATCTTTCAATAAACTCCATTCTCAAGTAACCTTTGCACCTGGGGATTTAGTGTTGAGCAAAAATCATCCCATTAGTTCAAAGGCAAATAAACAAATGGCTAAATTGATGCCTACTTGGGAAGGGCCTTTCACCCTTAAGAAATATGTTTCTCCTGTAACTGTATTGCTTGAGATAGCCCCAGGCAGAGAGAGAATATGTCATGTCTCTCAACTGAAGGGTTATCATGGTGTTAAGGTCTGACTACATTAAGTCGAGACACTTGGTCTTATTTAAATATGACTTTTGATATATGTTCATAATTCAATGTTCAATTCTATAATATATGTTCAATTCATAAGGTTTAATATATCCAATTACTTCCGTTCATCATTTGTCTTATGCTATATCTCATTGTTATGATGTTTCCCTCAGTTTACTCAAATGCTCTATATAACGAACCAGCTACTACGTACTATCAAATAATCATCCTGTTCTGGGTTACCGCTGTGTGTGCCTATAAGTTTTCTGTGATTATTATGCTACCAGTGAATTAAGTGTTATTTGGAGGAATGATGGTGTGCTATGGAGGGAGATGGGGTGGAGGGAGATGGGGGGTAGAGTGGCCATGGAACATTCCCCGAGGTGACTCGTATGCTGCATAAGTTGCGGAGGGGTCAATGGCCGCTAAGATTCAGTGTTTGATTGCCACCAGTGCCTCCCATCCTAACTGGTGTTTTCTCGATATTGAGTGATGACTATTGTCAAATATATTCTGCTGGACGTATGTGTCATTTCCTTTGCTGTTGATAGTGCATTCTTTAAACTTACCTGGTATACTTTTGATATATTGCTCCAACCCAACTCAATTATGAACCCAAGTTATTATTATTTCTATTGTGGTCTGGATGTTACAACCCAAGTGCTTTAAGAACCCACGTTATCATTATGTCTATTGTGGTCTGGATGTTACAACCCAAGTGCTCTTAGAACCCAAGCTTCAATGTTCATATATATTATAATCATGTTCAATTACTGCCATGATTCTGGCTGCTCTCAAGGTGTATTTAGTTTTTTTTTCTTCTTTTGGAAGAGTATATCCAATGACAATTTGGCTGATTTAGACTGAGGATTTAACCCTTCCATGATTAGATTTATAGTTTGAGATTCCGAATATTGTAATGCCAATGCACTTATTGGTTGATGCACGGGTTTGATTGCTATTTAACTTGTGGCATTAATGCCAGAATGTACTTGTTTTCTGCCCAATAGGGGTGTGAATTCCACTTAGGGAATTTCGATTCCTGGCAAGGGAATTATGGAATATTCCCTCATTTCTGGCGTAGAGCTTGCAACCTCATCGCCCGGCTAGCTGAAATTAGTCTCAGTTAGTCGCAATCAGCACCCAGCATTTGCTGGTCAGGGGTTTCTCCTTTGGAGCACCCTAATTTAATAATCCACTTGAAGTGTTGTGTGTGTGGCCTCAAAATTAATTTTTCCCTCAAATAGTTTATTCTAACGCGTTTGGCTTAACCTGGGCCCTGGACCTAATTGATTCTCTCCTAGTGAGAGGTCAATTCTTTAAAACTGAAATGGCTATTTTAAGGGGAATAGTCATTTCCAATCAATTTTCATTGACTGTGTCAATGGTATAACAGTACAATCCAATTGATTGTACGACAAAATGTAACTAGGTTTAAGAATATTGTTTAGTTATAGTGTGTTTTGATACTGATTTCAACACTACATGATGATTATTAACTTGCTACTGCAGCCTTAACTTGGAGTGACCAATTATTATCCCAAACCCACACATGTTTCCTTTGACATTGCAAATAGATTTGATATTGTTAATACATGATAATGTTATGTACCTATTTCATTGATGACAGACCTTACTTTAGAATTTTCTTTATAATACCTATACTTTCAATGATATTAACTCAGAACTATGAATTTTGTTATGTTATTACTTGAATAATAATTTATGCAGAGGGTAATTACTTGCTACCATCCTATCTGGAGCATTCATTAATTGTATCTCACTTGCTTAAGTAAGCATTGAAGAACAGTGGTATTTTGTTGATTTTGGTGGAAAGTTATATTGTCCTATGGAAGTTGGACCTTAGTTTCGTTTGCTGTCTGCATTATTCTGGAGGGTATAGGTTTGGTATTTTCCTTCATGTTGCTCTTTCACTTGTGTCGAGTGTTGACCTGCAGGGTATTTAGTTCAGTACTTGAGTGTTGATTAAGAAATAAAACTATGCATAGGTGGGCAAGTGATACCTGATGATAAGATGGAGACTTCGTGTTAATTGACCTCTGAATGTGTTTCATACTTGGCTGTTTTTGGGGAGTACATCCTGCGGGTGAGCTTGTTTGACTGTGTGCTAATTTTGTGCTGAAACTTGATAAGTGGGGGAGACTTGGATATGACATGGGAAGAGTGAGAACAGACATAAGCTTGTGTGAAATTCTATGGCAGTTATCTCCAGCTTCCCACTGTGACTTCAAGATTGGAAATTTGGTTTTGGGTGTGTTAATCTACTGGCAAACTTCTGTTCCTCTTAATATTTTGGTGTGATGCCAGTGGTTGTGAGCTGCACCCTTAGTTCTCAGTGAATTTATAATTTCCCCCCCAACTATAAGTCAATTTTTGTTGCATTTTCTCCCAGTGGATGTAGCATTTTTTGGGCATACCCCCCCCCCCATTTATCCCTCTTTGGACAATTTATCCTCTGCGGACTATTTATCCTCCGGACTTAGCCGAAGGACTTGCCCGAGGCGCGCCCCGACGCGCCACGCCACTTCGCGCTAACGACATCTGTCGCGCCAACGACGTTCGCGAAACTCCAGCCGTCTTCGCGAACTCAGCGTCTTCTGCCATCGGCGTCTGCTGCCCTCGGTGACCTGCCCTCGGTGACCTGCCCTCGGTGACCTGCCCTCGGTGACCTGCCCTCGGTGACCTGCCCTCCCTCCCGAGGACCTACTCTCGTTTATATAGCAGTTGGAGACGGAAGAATACGAGAATGTGGAATGCCGACAGTCTCGCGCAAATCGGTTTCATACCAGTAATCCGCGAACGGAGATGAAAAGTAGTTCCTTTCTCCAATTGCATACCTACACCGCATGGTTCCCCATTCCATAAAACTACCTCCCCTCCAAGACTGCCAATCACCTGTTCCCCCTCACTCCAACAGCAACTTTCTCTTTTCGACCTCGCTGAAATTTTCCCCTCCGAGGTAGCCAATCGCCTCTACTTCCTCTACCTACCCCTTTCCACTTCCTTCCGTCTGAATTTCCCCTCCTTCGACGGAAATCGCCACCGGCCTTTTTGAGATAGACCGTGGTTTGGAGAGGTTCTACTCTTGCTGTCTCGAGTTGTTGCTGTTTGAATTTGAAACTTAGACGTCAAAGCAAAGGTTGGCTGACCCTTACTTGTTTGTATGTGTTAAGCTGCTGAAATACATTATCTTTAATTTGGTTGTAATTCAATATACTTGATTGTTCCCGATTTCCTCCTGTCTGTCTCACTCGTATTTTTGGGAAGAATTTGTTTTTAGGGCATTCTCGGAGAGAGACACCTTTGACTCTCCCCTCGAGTGCTTCAATACCCAAGAACCTATTGCGGTGACAATACAATTAATTTTCAAAGATAGTTGAGAAAATAGACAAGCTACGCGATGTTAGTTTTTTTTACGACATCCAAGTGTTAGAAATACCTCATTTTGTAAAAAATGTGTCTCTGGAGTGCATACACGTACCATTTCCGATGTAAAATTTTTGGTTTATTCTGGCAAATATCTCCGAAAGTTATGCGGTGAGGGGTTGAATTTTTGGTGTCATTAGAAGGGTGAGATATTTTTCTTTAAAATTAGACCAAATTAATATTTTTCTAAGTAAAATGATATTTCGCTCGAACTACCTTAAAAACCACTTAACTGTTAAAAACTCGTTCTTTCCGCTCACAATAAGGGACCACAATAAAAACTGCGCTCCGCTAAATACACTCCCATAATACACGTCACCATTTCACCTCCCAAAACCTTACATCCTTACATAGCGGGTTTCCCAATACCCCCTGTCACACGCCCATATGGCGGATGGCAGGGTAGTGTGCAGCTAGACAGATAGAAACTTTCAAGGCTGAATTACAGTGAAACTAGCGTTAAAACCCAGTTTTATTTTCATCCAAATTTAAAAACGCACTTCAAAGATGATATGTTCGAGCTTTAAGAAAATTGGTAATGAGTGACCCTGAGACCAGAGGCAACTTAAGACGGATCTTATAACCCTGCTAGAAGTTGTCGGCCAATCACCTTCTGCGTGCGGAGTACCTACCCCCCTTTCCGCCCAGTCGATATTCCTCGGAAGATTCTCATCCCCCATTGGTCAGAGAACAATCGAATTCCTTCACTTGCGGTCCACTCCCACCCCCTCGAGTTAGAAATGGATGCTGGTCGCCGTATGCTTTTATTATTTTTTTTACCGTTTTTTTCCGGAAAACTGCGAAATTTTCCCAGCGGGAAGAGAACGAGGGACGTGAACGTCCTTCCACCGTTTCCTACTTTAAGTCCCTCCCTTTCCTTTCTCATGAATTCCTCTCCTGCGTGCACGGGGCGCTGACGGGGTCCGTCTCTTCTTCCCTCCCTCCCGTCGTTTCTCTCCCTCTACCCCCTACTTTCCTTCTCCCAAGCGGTCACCCTCCCCGCAGACAATGCGTTTACCGGAATCAATAGCGATTTCACACGTAATCTTTTTTTTATTTCTTTTTCTCGGAATATTCGACCGCGTCTCCCGACTCAAGCCACAAATCCGAAAAAAATGTCCGTTTCTCACATTTTCCTCTTCCGACGCATCGCATAGCGGAAAGAATTGGCAACTAGTAGTCTTTCCCTCGTTCGTAAATTCAGTCCGCCGTAGCAGAAGACTTAAAGTTTGTTTTACGGAATATTGATTTTTTCTTTGTGACAGCATTTGATTTTTTGAGGTACTCTAGCTTTTGATAGTCTACAAGTTTTCTAATATTTAAGTCATAAAGTAGTTATTATCGCCTGAATATGGTAGTAGCGAAACAGTAAGGCAGCTTTGAAACTCGGCTTTTAAGTAGCAAAGTAGAGATTTCACACCTAAAATCTGTTATTTCCTGTTCTAGGAATATTAAACCGCGTCGCTGAGTGAATCCTAAAATCCGAAAAAGATGTATATCTCACATTTTCTCATTCTATGCATCTAAATGCAAAAATATTTGCAGATAGAGATGTCTTGCTCATATGTTAATTCATTCTGCAGTAGCATAAAATGTTTTTGTTTTACGAAAGTCTTTTTCTAGGGTAGGTATCCAATTGTTTTTATCGCCATGGTGCAGAGTTAGCGAAACACATTGGCAGCTGTGAAGCACGACTTTTTTTTTATCGGTGAAGGGGCTGAATCACCCCAAATTTTTATTTCTTTTTCTCGGAATATTCGACCGCGTCGCCCGACTCAAGCCACAAATCCGAAACATGTCCGTTTCTCACATTTTCCTCTTCCGACGCATCGCATAGCGGAAAGAATTTGCGACTAGTAGTCGTTTCCTCGTTCGTAAATTCAGTCCACCGTAGCAGAAGGCTAAAAGTTTGTTTTGCGGAATACTGAATTTTTCCTTGTGATAGAATTTGATTTTCTAAGAATCTGAATCTTTTTCTAGTCTACAAGTTTTCTAGTATTTAAGCTGTGAAGTAGTCCTGAATATGGTTGTAGCGAAACATTAAGGCAGATGTGAAACTCGACTTTTAAGTTCTTAAGTAGTGATTTCACACCTAACGTTTGTTTTTCCCTGTTCTAGGAATTTTAAACTGCGTCGCTTTCTGAATTCTCAGAGTCGAAAAAGATGTATTTCTCACATTATCTTCTACAGCGCATCCCTATACGACATAAACAGCTAGAACTAACTGTCTCAGTTGTTAATTCATTCCGCTGTAGCAGAAAAATATAAGTTTGTTTTACGAAAGCTTTTTATAGTCCAGGTATCCAGTTGTTGTTATCACCTTGGTGCAGAGGTAGAGAACCATGTTGGAAGTAGTGTATAACGACGTTTTTAGTGGTATAGGGGTTAAACCAAGCCACATTTTTTTCTTTTCACGGAATATTCGACGCACACATCCGCCACAAATCCGAAAAATGTCTGTTTCTCACATTTTCTCTTCTGACGCTTCGCATAGCGGAAAGAATTTGCGACTGATAGTTTTCCTCGTTCTCCTCGTTTCTTAAATTCAGTCCACCGTAGCAGAAAACTAAAAGTTTGTTTTACGGAATATTGAATTTTTCTTTGTATATAACTTTATTTTTTTTAGACACTGTTACTTTTTTTTCTATGTATATAGTAGTAGTTGTCGTCGTCGCTTGAGTATAGTGGTATCGAAACATAGTAGCAGTATTTAAGCACGACGATTTAGACGGAAGAGTAATGGTTTTACACCAATGTTTTCTATTCCCTCTTCTCGGAATACTCGAATGTGTCGCCGGACTCAAGCCACAAATCCGTAAAATATCAGTTTCTCACATTATCTCTTCCCACGCAACACAGAGCGGAAAGAATTATCGACTAGAGCCACCATCCTCATTTGTTTTTTCAGTAATCCGTAGCGGAATACGATAATTTTGGTTAACGCAGTGGTTAGGAGAATGAGCGCTAATGCCCCCTGGGGAATGGTGTTTTAAACTCGGGGGGTGGAGGGGCGGAAATAAACATAAGGGCGTCGGAGGGGGGGGGGGACGCTAGTGGTAAGATTCTGACCGAATGGTACCACATGCATTCATGACCTATAATGAATAAACTTTATAAGTAAATTGAGTTGGTATTAAAGGCTCCGAAGGACCAGAGAATGATCAAATGATCGATATAATCACAAAGAAAAAATATATAGAATTAAAATTCAGTGTGATGCATACATACATACATACCAATATCACGCCGTTCCCTTCCGGGGTAGGCATAGTCAAAATGTTTCACTCATAAATACATAATTGTACACCTACCTCTACTTCAATAATTTCCTTCATACTGACCTATCCTTGCAAACCTCTTTTGCCTCATTTACCCCTATACACTGCTTCATACACGCCCTCCTGTTTTTAAAACATCTCATATTCCTCCTCCTAAGAATTTCCTCAACCACAATCAATCACATCTTTCTCGGCCTACCTCTACCTCTCGCACCATTCATTCTACTCTCATATATCTGTTCCGTTATTCGACTCTCATCCATTCTCTCCACATGGCCAAACCAACGAAGCACACTCCTTTCATGCACGTCCATTACTGGAGCATTTATCCCACATTCATTCATGACCCACTCATTCCTGGCCCGATCTATCCTACTTTTGCCGCAAATACTCTTCAGATAACTCAACTTCAGATAACGCGTTTAGTCTACTCTTATGTCTATCCTGACATACCCATATTTCACTACCAAATAGCAAAGTGGGAAGAAGTACACTTTTGTACACGGCAATTTTCGCTTCCTTAAACAAGAACTCATTCCTTGATATGCTCCACATGCTACCTACCACTTTCCTTCCAGCATTCGCATGTCTCTTTATCTCCTCATCTATTCTTCCATATTTCGCATACATCTTACCTAAGTACACAAAATCATCCACCTGTTCCATCCACTGTGATACAATAGGCATATAATGAAATATAAGTATTTAAATAGGGAAAACTCAACAAGTCCAGTCCGGTTATTTCTCCTTCCTCTTGGTGGCCAGGAACGTTCACTTGCACACGGGGGAGGGGTGTTCACGGGCACACGCCCTATGGGAGAACTTGTGAGCGGTTTGGCGGCCACGAGCGGCTTACAGCAATCACTGCCGCTAAGAAAACTTGATTTTTGTGTGCACATTTTACAAGTCAACCTGCGCCTCCAAGTGGCAGCCAGCCGAACCCAGCAAATGCGTGATTTACAAAGAAAAACTATTTTCTATTCGATATGATATTAACTTCAATTTAGCAAATTAACAGAAATTTGTTTTCTTATGCCTGTCAAACTTCATCGGCCTGTCAAACTTCAAGTACCAAGTGTGTCGGCCTTTTTTTTTAAATGTCAATATAGTTTGCAAAGAGAAAAGTGAATTAATTGTAGCATTGATCTTATCCTAATTTTTTTAACCTTATTCTTGTGGTCTTCCTGATCTCTCCACAATAGTATCTGATTTTACAGCTTACGCTTGGTGGGGACGGGGGAGCTTTGTATATTACTTAGTATAATTATGGGGGCGTGGCGCAAAAACTTTTGGAATATTGACATTTTTTGGTATGATTGGATGTTTTGGGTCAAATGTCACCATTTCGAGTCTAGGGATAGGTTCGCTTTTGGTGCGTCAGTAGAGTTGTTGCGAAACATGGTGGCAGTAATGACGACCCACGTTTTCACTGGTAACACAGTGATAGCACACAATTTTTTTATTGTCCTTCTTGGAGTATTCTACTGCATCGCGGAATCAAGCCATTCGAAAATGATCTGTATTTTTCCTCTACTTTTCTCTCTCTCTCTCATCGCTTCGCCTTGCGGAAAGAATTTTCGACTCAAAATGACGATCGTCAGGGAATTCAGTCCACCGAAAACGATACGTTTGTTTAGCGGAATATTGATTTTTTTTCTTCGTGGTGGGATTGGATTTTCATGGGAAAATTTCGCTTTTTCCCCTCAGGATTTATGGGTTGGTGTTTTACCTTGTGTATAGTGGAAGCGAAACATAATAACGCCTTAATGCGGAGCCTTAGTGGTAAAGTAATGATTTCTCACTTAATTTTTTCTTTCCTCCTCCTCGGAATATTCGATCGTGCGCCAACCCAAGCCACAAATCCACAATAGATCCACACCTTTCTCTCTCTCTCTACACATCGCGTAGCGGAAAGATCATTGCTCGAGAGCTGTCCCTCGTTCGTAAATTTCGTCCACCGTAGCAGACGCGTGAAAGTGGCTGCAGCGGTAATCAGGCAAATTAAAATAATTTTTTAAGTACCCACATCTACATCTACGTGATACTCTGCGAGCCACCACGAGGGTGTGTGGCAGGGGTGAAGATCACCAAACATGCACTATTGACATGCAAGTAGGATATTTAAGGGAGATATGCTAGATAATAGGGTCACATGGAGCTAGATGGTTAGTATCTACATAAAAAGGAAGGGATTATTGGTTGTTATTACATGCATCATGCACTACAGACTACTCTAACTATATTTCACCTACCTATCCCTTTGCTACGCTGCCTATTGTTCTCTCTTATAGTACGAGGGAAAAATGACATTTTAAATCTATCGGTACGACAATTTATCTCTCTAATCTTGTTAATATGATCGAACCTAGCATAATACGCAGGGGTTCTCAATATATATCTAACGTCATCTGTGAACAACTCGTTTTCAAATTTACTTAAAAGGTTTAACCTACATTTTAACCTGCGTTCCGATAGTAATTCCCATCCTAGTTCTTCTATTAAGCTCGTAACACTTATACAATTATCATAACGGCTTTTAACAAATATAGCGGATGTCCTTTGCACGCGCTCTAATTCTTTTATCATACCTTCCTCGTACGGATCCCATATACTAGCGGCATATTCTAAATGAGGCCTGACAAGTGTAAAATAGCTTCTTTCTCGTACTCTCTCATCGCAATACCTAATGGCCAGTCGTAAAAAAGTTTAGTCATTATATCAATGGTCAATAAATGAGATCCATTACGTTTTGGAACTCATAAAAATATTCGGGTTTCAAGTACAAAACTACCAGTTCCATAACTTATCAAACAATAGTTAATTGCTTCGACTATTTGATTTAATATTCCCTCGCTAGATACAATTTATAGTGAAATATCCTAAATATATTTAATAATCTAATATATAAAGCAGAATGTATGTATGTTTGCTATCTCCTCGAGAACCAAAAGCAGTACGACTTTCAAATATTTGTGACTGTTAAATGTCTTTCCTGAGCAGATAAGCGGCAACTTTTCGTGTGATTAATGGTCTCCGGTTTGACCCCAGACGAGTATATGCGTTTCCAGAAGAAATACGTGTGAAGTTCATTTTTATGGCCTGCAGACCAGTTTTATTTTGCATATTTAAATTAGAAATAATTGTTGCACAGAGTCGGGACGGAGACCATTGGAAAGATAATTAAATGAAAATCATTTTCCTTCGATGAATTTTTGTTTTCCAACTGATTTACTGTAAATTTTAAACAAACATTCATAAAACTGTATGATTTAGCTTTTTCCCGGCGAATAATATGGAGGGAGTCTTCTCGGGTCTTCCACCGATAGATAAGTTTTTCGCTGCCGACGTTTCGGAGTCCGACTCGTACTCCTTTCTCAAGGCAAAGATTTGCCTCGAGAATGCCTCGGACTCCGAAACGTCGGCAGTATAAAACTTTTCCCGGTGGAAGACCCTAGAAGACTTCCTCCATATTCATAAAATTGCTGAAAATTCAGTGTTTTTGGCTCTCTGCCTCCTTGACGACCGAAAGCATTGTTGAAGCCGACCCTCATATAGACATATGGTGAAAAAGGCCCATTATACATACAGTGTGAGCATCTGGGATCCAGGACAGATAGAATTAATAAAAAAAGAAATAAAATACAAACAAAAGCTGCGCGCTTCAATGAACTCTGCTAAGAGCGAACATGTAGTGTAGTGTTTCACATGTTCTAGAGAGATTAAGGTGGGAGCCCCAAGAAACTCGGAGGCTACCCGCCGGACTTAGTTTGCTTGAGAAATTCATAACCGGTGTGTTTCAGAGCGACACAGAGAATATTATCATGACGCCACACTACATCTCTAAGCCCAACAGGAGCCATGAATTGAGAGTGATAATTGCCGAACAGATTGTTACATAACTTTGTTCTTTCCACGCGTAATTGGTGACGATAGTAAAAAATTAGCTCCACACCAAACATTCCCATAATACATGTCGCCTGCTCACCTCCAAAAACCTTATCTCTTGTCCGAACAGCCCTGGGCACACGTCAATGAGGCGGCTTGTAAGGTGGTATGTAGATGTACCGATTGATTTCTCTGCGAGATATAATTATACAATGTTAATCAAGCTGTTTTTTAACGCATTGCAACGAAACATACGTAGCAGAATTAAAACTCTCAAGGATCTCTCAGGACCCTGATGGTGCGTTCACATATATGCGAAAAGTTAGCTGAAGAGAAAATTTATCATAATCCTAAACCAAAAACTCCAGACACTGCCCTTTGACTCACGCCTTTCTCTTTACGGGACAGAAACAAGCTCCTCAATGTGATGAGTGCAGGTGCCCTCTTAGTATTCGGCATATCCTGACGGAGTGTGACATGTATCGTGATGCGCGAAGACGGTTCAATATAGGGGGAGGCCTAGAATCCATTCCAGGAGACGACCCTAGTATTTTAAACAGCACAATTTTATTACTTAAAGAGATTGGACTTTTTAATAAAATTTGACCGTATCCAACTGTTTTATTTTTTATTCAAATCTACGTATTCGACGTGTACGCTATTGTGAATATTGTTATTTTTATCAACGGACTCTGTGTAGCGGTTTCAAAACGACCTAGCCGTCGGCGCACCCTACAACATCAAAACTGCTACTACTACTACTCCAGACAAGTAATACATTTTGTAAATTTTTCCCTTCTTTGCTGTTTGTCACAACGTTGACGCGATCTTCAAATGACCTTCTGTGGTTTGGTACTCCTTCAATTCTTTCAAGGTCGTTGACGGTTGTGATAGCAACCGGATCTGATTAAGTGCCGTCGTCGTGATTAGGGTATAAAAAAGAACGACTTTGAAGTAAATAGCAAAAAAAACCGTCGACTACTCTCCCTGGAGGGTAAGTCCAGAGATTGCTGGCGAGTGAAATCGAAACATTCTTCTTCTGGGCGACCAGTTTCTTTCTCCCTGCCTCCTTGAGTCTCCAGCTGAGGTCTGCTCCTTTTGAAAATAATATTTTTTCATTTAATTTGCGATCGCCCATTGAGTCTTTACGAATATTTTTGCTAAATTGTTTTACAGGTAATGAGAGGTAAACTTAACTCTTACACTTCTCAGCTTTATTTCTTACATCACCTCAAAATACTTTATGAAACATATTCATATGAATATGGAGGGAAAATAAAGGCACTGAGTGAATCAATTGGGAACGTTAAGTAGGTTGCATCGTTACGGAAGCAATTTTTGAGTGTAGAACGTTTCTAAGGAGGAGACATAGACATACAAATAATGGCGTCTGTATACAGCTGTTCGAGTCCCATCGGCATTCGTGGATTCCATAAATTTGTATGAATTTCAATAATTATGCATTATTGCGTCAAATCAAGTGCATCAATTGTTACGATAATAATTATTATCGAATAAGAGATAAGTCATGAAGTTTACCTTATGGGTTCTTTAGCATTTGAAATATTTTCAAGTACAAATAAATATTTATATAAGCAACAATGACTCTTCCTCGTAATAAGTTATTCGTTGTTTACATTCTTAATTTCAGTTTGATGCCATGTGACCAAGGCTCCACTGGATGCGATGCGATTACATCGCAGAATCGATATGATACTTCCAGGCAAAATAGAAACCAGTCTATTTTCCTTGCAAGTAGCAACAGCGGTCGATTACCACCGCTATCGACCCTCAATACTGCCATGGAAGTGCCTGCTTACACATCGAAGTGTCGTTTGCAAGCGACTTCCAAAGCTTCTGTCATAGAAGTTACTTCCATGTGTAAACCCACCTTGAAGACGTCATTGACATCAAGGAGGTTCAATATCGATAGTACTCATCCCTCGGTGTCGGTTTTCGCAACGTAAACAAGTCCGCCATAGATGTGCTCATTCAGGAGTATTCTCCATAATCATTACACAGGTTGTTCAAGGTTTTTGTTATTTGACAGTGTATTTGTATTCAAAACCACGATTAGTGTCGAATATTCGTGGATTCCCATAGGTGTGCTGAGGCAGAAAATGCTCAGTGAGCACATTAGCGGCGGCCGTGTGGTGGAAATAGTTGGGAACACCCTTGTCGATGGAGCTACTGATATATCGAATCGAACGACCCTGAATGGAATTTTACGCGTGGAAGTTGACTTCTATGAAAGTGGTGAGCGTAGCGATATCTCGAATCGTATCGCCACTCGTAAGGAATCGTTCTGCTTACATATAACTCCCGGGTTTTTCCAAACTAATGGATGAGGGAAGTGAACAATGAATGTGGTAATTACAAAAATCGGCCAAATTTGGCCGAATTGGCGTGCGCACATTGCTGTTTGACTCTCCATAGCGTAGCTGGATGTACCAAAAGGACTTAGGGGGTTTACAATGATGGCGGAAGGGCCACGCCCTCATTACAGCTTTCAGCATTGGCCACTATAAAGAAGCGCCCTCTCCATCTACCTCAACCCTTTGAGTGCGGCATGGCGTCACATGACGCCATGTTGTTTTTACGCTTGTGCTTAACCCTCTTAGTGCCACCGAAATTTGGTGGTACCAGCAAAAAGTGCCAGCATGAATTTAGGAGTTTTGGGAGCACCTTATGAAAAAAAAACAATATGAAGTTACTATTTTAGATATGAATGTAATTTTTTGCTAAAAATGAATTAATTGTTGTTTATAATATTCTGATACATTTCATAAAGGATAAATGTAATTATTACAACAAAATTAGTTTGAAAAATAATTTGTGCTCGAGCCGATATATCGGCCCATGGCACTTTTCGCCTGTGGAGCAAAAGCCGATATATCGGCCTGTGGCACTAAGAGGGTTAAGACGTGATATCACATCAAGGATACCGTGAATGTTCCAGCTATCACTAGGGAACTTTCACTATGCCCCCTAGGGAAAGCTGGAACAGTCACGGTACCGATGACGTGATATCACGTCATGCCGCACTCAAATGGGTTAACGATTTTCGCCGACATGCACTTCAATCTATCCTACAAAAGTTAATGAGGTCACGACTTTTGATACAATCGGAAAGTACTAACGATTTTTTTTGACCGAAACGAGCTGCGCTATACGCTATCGATATAATTGGTACGGAGGCTTCCGCGGTTATTTAATGACCGCATTCTCTTCGGGTTTTTGCCGCGTCGATCCATTTTTGGGGGACAACTGTTTCGCCTGCCTTCCAGCTGGCTTCGTTTTAGGACCTGACGAAGCCAGCTGGAAGGCAGGCGAAACTGTTGTCCCCCAAAAATGGATCGACGCGGCAAACATCCTGACAGAATACGGTCGCTATCGATATATTTGAAACGTACATCATTTAACACATATGGTAACTTTAAACGTGTACCGAGAAACAAGGAACGGATTCAAGAAGAGTGCGATACATCCTGTGAGTACTCCTGTGCATATAAAGACTGTAGCGTTGGAGATCAAACGAAATAGTTAGCTTCACTGCCTAAAATAATTATGAACTCTTAAGTGATTACGGTCTCTCATTGCTCGCGCAATATGTGACAATTTATAACAGTAAATTCTTCAAAGGTGGTATGCGGATGCTGTTGAACTTCCTGAATGCTCGGTGCTAAAAGGAAAAATACTCGGCAGATTCTCACGCACAATATCTCTCAATTACCATGACTTCCAGAGAAATAATTTAGAGTCCCACATTCCGATACACGCGTGATTAAGGCGTGAGGAGCGAAGGATAAATATCTCTGGGATAATGAGCTGTAGGTTAATGGCCGGCTGAAAGAACATCTAGTCATGGAATCAATATAAATGGCATCCATAAAGTTAGGGATCTCATAAAAATATTCGGGTTGCAGGAACATATCAGCTAGTTACATCACTTCTTTGCCAAAAGTTAATAGCTTCGAATATTTTATCTGATCTTCTACCGCTGGATAAACGTTATGAAAGTTAAGCCTATGAATAATTCCTTACGTACATAATAACTAGTCAGTATGAGTGAAAAACAGGTCATTTGTCTCAAAACAACTCTCTTATCAAGTAATCAAGTCTCCAAGCAGCTCATTGCGCATCCGCCATCTTGGCTACATATGGAACTCATTACTCCATTCCATAATTTATGAAACCAATAAATTTATCGAATGTTTCTGGAATGGTTGCCATGGCTTATGGTTCCCATAATTTTATAGGAGAATTATGTGTTTTTCCTGCAACTGGCCATGAACAAACGATTGGTAGCAATGGCTCGGGTAACATGGACCATGTTATGGACATTATTTTAACTAAAAATAGGTATTTTTAAATATACAGAACATTTGTTTTATCGGACTACAATTTCGTATTTTTGAAGTATTTTTTTCTTGAAATCAACGCTTGCTTGGCGTCGCGGCAACATTACGCCATCGGGAACCCAGGGGACGACGTCACGCTACGCTTACGATTTCGGATGACGTAACGGTAACACTTTCAGCAAATCGATGTACTTCGATGTGAAATTTGTTTTTTTTTCGTAATAGAATAGAATAGAATAGAATAGAATTTATTTCAAGAACCTAGTCCTTCGGACTCCAGGTTCATCCAAATTTCATTTTTAGAAATAAACACACTCTCCCAGTTACTTTTACATAAATCACAGAAAAACAATTTTAAAAATTTAAGAACATTAACACTGTGGATAATCTACCGAATGAAAAAACAACAGAATTTGACGATATAGTTGTTAAGTTTTCCATCGGGGAAGACGATGGACCAGTAAGAGTTGGTCTTTTGACCGTTGGAAAGATGCAAGCAGTCTGGAGAAACTATTCCCCTTGAAACTCGGAGGCTACACGCTGGGCTTATGCTGCTTGAGAAATTCAGAACTGGTGTGACTCAGAGAGACTTAGAGAATATTATCATGATGCCTCACAACATCTCTAGGTCTGGCAGAAGCCATGAAATAAGAGAGATACATTGCCGAACAGATACTTACAAAAACTCGTTCTTTCCGTGCACAATAAGCAACCATTATAAAAACTGAGCTCCAATAAAAACACTACCATAATACACGTCACCATTTCACCTCCCAATACCTTAAATCTTTACACGGCTGGTGACCTACCACCCCCTGCCACACGCCCATGCGGCGGCTCGCGGGGTAGTATGTAGATGTAGATTCCATGCGGTGTCGCCAAACCACCCACATGCCGTTTTGGATCACGTTATCCAAATCATGTGATTGACTTCTGGCTAGGGCCATATTAATCGCGTAAATTAGAGATTTGCCGACTACTTTTCTTTCTTTGTGTCTTGATAGTCTTGTTGTGAATGTTGAAACCAATCGAGATAAATATATTTTAGCGGAAAAATTATCAGAAGAATCTCTTTACCATGGGTAAATTCCACAAACTGAACTCGTTAACGATTAATTTTACTGTCAACCAATTTATCCCTTTATTAATTTGTGAACAAGTTTTTGACAGAGTAAAGTTCCCCATAAAACTTTCGGAAGAAACTCGAGGAAGTAACTTGCCAGTGCAAACCCACCCTCACGAGGGTAAACATAATAAACGAGTCTCATTTTATTTTTAGTCACCCTTATTTCGTTATGAATCAAATGACTGCCAGAAACGCATTTTAAATGAATATATATATATTTTTTTTTACTTTCCGAGGGAAGGGCGCAGTTTCCCATCCTTGCCTCGGGTATCAATTGAATTGGCTCTGCAAGTCTCTGAGTGGAAAGGGAAGTAGGTGTACGAGGTCCGTTTTAAATATGACGGAACTTTTATATTGCGCGTTAATGGATTGTCCTTGCGACTTCTGGATTTCGGCCCAGCATTCTTCAATATCTCTCAAGTATCCACGGTTAACCATTTGCCAATATTTCGTTTAGTTACCGTAATATACCTGTGTAAGTGGAAGGTGTTTCAGTAGCTCTGGCAATTTTTGCAATTACCGAGTTTCAGGAGCAAAAATCTAACGTAAAGTTGGGCGTGAAACTTTGGAAATCTTTTACTAAAGCCTTCGAGCTTTTGAAGGAGGATTGCGGAGATAATATTCATAGTCGCACAGTGTTATGAATGGTTCACCCGAATTCAAGATTGGCCGTCAGTCAGTTCAAGACGATCCTCGACCACGAAGGCCTTAAAAATTAACTGATGGCAGTGACACTCATAAAATCGAGGATCTCTTGCGCGACAACCGACGTCTGACTGTCAGAGAACCTGATGGAGAGTTTGCAGGCTCGATTGGGTCATATCGCAGTTGGCTTGATGCCAAGGCGGCGGTGAGATTCGCAAGTTCAACGCTTTCACGTATCCGGTTTCTCGCCGTTGACGATTCTCTTGCAGTATTCCAATTGCAGTATGCCATCATTTCATGCTCTTCCTCCGATTTTTCTCCCAGGCGACTGATCGATTCTTGGCCTTGTGTGCTGTACTATAAAGAAACAAATGGTATTTTTTTCCCGGAAAGCATTTCTCCGGGAAAGCTGAGCGCTCTCTCATTGAAGTCTCTTAGGTCCGCAATGGACGGGAAAAAACTATATGGCATGGTGAATTTAGCTGGAAAAACGCTTCACTTTGGCTCCTCATCTTCTTGCAGGAACGAAAATGGACGGTTCAGTTCTACGAGTGACCATTAGGGTGGCTCATATATATTTAATCATATCGCAGTTAATCTTAAAAAAAATATTTCTCGTCCTCAGAAATATCCAGCGATCCAATCAGCGTTTAAGGTAGTTTGAGCGAAATATCATTTTATCTGGAAATCAATGAATTTGGTCTCATTTTAAAGAAAAATATATCACCCTTCCATTGAAACAAAAAAATCAACCCCTTACCGCATTACTTTCCGAAATATTTGCCAGAAAATACCTGCCCTTTTACACGTGAAATGGTATGTGTCACTCCAGAGAGACATTACTTACAAAATGAGGTATTTATAACACTAGACGTCGTAAAAAAAGTAAAAGCGTGTAGTTTTTATGTTTTTAAACTATATTTTAAAGTTAATAATATTTTCACCGCTGTAGGTACTTGAGTTTACCCAAAAAACCTTCCGTTTTGAAGGAGTTTCAAACGCACCGCGCGAAAAAAATGAGTCAAGTTGAAGACTTACTTAGATATTTTCATTTCATTACTGACAATTTCTGTCATATCAAACTATATTATTGCACCATTAATAATGCAACATTTAATTGATATGTCTCACAGTTGGTGAAATTAAAACGCATAATTCGAATATGGTCTCTATTATGACTAGGGAACTATCTCGCTCGGACTACCGAAAATTGAGGAAATATTGATTGTATTGTTAAGTTCGTTTAATTTAATGATTGAATCGTCTTTTTTAAAGCGTGTTTTTATGAGAGATGTTTTTTCCCCAAATTATTGATACAAAGCCTCTTGTTATCCTTAAAAGTATGCGAGTGTAAATATCCAAATGAAGACAACACATTTTGAAGAGTGCAATATTTTCATTACCATGGTAAATCTTCGCCTCCTCGAGGTTTGTTTTGTTAATTTTTTAAAGTTGAATACTTTCTCTATTTTTTCGTTCGTTCTGGTGTTCTTTTCCAACGGCCCATGTTTGCCAGTTCATGGGGTACTGCGCTCCACACGAATGTTTTCACATTATCTTTCCTGGTTTGTGGTCCTATCTTTTTTGAGAACAGCAGTTGTCTTTTTAACACAGAAGCTTTCTCAGTTCACAAGGCAACTGCTGTGCTCATTGAAGATAAGACTACAAACCAGGGGAAAGTATGTGAAAACATTCGCGTGGAGCGTGGTACTCAATTTTATCGGAAGCATGGAGCATTCGAAAAGCTGACCAGAAAACACTAGAAGCCTTCGAAACCTTATAATGAAGGAAGATTCTTAAGAGAATATGGGCGGAAAAAAATGGAAATGATCATATGGAACTCCATATCGAAAAGAAGAACCAGATGGATTGGACACACCCTTAGAGACAATTTATTTGGGAACAACATAATTGAAGGCGAAATAGAGTGAAATGTCCCCAGAGATCAGTTCATGGACCAAATAAAGAGCATGGACCAACGTACATAGGAAGAGATACCACGGGTTAGGGAGCTAGCAAAATAGGGTAGGATGGAGGGATGCAGTCAACCAATCTTAGGATTGAACGACCAATGAATGAATAAATGAACTTTCTCTAGGCCTTGACTAGTCGGCGGTAGGTCTGTGAGTCTTCAAGTAGTATTTAAGTCACTTTAGGCATGAATTTTAATTACAATTTTTCATTATGTCATTTGCAATTATTGTTGCTAAAACTAAGTATTCTAGATATTCTGGTGCTCAAGTAGCCTCTGAAAATGATCGTTGAGGAGTGTTAAATATCGTGTTTGAGTTTCGTTACCTTAAGTTTTCGGGAACCTGTGCCCCAAGTGCTATTAAACTTCGAAAATAACTATGTGTTTTTGGAGCGGGTAAAAGCTCTCTTCCTGTGTAGAAGGCAATAAGAAAGTCCTTATATACTGCAATTTTGTCAGTTTTCACATATCTTCCCGCGTTTCTAAGGTACGGTCCTATGCAATTCGAGCCGCCCTCTAAGGATGCCACACTGCACCGCCGCGGCGGTGCAGTGTGGAATAGCCTTCGTATTTCCCTTTTTCCCCTCCCTATACTGGCGCATGTTGCGTAGCACCCCCCCACCCCCTCTGCATTTCAGAGGAATGAGATTCTTCGCACTGCCTCTTGAACTCTCGCAGAGAGTTATCATAAGCTGAGAAATTTTTATTAATATTCAGTTGTTCTAAATTATTATTCAGTTGTTGTTGTTATGCTAAGGAGTCACTTCGCCTATTCTGCTTCTTGTTTTTTTTTTACGCCATTCGCTTTCAGATTGTTGTCACTGACTAAACAGAACACTGACGTTCACAGCAACTTAACTTGGCTGTTCCCGAGTGCCAATCGGGGCCTGAAATTTCCAGCCAATCACAGCGCGCCACTTTCAAAGTCGATATTACCATCGATTGATGGGCCTTATCGATATCGTAATCCCCACTACTTCCGCATTATCGATACTAAACCAGGTCTTGCTAGACTTAAGACTATTGACTAGACTTAAGAGAAAGTTGAGAAATGCTCAACTCCAAGACTACGCCAAGTCGAGTTAAGCCACTTTAAGTTGTTGTGAACCAGTGTGTTGCTTTCTCACGGACTCAACTCTTAAGTCGCGCCAAGTTAAGTCAAGTTAAGTTGTTGTGAACGGGGCTTAAGCGTCGTGCGCCAAGTCTTCGGAAAATGAAGCACGAATTCAAAAATCAGTTAAAAATTAAAGCGCCTTCCAGTGGCACGTATTCTCTGTACCAGGGTCATTCGATTCGATATATTCGTAGCTCTATCGATATGGGTCTCCGCAACCATTTCCACCACACGGCCACCATTAATGTGCTTACTGAGCTTTTGCCACTATTTTACGCCGAAGAAAGTCTGCTAATAAGCGGCGCCAGCCATCATTCCGAACACAAATGCACTGACCAATCATCAAAAATATTTGACCTCCTATGATATGCTTAAAGAGTATACACTAAAACTAGCACATTATTGGCGGACTTGTTTGCGTTGCGAAGACCTGTAGCGAAGGAAGAATACAATCGATATCGAACAACCTTGCTCTCTGCTAACAAGTGCTGCTATCATTACAGCAATCTTTGAAACCAGTGATGCCGATTGAAAATTTCTGAAGAAATTATTCATTTTTGCCTGATATCATCCAAGATGAATTTTCACATACATCGAGATAATACCCTGCAAGCCACCTCAAGAGTGTTTGGCAGGGGGTAGATTATCACTAACATGCACTATAATGTTCGGATATTTCTCGAACATTCACTATACTATGGGTAATCTACCAACGCTATGAAAACTATTGAATAAATGTACAATGCAACTAATGCAACAACTGCAAATGATGTACAAGACTTATGCAGGGATCATGCGAAACGTGATGGTAATACAAAGTTTGGACAGTTACACCGTTTTTATATGTGACAGCTTACAAAAACCTCAATGGTGACAGCGCTTTGCAGGTACAGTAAGGCTACTACTCATGCTGAACTGGCGTGGAATACGATTTTTCTAATCCAAATCGATATGCTACATAATCGCGCTTCTTGTGTCCTAAACGGATTGACGCTCAACCGGGGTGGGTTTAGGACGAATCGGCAGAATGCAATAATTTACTTTCAAGGAAAGACTGATAGGGCACAGTATAAATATTATGTAGCAATTAGTATATTGTGTATCCGGGAAAATATTCGGTAACATAATATGCGAACAAGTGAGGAAAGCTCCTGTGGAAAGGATCTGAAGGGCAACGTGTGTTTTCATGCCCGGGAGGAGATGTAGTGATCAGCTATTTGAACTTCTATTTTGTTTATTAAATCGGCTACAACAGTAAATTGTGTCTACATCTACATGTACTTATTGGGATGGCCAACAAGGGTGTTTGGTAGGGAGTGACTTATCACCAACATGAACTACAGCGAAGAAATTAACCTTCACCAACATTGACTACACTATGTGCATGCTACAAAAACTTACTAAACTAATGTAACTATGTAAACTTTACACACGAGTCATGCAGGGAACATGCAGAACAAGGTGTTAGCACTACAAGGCAGATTTATAAACATGTAGCTGGGGGAATATGAATTAGTCAGCTACGCTACCTGTCAAGTCACTTAATTCAAAGTCTAAACGCAGCCATTATGGTCTCTTACCGATCGCGGGAAAAACAAGGTTGTTAACCTTCCTGTTCTACAATCTACGTCCCTTATTTTATTCTCATGATCTGATCTACCGTAGTATGTTGGAGTTCATAAGATATTGATGAAAACGTCGGCAAATAAATTGGTTTTGAATTCACACAAAAGATCTTGTCTAATTTTCAATCGACGGATATTGTTAAGCGCTGACGGCAGAGGACTCGGGTCTAAAACAATATCTCATCGAATAACACCCTTTTTTTTAATCACCATGCTCAAAGGTATGCGTATGATACATTCCTCCCTATCCGAAATCAAAAGCGTTTTTATCTCCATTTTTTTTTTTTACTCGCGCCTCTGACACGCAATTTGCCCGAGCCTCTTAATGACGCCGGAGGGAGGAAAAAAAACCTTTTGTGTGAGTAAGGTGCCTGCGTGCCCGCTCCCGGCTCTCAGACAAAAGGTGGAAACAAAAACATTCTTTCGTGAATTCTGGGCGTTATGGCACCTTAAACAAATTACCCCGCGCGGTATCCTAGTGTACCGTCTCTGACCCCCCCTTCCCCCTTCTTATCCTTCCCGCTGGCAAGTTAGAGTGCCGAATGAAGCGCCCCTCTCGGGCAACGGAGTAATTAAACCGAGGCGTGGGTGCACAGGAGGTCCCCTTTGAGGACAGGCTCGCTACGAAAGCATCTTCCCGCCCGCTCCTCCCCGCCCACGTAGGCTCTTAACATTTTTCAAACCCCTTCCGTTTTCTCACGGCGGTAGAATGTTCGCAGAGGCCACCGTGATTTTTTTCTATGGCGAATTTCATCCCTTGGTAAAGAAAAGGGCACTAAGAATGAGCCAACCTAACTCCCACCCAATACAAAGGTAAAAGATCATCACTATTTAATCATGCAATGCCGACGATGGCGGCACGACCGGTGTACGCTTTCACGAGCGTGAATTCATAATAAACTTCGTCACTACGGTGACAATAAACACTAAAAAAACAGACAAAAAGTCACTCATATCGATTTTAAACGTTTCGGTGTCCCCTGATTGAATGAGAGGTTGTAAAAGAATAAAAAATTTCCTTCCAAATGAAAAAGATGGCCAACTGAAATGTTCGGAATCTACGTCTTTTTATCAGTGTTTTTAACGTGCAATGTCACCCTAGTAACAAAATTAAGTAAAAATCACCGCGAGATATTCCCTAGTAATATTGGACACTATATTCAAATATTACGTTTTAGTACCAGCAGCAATAGGAAACATGAAATCAATATTGCATTATTTTAGGTATAATAATGTACTCTTATATGACTGCAATTATAAGTAATTAAATAAAATATGTTTAAAAGAAGTGGTACTTTTTAAACTCATTCTCGTCAGAAGATTTTTTTGTGATCCTGAGACAATTGCTGCTGTGACTATGTGATTAATTAAAAAAAAATAGTTAAGATATTTCAAAAACTACAAATCAATTTTTAGAGGAGATCTAGGTGTAAGAAATCCCACATTTTAAAACTTGGTCTCTCAGGAGTGTATACGCGCACCATTTCCCATGCAAAAGGGCACAGAGTTTTCGTCAAAAATCTCGAAAAGTTGTTCGGTAAAGGGCTAATGTTTTAGTATCTTTGGAAGGGTGATATATTGTTTTTTAAAATGAGACCCAGCTCATTGATATCTAGGTGAAATGATACGACGCTCAAACTTCTTCAAACAGAAGGTGGCGTAAAACTGGGGATATTTCAATTAAAATCAATTTTTACTGTAATTCTGTGGAAAGAATTGAAAACCAATTATGTGGATCCCTCTAAAGTATTTATTTATTGTGACTAAGGTTTCAGCACCATGTGTCATTCTCATGCAAAGAATGCAACAATTGAAGGTAAATCAGAGTTGCGTTAAAAAATAACGGAACTATTTTTAAATACGTGACAACTGGTCGTACAAGTAACATTTGTTTTACGCCCATGAATTCTTTATAACCCCTCTAGTAATCGTGGTTTTTCGTATTTTGACATTATATTTAGTTTCTGTAGTATCGCTATTTAATTAGAGGGTGTTTTAGTCGTCGTGGTGATTTTTGAAATTCCCGACTTCTAGAAACAACGTTGCAACTTGAAATTTTGCATGAAACTTTGGACAATTTTAGGTAAACCTCCTAACTTTTGAAGATGGCTTAATAATACTTATTGCCGTACGCAGTTTTATAAATTATTTACCTCATTCCGAGTTGATGGTCAGTCAGTACAAGAGGATACTCGACAAGAAAGGACTTCGACGTCAACGGGTGGCTGTATCCATGAATATATATTACGGATTTAAATGTTTGGAATCGTTGCCTAGGCTACGTGTTGCCTATATTTCCACAATTAGTTCACCCAGTCCTTGGCGCTACTTAGACAAAAGCCTTCTCAGTCGAATTGTAAATAGCCGTTGTTAATTGTTGTTGACCCTAGACTTTGGTGAATATTCTATAACGACTTAAGATATATGAACTACTTGATGCTGTGAATAATAGCCGACTATTTTTGAGTCCCAACGGTTACTTTATATGTGCTTGAGAGGAAATACCTACTGCAGGAAGTGTGTAAGAGGAATATGAAACTTCCATCGTGAGTCTTTCCTCTGCTGTATGGATCTTTTACTGTTAATTTACAGCTACATTTTTTGGTTTATTACCTGTTGAGAGCCTTATGAATCAGGAGGTATGATCTATATAGATTGATGTGGATATTAATGTGCAACCTACTATTTATGTGTGGCCCCGGAGTAGGTTTAACAATCTCTCCTTTATTTGTTATAAAAATGATAGCTATTGGTGCAATTTCTCATCCATAGATGTTATTGTCGGATCTTGGTATTGAAATCCCTATAGCACGTGTATCCGTCTTTTAATTGACTCCACTTTTTCCACCTCGTATTATTATTAAATTACCGTAGAACAATATTCACGAAGTGCTAAAAAGTTAATTATGCATTTGTGTAAATAAATTTGGAGAGGAATTAAATATATCTGTAGACCGGACAATATTATAAAAGAGTGTAATTACGTCCCGCGTGTAGTACTACATTTTTTATCCTCTGCATTATGATTACTGGTAAGTAAAACCGGTAAGACGTGATTATTTAAGATCTTTAGACTGTATTTACATTTGAACTACCGTCTTTCATCCCTAGACGGCGACTCAATTGAAATAGTTGTTTGTTTACGGAATTCTAGGCCACAGTTTTTGGCGATGAGTAGAGAATCCATAATGTATATTTATGGCTGTAGCTCTCAGATAATCGAGGATCTTGAGCACTCCAACTGCTAGTGAACTTGCTGGAGAGTTTGAAACCTCGATTGGGTCGTATCATAATAATTCAACCGAAAATTTGAACATTTATCTATTTGAAGACAAGTTAGTTCCTCGTTACATATCAGCATAACAGAACCACTCTCGTCAGCCTCATCAGTTCGTGAGATTTGTACACAAATACAAATAACCGCCCTCCCTCAGTCTCCCTATTGAAGTGACCTTACCTCGCGTCACTTCTTTTTTCCTTATATTAAAATCCGTGCTTCAAAGACGATCGCGCTGTAGGATGAAATCGAAAAAAGCAGGCCAAAATCAAAAATTTTTTTTCAGTCCGAAAGTTGAAACTTTTAATGGTCTCTCCCAAATTATTGTTTCATGGGGTGTTATATATTTGTCATGGTTTCTACTTGCTGACATTTAGCAGCGACTTAAAGTTACACCTACAGTTTTCGTGAAAAAACATCCATCTCTGGATTTCTCTGAAAATCTTCGATTACGAACTATCAAAGGACCACTTTAGGACCTGACGAAGCCAGCTGGAAGGCAGGCGAAACTGTTGTCCCCCAAAAATGGATGTATTCTATAAAGTTATGGGACCCATAAGCCATAGCAACCATTTAATAAGTGTTGCAGAAACATGGAGTTATGAGTTCCATAAGTATCCTAGATGGCGGATGCGCAATGAACCACTTGCAGACTTAATTACAAGATAAAAGAGTTGGTTTGAGACACATGACCATTTTCTTTACTCTTTCTGACTAATTATTGTGTGCATTAGCAATTATTCAAAGGCTAAACTTTCCTCAATTTTATCCGGCGGTAGAAGATTAGATAAATATTCTAAGCTATTGACTATTAGTTTAATAAATTAGTTATATAACTAGTAAATGTGTTCCTGCAACCCGAATATTTTTATGAGATCTATAATTTTCTGGATCTCATAACTATTGATTCGTTTACTAAGTGTTCTTGCAATCGGCCATCAGTCAGTTACACCTCCGAGCCATTTTTCTTTCAGGCGAATTTCGATGAGGATTGGGAGATCCGGTCTTGAATCCCGGTCCATTAAAGTGATTTTTCCTGGCATATTTCATCCCTTGGTTCATATGCATCCGTGCAAATGAGTCCGGGTCATAAATTTGTTTTTCCCCTTTTATTTATACGTTTTAAGTGATTTATCTGATGAACATGCGTTGGGTGGATTTTTTTTTGCGTCACGACGCACGCACCCTGAGGTCATTTGCGCCTGTGAGCACGTTAACACGTGTTGTCACGCATCGTAAAAGGAACACTGATGAAAAAGGTTGTATGCGAGGAATACAAAAATAAAGTCACCCACAGTGATGAACATCTAACTAAAAAAATTAAACGTTTTCCTCGAAGGAAATAGCCGTGAGAATATATTTCTCAGTTTCACTTCGGAGCGTGCGTAGACGAGGATTGAGGAGGACAGACGAAGGCTGTCGATTTTCTTTGGCACTTAAGAGTCGTCCAAGGCTCACCGAAGATAAAATACTCGCGGGAGAATCAATTCCATCCCTTCCCATACCACTCAACCCCAACGCATGTTACTGTGGAGAGCGGGTTCAAAATTTATATTCCAGCCCCGAGTTCTGATTGGACGAGGGTTTTTAACGCAATCCTCCCACTTCTATCGCTTTTGCGAGCCACCTGGCGGACGTCCCGGCGTCGCCTTCCGGGTCTCCCGGTCGCCGATGCTGGCGTCCCGAGTTCTCATCCACCCGGAGTCACCCATGCGAGACAAACCAGTCACCCAAAGTCGCAATCTACGATAAGCCAGCGCTCTGCAGCGGCCGCGGGTCGCTAGTGGGTGGGAAAGATGCCATTGAAACAACGTGAGAAATGTAAACGACTCCTATTTTAAGCCAATATCACTGATAAATGCATAAACGACTTATTGATAGTGCGCAGTGGTGAGCATGAGAGTAAGAATATGCAACGTAGCCTCCTAAATATGCAGGCCGTAACACTTCTCTTTTGTCTTCAGACGAAAACTGCGGGAAATGCGATTAATTAAGATATGCTCATGGCGAAGTTAATTCAAGGTTAGGCAATTATTGATGGTCGTATCATACCATTTAGGTAGATGGAGAGGGTGTTACCATTTGAGCCCCGTTTACATTCACACGCTCTAAGTATCCTTACTGTGCATTCTTCGAGAAAATATTAAAAGTACATTGGAAAATGTGTTTAGTACCTATTGCATTTTCTGGTCGTGAAAATAGGAGGACACTATTTGGAACCATTAAAGCATATGAATAACTTGGGAAGAATATTTGGAGAAAGTGAGGATATTACCAAAGACATTATGAGGATAATGGCGCTGGTAAAGGAAGCTTTCGGTAATGCAGGCTGATTAAGAGGTAAATACGGAGTTTTCGTATGCATATATGGGACAGAAACGTGGACTAAGAGAATATAACACCAGAGTGGGTACATGAGCTCGTGGTGTCGGCGTTGAGGAGGATGGAGAAGGTGCGGTGTGCGACAAGATTGACAAACGAGGAAGTTCAAGAAGTCCGATGACAGCTAGAAGGGCCGAGAGAGGAGGAGGGGGCACCGTTGCCAAGTCATTTAGGGAGAGAGCCATCGCTACGGCTACTGTCCTCGCATGGAGCTGAGTTACCGGAATTTGAGATATTTGATCTTTATAACCAATGAAACTATTACAAGAAAACATACCGAAAATTAGAGATAATATATTTTTACCTTCTCTGATTTTACTTCGCTTCCTTGACTAATACTTCGATACTCAATGAGAAGAAATGAACGAGAAAAATTATTATGATAACTAACAAATTAAGTAAATTTATCGAAACATATATTAAATAAATATAAAAATGAAAAAACAACGAATAGCTCTAACTCGACTTTTATTGCCTTAGGGTAAAATATTTTAAAACCATGTTGATATATAGAAAAAAATTTTAATTTTCCTGGCCATCACTCCAAAGGACGTACTCCTTCAAGATATTCTGACGAAGAAGAGCGCTGGTATGGGGGGATTCTAACAATCTGATGACCACTTCCCTTGGCTATTCTATCAATTTCAAACGTAGGAAAACGAGGCTGGTAAAATTTTTCCAGGGCTAGTAGTTCCATTTGTTCAATCTCGGCTCCAATTCCGGCACATTTTTCCCCTTTAGCCATTCGATTGTCTTTCTTGACCCACTTGCACGTAGGGGATTTATTTACACGGACACTATGGTATGGTGCATTGTCCATAATTATGATACTTTTTTCTTTGATGTTAGGCAAAAGCTGGGTGACGAACCACTTCTTAAAAGTCTCACTGGTCATTTCTTGGTGATAGTCCCCTGAGTTTTTGCTGGCTTTAAACAAATGCGTGCAATTTTGAGTGAAACCTTCTGATGTCCCTGCATGCAGGAGAATTTCTTTTCTGAGCCTTTTCCCAACGGGGCAGGCATGGTTCCTTTGGCAGCTTCATCAGTCCAGATGACGAATTCTGTTCCCTGAAAACTTTTTCCACTTGAAACCAAGCCTGCTCAGCACATTCCGAAAGATTGTTTGCGCTCCTTCGAAAAGATCCGCTTCCTTCAAAGACAGCAATAACTTTGACACAGTCGGATATTCCTTTCTCTCGTAATACCTATAAATGTGCCTCCTGATCGCTTCCTCGCTGAAATTAACCAGCTCAGTTTTACTACTCTTTCTCGACCTCTTCTTCGAGGGTGTCCACAGTACTTCACTTGGCTCGTTGGTATCACCGTATTTTTCTTTTAGGATTCTAGAAACCGATTTCGAGCTAATCCGACGGGCTTGGGCAGCTCTATCCATCACTCTTGTAACAGGAATTATTGGACCACCATTGAATTTTTCTTTTTCAAAATACTCGTAGATGGACACGATCATTTCGCGAGCTTGCGAGCGTAATGTCGCATCACGACCTCGTTTTTTTCCACTCATTCTCTTGAATGAAGGCCGAAGGTAGAAAAAAACTCCTACGGTGAACACCCAAAAGCGCGAATGGATTAATCGCGTAAGTATTACAATTGCAATAATACGCAAACAACACACCCAAAGACTGAAGCACTTGACACCGAAAACCGCACGAAAGAAGACTCAAGGGAGACTGAAAAGTGAAAGGTATGTGACAACGTCGTCAGGGTCGGTAGGGGGATGGGGTGGTGACGGGGTTCAGCTATTGGCTCTAGGATACGCGAGTCCCGTTATGAGCTCCCTGGCCCCTTCCACTTTTCGAGCTGTCATCGGACTTCTTTCGCCGTGGCGACTGTAGGTATGGTTGGTAAGAAAAGGAAACTTCTGGATTAGATTAGGAGGAGGGATAGGAGTCGGCAGGTAGAGGTAACGAAGCACGATGGTTGCGTTAGGCTGTGACAGAGGGAAGAATGTTGGGCAATCGGGGAAGAGGAAGAAAGTGAATAGGTTTTATGGACGGGATGAAGAAGAATCGGAAGGTTACAGAGATGAAGGAAGTATATGTGTTGGTATGTAGGGTTTCACGCGAGTAAAAATCCAAGTGATCATGAACAAATCAATTAATACTTAGACACTTGGCGGGAAAGAAGTAAAGTCAAAGACCAATGGATGCATACATATTTAAATACCGAAAATTTCATTCGTTCAAAGCAAAATTTTCTCCGCCATTTATATCACAACATTGAAAACATTCTTTTTACAGCTGTCGAAATGAAAAAATAAGTAAAAATTGGAATATAGTCGATAAACATTTCTCGGGCTAGGGTTTCTAAACCTTGCAAAGTCTTCATCAATAGGTTTTATCTACCGTGAAATCTTACGAACCTTCAAATACGCTTTTTAATATGATCAGAAAAAATATCACTCTGCCCTAAATAAAATATTAAATAAAATAATTAAACTGTATGATGATGGCTGAAAGGTTTAATAAGTGGCGAGGGGTTGCTCAAGAATGTGATAAGGGGAAGGATGTAGGGCAAGCGGTGTAGAAGAAACAGGAGAATAGGTTTCATGGACGGGATGAAGAAGGGTAGATCGTATGATGAGGATATACTAGAGCGAGATAGACCCCTGAGTGTGTAGATAACCGGGAGAAGATTCTTTGACGCTCAACAAAACCTACCTTTACCGGTAGAGTACTTAATTAAATTAAAAATCCCTTTGGAATTATTTAAGGTGACTATGGCTTGACTATGTGAGTCAAGATAAGTACTAAGTACACGTTTTTATTCATTCAGTTTTAAAAATCTTGCTCTCGCTGATTAAATGTGTTACCTCTTGAGAACCAAAATTGAGAACCTTGAATAGCTCTCTCGTTCAAATTGGCATATTCCATATGTAATTTGAGCGTTCTTCATCAGAGTCCATGTTAAAACCTCCACTTTTTGGGATGAAATGCAAAAAAATAATGGCTTTTAAACACTATTTTATTTTCACATCACCAAATATTCATATGAAATGCATTTCAAAGAATGCTGCATTCAAGTCTTTAGTAAATACGGAATAAGTTATTCTGAGGCAGTCGCCGTATTAACCTGTGCAGTGGTGAGTTAAGTGCTGATTCAATGTCTAGTGACTTCAGTGGTGCTGTAGCTTGTTTTATAGTTTTATAGCTTCTTCGAGTCCAATGAACGTTTTCACACTTCAAAACCCAGCCAAATGATATTTGTCTGCCTCCCATTACCACTCGCTGAGGCAATTAAAATGGTTTACTTTCGTCGTTAGCGCACGGTCGAAGAGAGCTGTCGATTCCAACGGGAGATCGAAGTCCGACAGATGGCATTCGAGCTCCTCTTGTGTGGAAAGAGACCTTTTTTTAGTTTCACAGCGTTATTTTCCTGTAACTCTTGCTTAATGTAACCCCCGCCGGTTGTTTTTTTTATTTTCAGAGCGCCTTGGAAAAGCCGTCAAGCTCTTTGGACTCATTAAACTCCTCTCCAGGCGGTCGCGATTGATTGACATTTCCATCCCGAGGGATCGTTAAAAAAGGCTGTAATTTCATTGGTTCTGAAGTTATCGGGGATTTGCAAAGGACGCTAACACCACGTTTATGGGTTTTTGTAGAGGGGTAAATTATCTTAGCTCAGAGACATTTCAACTCGGCGTTATTTATAATTTCAATTAGCGGCGTACATCTACTAACCTAAGAATTCGACTGGATCTCGCGTAACATTGTGGAAACGATAAATATCCTAGGTGAAAATATAAAGTTTTTTTCTGGAGTAAAATAAAAAGTGTGTTCCTACCAGTGTTTATGAAGGTACAGCTCCTTTCGACCCTTAGACGCCATCATCAAGTACCTACTAAGTTTAAAATGTAAAAATGTTTATTATCTTTAGAAATTATTATAAATAAGATATTTAGATATTTCCAAAAATTATTATTAAAAAATTTAAATTACTTGCTTTATGGGGAAAAAATCATAAGCTATTTTACAATACGAAAATAAAATCGATAAAAACAAATGCTTTCACCAAAATGATGACAATTATCTCACATCCTTAGCCATAAAACCTGGCACAAAATGTGTCTGACTGGTCAAATTGCCAATTCAATAAAGAAGAGTGAATATGCGTTGGTCATTCTGATATTGATGGGCATGTATGCCAGTGAAACATCTCATGTTTTGGTCGGCTTGTTTTATGGCTCAATGCCGACGTTCTTCTGGGCTTTGAATTCAAACACAGCAATAGCCAATTTCGATATGAGCAGATAGAGCGGTAGATCTGCTCACATCGAGTTTTCCCTGGTTTTGTTTTAACTTTAAATTCAAAGCCCCAAAAAAATTGGCGAAACGTCGGCATTGAACCATATACCAAGTTGTCCGTAATTGGGATGTTCCGTTGATGTACTGGTCGAGAGGGCCCGAAATGATAAATGAACATTGACAGGACACCGATGTTTTTCCCTCTACTGCCCAATGAAGTCTAGGAAATTAGCTTACATTACCGATAAATACGCTTCTTAATACCGGACTTTGTTTCTATTGCCAGCGAGGTATTGCTGGAGTAAATAATGATACATTAATGCAATAAGCAAAGAATATTCTTGTGAAATTACTTCTCGGACGTGGCAAAAATTGGTGTACATAACACGGGCAAGAAGAATAACTTTGCAACCTGGGTTTCATTAATATTACGCTTGTCGCAAAGCCCCAATTCTTAATCTAGTAACGTAAAATACTGGTAAAGTATTTCGAGTGAGACAATTTCCTAGTCGTAATGGAGATCATATTCGCATTATAAGTTTTCATTTCAGCAGCTTTAAATTACGGTTTAATGAGCGGTATACTACGTCAAACAAAAAATTTGCCGGTTGTAAATTTTTTACAGTTGTATGTTGCTATGTAAACTGTTATTTTACCAGCTGAGAATAAGCTCAAGCTCTTAGGAGGTCAGTACATTGGATGAAACTTGGTAAGGGCTTCCTGAGTTGTTTTATTACGGACTTTGACAAGCCCTTCCCATGGAATATCCTTAAATATATTATTCGTTGACGATAAAAGGAGAGATTCTGTAAAATAAATTGCAAGTACTCATATGACATTACACACGTCTTAATTTATCCGTTTAGCATTGATTTAGTAATTTACGGATTTGCATTATCTCCATCTTTTAAGTCGAATCCGTCCGCAGTCAGGTTTCTAATTGAGCTTCTCCCTCCATGCTCGTCAATCCTGTGCTGCCTCCCTCAGCTCTTCGTAACTCCTTCTATTCATAACATCAGTCAACATATTATTTCTTCATCTTCTTCTCCCTCTCTTTCACAAGATCTTTCCTTCTAATATTATTTTCTGCAGGCAATCTTTTCTCAGGACGTGCGCCATCCAGTTCACCTTCCGCTTTCTTATTGGTTTTAAAATATATCTTTTCTCATTCGTCCTTGCCAGAACTTCCTCGTTTCTCTCTTTATCACTACATTTTAACCTTTATTTAACGCAGCGAGCCGCCGCGTGGGCATGTGGCAGGGGTTGTTGGATCACCAGCTGTGTAAAAATATAAGTTTTTGGGAGGTGAAATGGTGACATGTATTATAGGAGTGTATTTAGTGGAGCTCAGTTTTTATTGTGAGCGTTTATTGTGCGCGGAAGAGTTTTTGTACCTATCTGTTCGGAAGTGTATCTCTCTTATTTTATCGTATCTGTCAGACCTAGGAATGTAGTGAGGAGTCATGATTTGAGTTTACAGCGCGGAATTAAAAAATTTCATTGGAGACCGTATATAAGTGCGTATTTTTTATTTGGCATTAGAGCTTGTTTTTTAACAGAAACTTTTATGGGAATGTGAAAGGTCTTCTTATTTGGTGAATCTGTCCTCAGACAGGTTTCAGTTGAACTGCTCCTTCCATGCTCGTCTATCCTGTGCTGCCTCCCTCAGCTCTTCGTAACTCCTTCCATTCATAATATCCGTCAACATATTATTTCTTCGTCTTCCTCTCCCTCTCTTTCTCGCTATATTTTATTACAATGTTCTTTCTCTCTTATTTTATTTTTTTTATAGTATTTTTTTAAATTTAGTAATTTTTTATTCTAGTATTCCCTATAGAATGCTGGAGGCAGTCTTTCATCAGGACGTTTCCCATCCCTCTTTCTTATAGATCTTAAAATATATCTTTTCTTATTCGTCCTTGTCAGCACTTTCTCGTTTCTCACTTTATCACTCCATTTTAACCTTTCCATTCTTCTCCATAGCCACATTTGAAAACTATCTAGATATATCTCCTCTTTCCTCCGGAGTGTCCATGTTTCTGCCCCATAAAGCACAACACTCCGAAAAAATATTTTTATCAAATCTTATCCTTAAGCATATGTTTATTGCTTTGACAAAAAGTAGTCAGTTTACTTTACCGAAGGCTGCCTTTCCCTGTGATATTATACTTCTCATTCCCTCCGTACCGCGTCCATTCCATGTTATAACACTTTCGAGGTATCTGGACGATGTTATTTGTCCCAGTCTTTTTCCATCAATGGTGATATTTATAACTCCTTCATCTTTTCATGCCGTCATTACTTTAGTTTTTACAATGTTGACCATCATTCCATTATCTTTTCAACCCTGGAAAACCGCCCAGTCAACCAATTTTCTAGGTCTTGAATTGAAGATTATGAATCAACTATGGCTGAAAGACTCGCGCGGTAGAATTTCGAAACGGACAGTGCTAGCTATTGATGGAAGGATATACACAATTCTCCTTCATTCACCGCACTAAATTACTTCTGAAGAATCTAACAGTATCGCATATTCCGAGCATATCGCTTCCGCTGAGACATGTAATGAACTCCTCTGCCGTTGTCTGATCGAAAACAGTATTCGGCCGCTCGCCGTCGTGTGCTGTTAACGGGTACCAGGAAAACCATTACTTTGAATGGAATCATTCTCCGGTGAGCATGAGCCGAGCGGGAGATAAAGGGAGGTACGACGTCAACCGTTGGCCAAAACCAAAAACTCTACCGCCACCACAATACAACTGCTAATTGCGGGGAAGCTTCGGTGCCGTGTCGCCTGAGAAATGAAGGAGAGACTAGGGATTGGAAAATCGATTTCGATTTTAATCGAAAATCGATAATCACACTCCGATTTTCGCTTTAATCGTAGTCGACTTTTTATTTTGAAAAATCGTTCAAAATCGATTCTAGCCGATCGATTTTCGATTTTTAGCTTGCTACAGCATTTGAATTTTGCCGCCTCGCTTTACTCCGCTCCGCGCTATTTCACTCTGCATCGCTGGTGGGGGAACCTCGGTGGGGAGGCGAAGTGCATCGGACGCCGGCAGGTTGGAGTTGCCAACTGTGGGGCTGCGGATTTTTATTACAATACATCTAGTCTAGGCGGGGACTCACGCTCAAAAGTAATACATTGTAGGCCGCGAGACGAAGATTCGAAATGATAATACGTGTTGACTTTGTGCCTTTTTTGTTAACGTTTTCTCAATAAATCGCTTCAGAGCACTCGTCTTCTTCAAAATAGATTCGCCCAGTCTGAATATCGTCTTCTGCGCATGGGCTACTAAATTCTATATAATTTTCTCGTTATATTACCTATATGTATATAAGTATCTGGTGTGGATTATTACTTTCCTGCATACCTTATAAATATCTGTAAAATAATAAATTGTATTAATAAATTTCACCGTATTCAGTTCTTATCCCTAGTGCTTCCATTAACCCATATTTAGCATTTTGTTAGAACAGCACATCCGTATTTCAGCAGACAATTACTTTACTATTGAAAAATTTCGATTTCGATTTTTCGATTGTTTTGGACAAAAAATCGAATTTTTAGACAGTCGATTTTTAAAACCGAAATCGAAAGTCGATTAATCGAAAATCGATTCTGGATTTAAAGTTCCAATCCCTAGGAGAGACTACTGGCGGAAGGAAGTGGTTACGGAATAGCTTGGGGTGTGTGACAGTGCTCCTCCAACGAAACCAGAAATACCAACAGGAGCGGATAGTGACTGAAAGTCGCACATATTTTGTTTGGAGCGCACATCGTGAGTCATTTAGTGCCCTGTGTAATGAATTTTCAAGTAATGGCCAGTAGCAGGAACAACACATAGGTATGCCATAAAGTCATGGGACCCATAAGCCATGGCAACCTCTCAAAAAGTGTTGCTTTAACATTCGATGAATTTATTGGTTTCGTAACTTATGTCATCATGTTATGTTAACATGTTATGTTATGAGATCATGATCTTCAAATAAAATAGTTTGTCTTCACTTTCCACAGAAATAATTTTGTTTTCCGACCTTGTCTCGACATTAGCTACGTCATTTTCATAGCTAATGTGGAAACCAGGTCGGAAAATAAAATTATTTCTGTGTAAAGTGAACCAAAAACCTTTTCATTTTGAGATCATGATATCTGTGGTACATTTCCACAAAATATCGCCGGATACTCTAAACGTAATTATGTCATTGAATTCATGAATTCCACTAGCAGCCAAGATGGCGGATGCGCGATGAACCACTTGGCGATATAATTACTAGATGAAAGAGTTGTTTTGAGACAAATGACCAGTTAATTTACTATTTCTGACTAATTTTTACGAGGATTAGCAATTATTCATAGGCTAAAGTTTCCTAAATTTTATCCGTCGGTAGAATATTAGATGAAATATTCGAAGCTATTAACAATTGGTAAATAAGTTTTATAACTAGTAAATGTGTACCTGCAACCCGAGTATTTTCATGAGATCCATAAATTCTTGGATCTCAAAACTATTGATTCCATAACTGAATGTTATTGCAACCAGCCAAAGTCGAAAAAAAATTCTTGGACCACATCTCACTCAAGTACACGGATTCGTTGGTGGAAAAATTCATAAATGTTGTTAAATCATGCAATAATTGTATTTTTAAATAATTTTTGTCTCAATCAAAGCATTGTTACGAATATATTTTACGGCATTGAAGTAAAAATTTAAGTAAAATTCGTATGTTAGCACATGTCAGGATTAAATTGATGAAAATTGGCAATTTTCGACAATATAAGCTTTAATGCGACGGGTATCGATGTGGGGAGAGGTACTAGCCTACCAGACAGGCGGCCAGGGTTCAAATCCCTGCAGAGGAGGATGTTTTTTATTGAAAACCCGATCCCTACTTGAGTGTCTTGTAGAGGGCACTTAAAGTAGAGTACTCCGTCCGTCGGACGAGACGTTCAGCCGTGGTCCCCTTGGCGCCTTTCGTTAAGAGTAGGCTAATGCCGACGCTGGGTTTCTATCCACCCTTCCTCCCTTACCTATCCCCTATGGCGCAAATGACCTTAGCCGTCGGTCGCCTCCCCAAATATCCAATCAAATCCGGTTTCGATGTACTTGATGAGGCAGTGCCACATTTAAGTTTATATTGTGGAAAATTACCAATTTAATTTAATTTAATTATGATATTCCACCAGGTCACACCTGAAACAAATCTTTTTATAAGATCTAAGTCTTATCTGGCGTAAGATTTTGAGAAGTTCTCTTCGGGAAGTCCACCGGGTGAGAGACTCCATAGGTGCTGAAGTTTAGATGGCCGAGTCGTCCATAGTTTTCAGGGCAGAATGAATTTCTGTAAGTTATTTGTAATGAAAAAAGGACTGATTTCTAAGGGAAGTTTGATTGTGTGCGATGGGAAAACGGCAAAAAAATGCCTTTATTTCCCAAGAAACGAAAAAAAATTGCTCCGAGCGACCCCGGGGTTCAATCTTCCGTCCCTCGCGTTTAAGAAATATATTCTTTCTTTGGTTTTTGCACGCCTTACCGTGGTAATGACCTACCCCAGAAATTGCTCCGATGAAATTTTTTTTCTTCATTTTGGAGAAAACGGTAAAGCTCTAATGGTGTGGTTCTTCGGCGAGACGACCGAACTGAGGTTATTGGCGCCGTACAGGATATGGTGGGATGTTTGCTGGTAAATTGAGCAAATACGTCTTATATTGCCATTCCGTCATTTGTAAAGACATTTTCGCAGCTCATCTGCTAGCTTACTCGTTCTCATTTTCCATAGCTCATCTCCCTGCATCGGTTCTTGAATCCGAGAGACTTAACAGATCATTCACTTATGAGAAAATTCGCTTCTTAAGGTAGTTTGAGCGAGATAGTTCCCTAGTCATAATGGAGACCATATTCGAATTATGAGTTTTTATTTCACCAGCTGTAAAACACACGAGTTAGATACTGCATTTATAACGGTGCAATAATACAATTTTATATGACAAAAATTATAAATAATGAAGTAAAATTATATAAATAAATATTAAACTTGACTCATTTTCTTCGCGCGGTACGATTAAAACTCCTTGTGAACGGAAGTTTTTTTTGCGATATCGAAGAAATTACTACAATTTCCATGTGATTTTGTTCAAAAATAGTTGAAAAAATATGCAAACTACATACTAAATATTTTGACGACATCTAAGTGTTACAAATTCCTCATTTTGCAAATATGGGATCACTGTAGTGCATATACCATCCATTTTCTATGGAAATGGGCTGATATTTTTCGTCAAAAATTTCGGAAAGTAGTTCAATAAGGGGCTGGTATTTTGGTGTCTTTGGAAGGGTGGGATATATTTCTTTCTGGTGAGACCACATTCATTGATTACTGGGTGATTTGATAATTCGTTCAAACTACCTTAAGGTAGTTAGAGCGAAATATCATTTTACCTAGAAATAAATGAATTGGTCGCATTTTTAAGAAAATTATATTCACCCTTCTAATGATACTAAAAATTCAACCCCTCACCACATTACTTTCGGAGATATTTGCAAGAATTTACAAGCCCTTTTACATGGGAAATGTAATGTGTATGCACTCCAGAGAGACCTTAAATTAGAAATGAAGCAATCCCTACACTTAGATCTCGTAAAAAAAATCAACAGTGTGTAGTTTGTGTGTTTTCTCAACTATTTTTGAAAATTAATCATATTGTCACCGCAGTAAATTCTACGGAATCACAAAAAAAAACCTTCCGTTTTGATGGAGTTTCATACGTACCGCGTGAAAAAAATGAGTCAAGTGAAAGACTTATTTAAATATTTTCATTTGGTTACTTACAATTTTTGTCATGTAAAACTATTCTATTGCACCATTAATAATGCAATATTTAATTCGTGTGCCTCATAGCTGGTGAAATTAAAACGTATAATCCGAATATGGTCTCTATTATGATTAGGGAACTATCTCGCTCGCAATGCCTTAATCTTCTTTTCACTGCATAAATTTTTCCCGTTACCGTACGGCGCATCATTGCGGAATCCTGTGTGATATGGGAAACAATCTTCACCGCCTGCGAACCATTTGGGTTTCGCCAGATGCCTTAACCTTGCCATTTTTGGAATGCCAATTATTTATCCATTACCGACCGTCATGAACGTGGGAAAGATTGGAATATAGCGTCTTACTCGTCACGATTCCTTCGTTGATTGCAGAAAATGTAACGGTTTTGTAGCACCTTGTTCTGGAAAACAACCGCAACGTTAACTTATGAGGTACTGCTAACGGTTCTTTTGCTTCATTCTCCTGATATTATGCTAAAATTATTGCAGGGTTGTCAATTTTACGGGGTACTGTGAAAGTGATAGTTTTCATTGCGTAGAAATGGCAGTCTATTTTTTTAGTTAATCCATCTAATGCCTTGTTTAGTCCTACTTTCGAGCTGTTTTCAACTATTCAATTGAAAATTTTATAATTAAATAATATATTCATTCATTGGTCGTTCAATTCTAGGATTGGTTGACTGTAGCCCCCCACCATTCGCTATCTGATGCTAGTTCCCTTACCTCCTGGTATCTCTTCCCATGTACTTTCCTCTTTATTTGGTCCATGAACTTATTCCTGGGTCTTCCTCTTAGGACTTTTCTCTCTATTTTACCTTCAATTATGTTCTTCACAAACCCATTGTGTCTCAGGGTGTGTCCAATTCATCTGTTTATTCTTTTCTGTATGGTGTTCCATATGGTCCTTTCCTCTTCTATTCTTCTGTACACTTCCTCATTTCATATTTTGTCCGTCCATTTTATCTCCAGCATCCTCCTCCACCACCAGGTTAAGCAATATTGTTTTATAATTAATTGAGAGGAAGATGAAGAAATTATATGTTGACTGATTTTATGAGTGGAAGGAGTTACGAAGTGCTGAGGGATTCAGAATAGGATAGACGAGCATGGAGGGAGCAGTTCAACTGAAACCTGACTGTGGTCAGAATCACCTTAAAAGAAGAAGAATGAAATTTACCAACTCAGAATGACCTCTAGTGATACGATGTTAATTGTTTTTGGCCTGGTACGAAAGCAGTGCGTTTTTGATACTTGTGTAGTATTTATATAATACAGATATCCGAGGAGAAATGTCAAGGGAGAAAGTTCTTGCCTCGCATAAACGGATAATTCGTTTTCCTGCCCTGTTTCGTGAGAGGAAAGTGGTGATTATGCTCCCTGTTATATTCATGCTACATTTATTTTTGGATTAGAATGGGGGGCTTCATCCTGATACAGAAGAGATACAGAAGAGGGAAGGGCCTTATGGAACACCATAGAGAAGAGAAGAACCAGATGTATTGGACACACCCTGAGACACAATGGATTTGTGAAGGACATAATTTAAGGCAAAATAGAGGGAAAAGTCCCCAGAGGGAGACCCAGGAATAAGTTCATGGACCAAATAAAGAGGAAAGTACGTAAGAAGAGATACCAGGAGGTAAGAGAATTTGGAATAGATAGGGAAGGGTTGAGGGCTGAAGTCAACCAATCTTAGGGCTGAACGACCAATGATGATGGTCGTTAGGGAAGAGGATGGGAATCCTGGAAAAAATAAGGAGAGAAAGTCGATATAAGGAATTCAAGAGGTGTCTCATGGCGGTCATCCTGAGGAGCCAAAATAGGAACGAAATTCCATAAAAAATTACCATAAATTTACCCATCATCAGGAAGGATACTCAAATGAATGATTAATACTCAGTATTCCCATCGAGAAACCGCATTAAAATTGCGTACAATCAATTGGTCCACGTATCTAATTAATGCATATTTTTTTATGAGTTCATTGCCTAAAACATCCAACAGATGGTAGATATTCTTGATACACGCCCCCACTAATGCTTTCATTCGTCATTAATACCCAAAAGAGTCAGGGAAGACAGGGGAAGTAATATGTTGTATATTTCCCTCGTCAGGTTACAGTTTGATGACTCCGTGTTCTCAATGCTTACCGCCGACGGCATCTCAATAATGTTTATGCTCAAAGGATGAACCAATAAGCATTTTAAATGGGTAAAATATGATGGTTAACGATCTCAGAAATGTCCATCGAAGGTGTCTTATTTTCCAAGCAAAGGCTAATGAAAGCCCATGCTTTGGTACGTACGGGTTAAGTGTGTAATTCCATTGGTGCTGAAATTCATATGGCTACCATGTTAATGAGGAACAACTTCATTAAGCCCAGTACATCAATATGCCCTCCCTACTGTGCAAAGAATCTTGAGCCATAGAAGCGTAATGAACTGAACTCGTCATACCAGTGAGTGGAATTAAATCAGGAAATAAGTTTTGGACTTGTGTGGAATTCTCATTAGGATCTCCTGATTGTCGGTGAAGTGCAGTAGTCAGTAACATTTATGAGCCCTTAATGAAGGTGAATTTTTCTAAGTGTATTTATTTGAAAATGTGTAGTGTATAAAAATGATGATACCAGGCACGGATAGATTTAAGGTATTTATAATATTATTAATTATATTTATAATAATTTATAATAATATAAATATAATTTATAATATATTATATTTATAATAAATTAAATATAAGGTAATATAATAATTTATTAATATCATTTCACCTACAAACCAATGAATTTGGTCTCATTATAAATAAAAATATCTCACACGTCCAAAGATACCAAAAAATCAACCCCTTATTGCACTAATTTCTGAGATTTTTGACAAAGAATACCAGCCGTTTTGCATGGCTAATGGTATGACTATGCACTGCAGAGAGACATTGATTTCAGAATGAGGAACCTCTAAAACCTAGATATCGTTAAAAATTAAGTATGTAGTTTGTACGTTTTCTCAACTATATTTGAAAATAAATCATATCGTCACTGTAGTCATTTTTTTAGAGTCAAAGAGAGAACGTTCCGTTTTGAAGGAGTTTTTTTACGTCCCGCGTGCAAAAAAATGAGTCAACTTAAAAAACTTATCTAGATATTTTTGAGTAATTACTTAGAATTTCAGCCGCATTAAAGTATATTATTACACCTTTAATTATCCAAGAATAAACTCATTATTCCTACGGCGGCTTAAATTAAAACACATAATACGAATGTGGTCGTCATTTTGACCATGGGACTATCTTGCTGAAACTACCTTCATTCGTGACGTAATTAAAATATAAGGGAAATATGCTCGATTAGTTATAACCAAAGGGGCGACATAAAGGCCAAATCGCTTTCGAGTTTCTCGAGGGAAAACAAATGAAACTTCTTAATAGTAGGCGACTCCAGTGGCGTGTAGCGCTGGTGTTGGCACCCGCGAATTCAAAATTGACTTAACTGATCGATTTACAGTTTTTAAAGGCAATATTATCATCATGAATATGTAAAATTATGATTTTTCAATGGTATGCTTCAGTTATATCCAACTGCGTGTATTCTACACCTTCTACTTGATATTTAAGAACGTTGGAGTTGAACGTTGAAGAACGGTTATAACTGTTATGACGATCAGCAAGCGTTACGCAGTTGATAGAAGTACAAGATTGAGAGCTGTCAGTTAATGGGAGGCCACCAAGTTTGTAATGTAATCGATTGTGTTCTTCCTCCGATACATGTCTTCACAACGTAAACAAGTCAGCCACTGAAGTGCAAATTTCGGGTGTATTCTCCATGAGCATTATTTCATGAGTTCCTCTACATTACATTAGCATGAGTTCTTCTACGTCTTCGCTGATTTGGGAGCGTATTTGTATTAGATGACTTGCGTCGCATACCCGCAGGATTTTTCGGGTGTGCCATGGCAGTAAATACTCAATAAGCACATTAATCACGGCCGTGTCATGGAAATGGTCGCAAATACCCACGTCGAGAGAGTTACGGAAATAACGAGTCGAACACCTGGGGAGGCTACACTTTTAAGGCGGATTTGTACATGAAAATTGACTTCCATGACAGCAGCTAGCGTAGCGGTATCTCGAATCGTATTGGCGCTGATGACTTGCAGAGAATCGTTCTGCTTACAACTACCAGTTTTATCCAAACAAATGGTTGACGTATGTAAACAATCAATATGGTAATTACGAAAACCACCGGAATTTGGCAATAATGGCGTTCGTATATCGCTGTTTGTGTACCTTTGGCCATGAATATACATAATGGATTCAAATGTTTGGAAACGTTACCTAGGCTACGTGTTGCCTAAATTTCCACATTTAGTTCACCCAGTCCTTGGCGCTACTTAGAAAAAAGTCTTCTCAGTCGACTCGAAAATGGCCGTTGTTGATTGTTGTTAACCTGAGACTGTGTTGAATATTCAATAACGATTGAAGAGATATGAACTACTTGATGCTGCGAATAACAGCTGGCTATTTTTGAGACCTAGCAGTTACTTTGTAAATGTCTTCTAATTCATTCTACCTCTTTCACCTCGTATTATAAATAATTGCCGTAAAACGATATTGAAGAAGTGCTAAGAAGTTAATAGTGCATTTGTGTAATTACATTTGGAGAGAAATTAAATATATCTGTAGACAGGTCGATATTCAAAAAGTATGTAATTTCATCCCGCGTATGGTACTACATTTTTATACACTGCATTATGATTACTGGTAAGTAAAACCGGTAAGACGTGTTTATTTACGATCTGTCGACTGTATTTACTTTTGAACTGCCGTCTTCCATCACTAAGTGGCGCCACAATCCTCAAAGTTGTTTGTTTACGGAATTCTAAACAACAGTTTTTTGGCGACGAGTCAACAATCCATATTACCAACAATCCATAATTTCAAGTATGCATTTTCACGTCGAATCAAGTTCGTCTTTCGTGACAATAATATTTATTATCTACTTAGAGATAAGTCAAGAAGATTACATTAGGTGTTCTTTCTTATTTAAATATTTTAAATACCAAAAAAGTATTTACATAAGTAACGATAAGTCCTCCTCCTACTAATTTCTTCGTTGTTTACATTTTATATCTCCGTTTGCTGTCATATGACCAAGATTCCACCGAATGCGATGCGAGTTTATCGCAGAATCGATATGCTACAGACAGGCAATGCAGGCAGGAAGTCAGTATATTTTCCCGGCAATTGCGAACCTCGGTTGTCTAGGCATTCGTGGATTTGATAAACTTGTATTAATTACATTAATTGAGCATTATTACGTCGTATCAAGCATGAGAACCGTGACAAAAAGTATAATTATCCGATCATTTATAAATCATAAAGCTTATCTTAGGGGTTCTTTAGGATTTAAAATATTTTCAAGTGCAAATCAATATTTACATTAGCAACAATGAGTCCTTCTAGTACTAAGTTATTTGTTGTTTACACTTCAAATCTCCGTTGGCTGTCACGTGACCAAGATTCCGCGAGATGAGATTCGATTTTATAGCAGAATCGATATGCTACTTGCTGGCAAAATAGAAAGCAGTCTATTTTCCTTGCAAGTAGCAACCGCGGTCGATTACCACCACTATCGACTCCCACTGCCATGGAAGTCCGTGCATACACTTAGAAGTGTCGCTTTCAAGCGACCTCCGAGGCTACTGTCGTGAAAGTGACTTCCATGCGTAAACCCGTCTTAAGGCTTTATGTCGTACCACCGAGAAAGTTCATAAATGTCATACTTATTCATATTATACATACTTATGGAAAATAATGACTTCAATTAAAAATCAACAACTTAATGATAACTTTCCCTAATAATTTCCCTCAAAATTGATCTTGTAATTACATGGTGTTCGGTGGAAGTATGGAAGGAAGCCCGTGTGAAAAAGTACATTTCTATCTAACATCGATGCCATTTTCATAGAAAACTGTTTTTAATGAACCAAAACGATAAATTAATTTAAACCGAAATATTTTTCAAAACTGAAACACTGGTGCGACAGGTTGTAATAAGCGCTAAAGGAAAATCGGTGTCAACATAAATGTCGTACAGGCTACACCTCCGTTACAAATAAGAAAATATCTTTGGTAACTTTCTGGTATTTGTCACTTTGTGCACATGGTACCACAGCCATATTTAATTGTAACTTTTGTCACAACACAGTGATAAAACACAAAAATACGACTAGGGTTTCAATACGTTGAATTCAATATTGAATACCGGGTCGTGTTTACGTGTTTTACCTCTGTGGTGTCATAATGTTACAATTAAATATGGCCCGTTGCCGCTTTTATTATTGGCAACCATAGCAATCCATTTACCTATTAAGTTCCGCATACCTGGTAGCGTATTGTCAAAATCTGACTTGGTGGAACTGTAAAAATTTTGCAAGCGGACCTGCAGAGCCGTTTATACCAGAAAGTTACGTTGAAAGTGGCTTGTTGCAAGTTACTCGCACAATATACTTGCCAATATAAGCCCAACTTAATAAATTTAAGTACCTGGAGAGGATACCGAAGCTCTGCGTTCACATTTTACCTGCTCCCAAACAACGATATTATTCCAAGGATAAGACCTAGCCCGATTACCGCCGGCCCCGATAACCTTGTGGTTAGCACGTTCCCCAGATGACTCGCATGGGCGTGTCAGTCCGGATCCCGGCCCGGCTGTTATGTTGTTACGCTCTGATCGCCTTGAAATTGCGTTCCGAGGTGCGATATGCGAGTTCACTTCGTAGCAAACATCATATTACCACCTCTCGCACTCGCGATGATCCGAAAGATTACTTTGATGGATGAGCGTGGGTACTCATTTCACACTGAGCCATTAAGGAGGTGTGATATTCACACTTGGAAGCCAGAGGGGGCTGTTCTATTTCTTTGGGCCCCTTATCGTTTCCCTTGAAATTTTTTTAACAGAGGCATGGAACTACTACATCTAAATCTACATATTACCCTTCTAGCCACCGCATGGGTATGTGGCAGGGGTAGTTAGAACACCAGCTGTGTAAAGATGTAAGGTTTAGGGAGATGAAATGGTGACTTGTATTATGGAAGTGTAAATAGTGGAGCTCAGTTTTTATTGTGGTCGCTTATTGCCCATAGAAAGAACGGGTATTTGTACCTATCTGTTCGGCCATATCTCTCTCTTACTTCATCGCTTCTGGCAGACCTAGAGATGTAGTGTGGCGTCATGATAATATTCTCTGTGTCGCTCTGAAAAACATCAGTTCTGAATTTCTTAAGCAGCCTAAGCCTAGCGTGTAGCCTCCGAGTCTCAAGGGGCTCACACCTTAATCCCTCTAAAAGTTGTAAAACACTGTGCGTTCCTTCGTAGCAGTTTTTAACGAAGCGCGCTTCATTTCATTGTATTTTGTTATTTTTTTTGGTTAAATCTCTTTGGCCAGGGTCCCAAATGCTCGCGGCGTATTCGAGGTGTGGCGTAACCAGAGCAAAGTAGCATCTCTCTTTGATTTTTCCATCCGAGGACCTTCCTATTATACGCTTAACGAAACCTAGTTTCTTTACTAACACTAACACAAGGTAGTTCTACTGATACATATATCATAAGGCTACGTGGTGAAATAGCTGACAAACTGAATGTGTGTAAGTAAGACAGTTTGAACTAGATAGTTTCCTAGTCATAATGGAGACCATATTCGAATCATATGTTTTATTTACAGCGGCTATTGGAAGTGGGAATTAAATATTGCATTTAGGATGATGTACTTTTATATGAATGAAATTCTGAGTTATAAAATAAAAATATATTTTCAAGTCTTTAACTTGACTCATTTTTTTTCGCGCGATACGTTTATAACTCCTTCGCAACGGACGGCTGATTTGTGATCCTGAAAAAATAACTGCGGTATCAATATTTACATTCCTATAATACATGTCACCATTTCATCTCCAAAAACTTACACCTTTACACGGCTAGTGACCTAACATCCCCTGCCACACTCCCACGAGACGGCTCACTGGGTATTGTGCAGATGTAGATGTAGAATATGATTTATTTTCACAAAATAGTTGATAAAACATGAAAACTAAATTTAAGGAGGTCTCAGGCGTTTCTTGGTGAAAATTACTTGCTTCAAATATGGTAGAGAAGTGAAAAATTCTTAGAACCCCATTAACCCCCCCACCCCAATGAACCTACCCTTCCCACTGGTGTATACGCTTGCTCGCCCGACTAGAAAAACACCTTGACAGTGATGCATATGCGCCGAAACCATGGTGGGTGTTTTAATAATAAATGTGTGGAATTAACTTAGTATTTTAATTCGTTATCATATTTGATGCAAACTACTTACCTTGTAAAAGAGCTGTTTTTTTGTCACAAATCTCGGAAAGTAATTCGGTAAGGGGCTGATATTGTGGTATTTTAGAAAGGGTAAGAGTTTGTATTTAGAATGAGTTCAAATTTCATTTAAGCGTATAAGAGGGAGGTCCTCATATGAATTAGTCAAAGAGAGATGCTACTCCGCTTTGGATAGGCCACACCTTGAATACACTGCAGACATTTGGGACCCTGGTCATAACAACTCAACATAGAAATTTAATAAAATACAAAGACAAGCAGCACGCTTCGTTAAGAACTGCTACGAGGGAATATATTGTTTCTCATAACTTCAAGAGTGCTTGACTTTAAGCTTTAAGAGTGTTTGGCTTTAATTTTAAGGCATTTGGGACTCTGGTCATAACAACTCAACAAAAAAATTAAATAAAATACAAAGAAAAGCAGCACGCTTCTTTAGAAACTGCTACGAGCGAACATATAGTTTCTCATAACTTTAACAGTGTTTAAGGTGGGAGCCCCTAGAGATTCGGAGACTCCTCGCTAGGCTTAGATTGCTTGAGAAATTCGGAAGTTTTGTGTTTCAGCGCGACACAGAGAATGACCCCTCACTGCATCTCTCGGTCTGACAGAAGCGATAAAATAAGAGAGATTCATTTCCGAACAGATAGGTACAAAAACTCGTTCTTTCCACGCACAATAAGCATACACAATAAAAACTGAGCTCCGTTAAATACGCCCTTAAAATAAACGCCACCATTCCACATACCAAAACCTTATCCCTTACATCTTTACACGGCTGGGACCCTAACATCTCCTGCCATACTCATATGCGGCGGCTCATAGGTTAGTGTGTAGATGTAGATTTCTAGGTGAAATGTTCTTTCGCTCAGGCTATCAGAAGGTCATTTTCACTTTTATCCGTTGACATCGCTTATGAGAGCAGTAATGTAATGATACACTATATTGTGTTCAGAAAAAAGACACTCTAACCACATGTAGACTTGCCTGTAGTGGAAGCGGTATATCTTTGCAACCGCACTACAGTAAATATGGAATCTCTAGCGTGTTTTTTAATGACGAAGTCGCGCAGAAACCTTCGTAGGGCCAACCAAAATCCTTTTAATTTTTTTATTGCTTTCATGACGCGGATCAAGTGTCTTGGATCTCCCTCGCCCGATGCACAACAATAAACATCCATTCCTTCGGCCGTTGTGCTGCGCCAGCGGCGATCCTCTCAGTCTGCTATCGCTGAGAGGAATCTGTATGTCCTCCCCCCTTGGCACGTTCTAGAGGTCTTCCAAGCGTTCGGAGAAGAACAGGATAGCAAGGAATCGTGTGGGAGGGAAGCGACGGGAAGAGAAAGGCAGAGAGAGAGCGAGAGAGATGAATTGGGGATGAGAGGAGGATGAGAGTAAAGAAGAAGAGAAAAACTTGAAGGAAGGGAGAGGGGTCACCCTTAGAATGGAGGCATCAGCAACTTCAGGCACGACGCGGTGTTGTTCCGGACGAACGCCCAGCTTGGAAACGACCCGGCAGGAGACTACCGCATGCCTCATTGAATGTTTTAACCGCCCACGTAGCCATTATGTAAATTTCTCATGGGGAAGAGTATGAAGAGGTTGAGGGAAAGTAGCAAAGGATGAGATTAAGGAGAAGGAAATGTGGGAGGGGATCTTTAAATCTTTTCCTCTTTGCAATTGACGGTGCAAGCTGAGCCTTATTGGAGCTCAGCGCTCGACAATTATCGATTACCGTATTTTTTCCTCGCATGTGTATTTGTGCCGTAAAGACGTTGAATGGAAGGGTTTCAGTTTTAAATGTTTTTAGATACCATTTAAACATCATTTTATTAATTTTATGGACTCTAAAAGAAACAGATATTTCCGCTCTCACCTATGAACAACAAAGTCTTACCTTTCCGCACTATTTTTCTCGCAAATACAACCTGACATTTCATGTTGTTCAATGGAAAAAAAGGGGGAGCACGTGAAAAAATAGTAATTGTTTATGTAATATAGGTGCCATTTTTATGGATGACTGTTTTTAAAAAGGGACATTGTCAATATAATTAATTTAAAATTGAAATAGATGCATGTAACCTCTTGAGATTTTAGCTTTTCACTGCGAAATTAGGAGTAAAAATAGGCAAATTCCATGGAAGTGGCGCTGTAGTCGGCGTCTATGGCTGTATGTATAAGTGAACTTTGTACATAAAAATGTACTTGTTGTGATTCATGGCTATGTGTGTAAAATACATTTGTGGAATAATAGCATATTTTGCGCCTTAATATTGGTTTTCGATAGCTAGGGAATTCCTAATGCGAAAGCAGGATTTTTTAAACCATTTGGAAAAATTGGAAATACAGTATCTTTTTTACTCGCGCAGTCGCTGTGGAACCACCTTGAGAGTCTCCTCCAGCACATTTGAGATAGTTTGAGTAAATTCTCACTTTACCTTGCAATAAATTACTATGGTCTCATTTTCAAGAAAAATATATCGCCCTTCCGAAAACACCACAATATCAGCCCCTTACTGAACCACACTTTACGAGATATTTGCCAAAAATAACCAGTTATTTTACTAGGAAAATGGTACATGTAAGTAATTCACAAAGACCATATTAAATATGAGGAATTTACGGAACCCAAATCTCATAAAAATAATAACAGTGAGTATTTTTTTATATTCACAACTATTTTTGAAAATAAATCATATTGTCACCGCAGTACTTTTTTCAGATTCGCCAAAAACCTTCCGTTGTGAAGGAATTTTAACCCTCAGAATAACAAGAGGGATAAGGAGTTTATCCTATATAACATTGTCTATCAAAGAACCTTTAAATTCGTTGGCGATGTGGTACTTTCTAGTAATTGTTCTCCGGATATTTTTTAACCTAATTACGAAGAAATATTTTTATAGAAAAAAAAATTGTACAAGGAAAATTCCTTTAGGGTAACCAGATTACCCCCGTTGAGAACGAAAGCATCGAAGCAGTTTCAATAAGAAGTAAATTTCCTCTTTCAGAAGTATATCCATTGAAATCTTACTTAATATATAAAAAGCTAGTGGTGTCTGTCTGTCTGTTACTCAATCACTCATAGACCTCTGAAACTATTGAAACAAAATTTGGCAGGAAGACACTTGATATATTTGGTTCACGCATAGGCTATAGAACAAGGGCTTTGGGGCCCTAGAAGGCCCTCAAGTGGGCCCTTTTATCGCTAAAAATTGGCCCTGGAAGATAATTCTTGCCTGTATTTGAAACACGTAAAATATATCTATACTGAATATACAACAATCATGGGGTCGTAAGTCATGCTGGGGCCCCAGAGGGCCCAAGATTCCAAAAGAATGATTTCTCATAAGCCTTATAAGATTTGATTGAGAGAACAGATTGTAGTGAAATTTTCACACATGGGATCAGTAAAGCTTTTTAAAGGAAACTGGGAAAATAAGGAAGGCCCCTTGGCCCTAAGAGCAGCGTATTGTGCCGTCTGGTGCCTCATATGTTTGAAAAACTCAAGTCTAAACATTTTGTTTCGAGTGCAGGGTTGCTCTTTTTGCATATTTTAATTAGTTCTACTAAAGATTGAAGGCTATAGTTTTCGCTTTTAGCTGGATAAAAGATTTCAATTTCTAATTTTTTCATTCAATTTTCTTATACGAATAAAAGTTTCCTAGAAATCGCGTTTTTTATGTTAAAATCATGAGTTTTACTTCTGTCAACAATAGTATATTTCCTTGGTAACCGTGGAATTAGCATTAGCTTTAGAAGGGAAATAGAGCCTTTAAAATGGCGGCTGGATATTATATCTAGAGATAAGTATTACAGTGGAAATCTAGGCCGCATAATGAAATGTTGCTGATTACGATATTTTCAGGAATATTTTTGCCTAAAATTGGCAAAATTCATTTCAAGTGGACTAATTTAAGTTTGATCCATGTAAAACAGGAGAATTCCACGATGTTATATTAATGCGGAAAGCCTCTGGAATGCTAATGGCCTGTAGTTTAGTTTCCGTATGTTACTGTAAAAGAATTTTGAAACTCGGTAAACATAATGTAATGCGGTTTTCATCTGCCGAATTAACAAATAGTACTAAAATTATAGCCCATTAAAATAGGGGAATGCCACGATATTATATTAATGCGGCTAGCCTCTGGAATGCAAATGGCCTGTTGTTTAATTTCTATATGTTACTGCAAAAGAATGTCGAAACTCGGTTTGCATAATATAATGCGGTTTTCATCTGCTGAATTAAAAAATGAAACTAAAATTATAGTTGATTTGCCTAGAAAAAACTCGTATGAGCGACTCGAACCTACAACCTATATGCCCTGTCTTTCTTTCATCCCTCGTTGAATTTCAACGGGTACCTTTTCTAGTTAGTCATAATTGCGTTCAGTCCAATTAATATTATTTTGTAACATTCACTGATTTCTCCAAGAAGGGATAATTGATTTTTGAGTGTTTTTGAGTAAACGTAATGGTATTTCTATGTGTTATTACATCGATTTTTTCATAATGGGATGTCAATTATTTTTATATTTCTTTTAAATGAAATATTGCTTATTACAGAAAACAAATCGTCTTAATCTTCAAATTAGGTATTGACGATCAACTAAGTGAACCCCACTTGGAGGTGAAAAGTGTCAAATACCGTCGTGGTCGGAGGGTTAAATGTGCCGCGTAAAAAAATAAGTCAAATTAGAGACTTATTTTATTTAATTACTTAGAATTTCAGTCATATAAAATAATATTTTTTCATATATAATAATGCGATAAGTACTTCATTAATGCTTCCAAAAGCTGCTGAAATGAAAATGTTTATTTCGTATATGGTCTCCATTTTGTCCGTTGAACTATCTTGCTGAAACTACCTTAACAATGGCTTCCCCAATTCAACTCTTCCTCACTCAATTCACCAAAGGCCAATCAATCAGTTGAATTATTTGACTAATCAATACTCTCGACGGAACCAGCAAAACTTTGCACGATTGAGTAAATAACGTTGCATAATAGATTTATATAACGCTGGATTTTTCAATCTTTTTATGATACCGATTTGACGACGATAATAATTTGACCATTCGCCATGAAAATGATAAAAATCTGATGGCGTGTTAACTTTTCGAAGTGGTATAGGTTATTACCATACCCATAATTGAAGCGATAATGCCAATCTAATCCAAAAGGCAGTAATTGACAAAATTACACTTTGTGAGTTTAGCGTTGATTTTGATACTTTCAACCTTGAGGATTTCAAAAAAAGTATGCAAAGAAACTAATTTCTTTAGCGGTTTGCCTGGTGTCGCTTTCTGGTTTCAAGGTATCCACAGTATAAATGTCAGTTTTCTCGGACAGATTACAGTAACTACAAGTCTTTCTCCCAGATGATCTCATTACTTTTGTTCCCGTATGATCTTCATTCCGTATTTCCCGCACTGACAATCTGAACTCTCTAATCTAAACATCAACTAAAGTTTAGAATCTCTTCTAAGATGGACCAGAGCGAAAAATTGTGCAAAAAAATTTGGAATGCAATGACTCAGCACCATTAATGATGAAATTACTGTATTTCAGCTAAGCTGGACGGAATAATGTCATATCATAGTAAAAAGTACCTAAAGTAGCGACTAGGGCGGGAGGTATGGCTTTGCGACTTCGCCACCCGTGCCGAAGGCATGCTTTGCTAAGTCCTACCTCTTTCCCCCTGAGCATATTGGATTATTAGTCTCATCTGAATGGAAAGTTCACTAAAAATAATAGCGTGATTAATAATGATCACAAGAACGTTTAGTGATGGAATCAATAGTTTAAAGATCCATGAATTTACAGATCTCACAAAAAATATACGGGTTGCAGGAACTCATCCACCAGTTTCGTAACCAATCAACCTATAATTAATTCCTTCGAATTTTTTATCTTATCTTCCCCCGCTGGATGAAATTTATAGTGCTTCATCCTATGTATAATTTTTAAAGTTCGTTATAATTAATCAACAAAAAAAGTCTCTCCGATGACCGTAAAAATTCACTTACAACCTCATGTGCCAAGTGCTTTCCCTTCAGCTCGCTGAAGAGGGCCACCTTGTGGCCGAAATACGCGTATCCGACGCTCACCCTCGTTCGTTCCTGTATGTGTTTTTTGACTACGCTCTTTTTGAGTGAGTTTCTCCCAGAAGTTGGGTCCATTTGTTTGTGTGAGTGAGTGATTTTGAGTGTTTATGAGTGTGATTGTCTTCATAACCAGCCATCCTTACTGGGGTCTTATTGGCCCTGTTAAGGATCCCAGGTTATAACCCAGGCATCCTTAGCGGGGTCCCATTAGCCCTTGCAAAGCTAATCCCGATTGGGTTGAGTAAGTGTGTGTCTGTGGTGGTCACTGGCGAGGAAGTAACATTCCCGTAAACCAACACAGGAGGGCATTCTGGTTGAGAGGCTGTGGTTGGTCTCTGCTGGGGAGTTTCTATGCCCGCAAACCAACACAGCAATTGTTGTGTTTATTTGACGAGTGGTGACAATTTTTTACGGCCATCGGAGACTCCTTTTATTTTGTTATCTTAAGAGGTCGTAGAGCTCAATCTCCCTTGATTTAGTTATATTATTTAGTTAGAGTAAACAAATTTGCCATTCGTCTCAAAACAACTATTTTATCAAGTAATCAAAACTTAAGCGGCCCATCGCGCACCCGCCATATTTGGCTACTTATGGAGCTCATAACTCCATTCCATACGTCATGAAGCCATTTGTTAAACCAAGAAATTTACCGAATGTTTCTGCAACGTTTACTGAATGGTTGAAATGGCTTATGGGTCCCTTAATTCTACGGAATACATATGTGTCGTTCCAGCAACTGGCCGTTAGAAATTTTCTAACGATCTAAAAACTCACAGAAATTGGTTACTTGAGTGAATTATCTGGTCTGCAGTAAGGTGGATGTTAAAGAGGTGCCCGTTTTCATACCGTTTGGATCCTGCGGTCGAATTCGTGAGTCTCTCATCTCTGTTCACCGAGTATCGGAGGCGACCGTCCGTGTTATGAATATTGAACGATCTCCCGATTTCGGATAGAAGATAAAGAGAGAGTGAAAGAGAGTGAGTTAGCTCGCCGATCAGACGGATACGGACCCTCCGCTCACGAAGCGGTCCCGAACGGAAAACAATCGTTTGTGAATCGAAGGAGGAGGAGGAGGAGGAAATGGGTTGGGAGTAATTTTTTTTTTAAATCTTGAAATGTTAAGAAAAAGAGAAGGAGGGGGTTTGAGGGCTCGGTTTGTTCGGCGAGGACAATTCCACTTCCGGTCCGAGCGCGTGTACGGTTTCGATCCCCCTCGCCAAGGGAAGATTTGTTTCCACCCCCCGTGCCCAATGTGCCGGAACCGAAGATTAAATGTACCGAGTTAACCTTGACTCTTTGATGATCCCTCGTGGTGACGACCTCAAGGGGACGGATTTCGCACCGTATTGCTTCTCGCACTTGGGGCAACTTGTAGCCATTAATGTCAAAGCTCATGGAAGATAGGCGTTGGGTGATTTTTGAGGAAAAATAATTTTGATATAGATTTTTAGCTCTCCGGGACTAGCCACGGAGTTACACTTTTACAGAGTCACCCACAATGCACAATAGTTCGAAATTCCACAGAGAAAAAATCATCCGCCTTGACACGTACCCACAGAGAAAGAGAACGACTCGGTAGCTTAACTGGCTAAAGCACTCGGCAGGAAATCGAGGAGATCCGGGTTCGAATTCCGGTCAAGGCGGATGATTTTTTCCTCTGTGAAATTTTGCAATGCTGATATATTTCAACGATGGTATAGTATGCTTGTGTTTGTTTTCAACTGTCCACTCGGATTGATGTTCCCCTCTCAGTATTCCCGACCCAGAAATCCTCATAGGGAGCTATTATACCTACGGAATGTTTTACCGGGAGAATTCCTGTCACGCATTAGGGTATATGCAGGGGGTACTAAGTCATGAAACTGAAGCCTGACAACTGAATGAATATGGGCACAAGCCTTTCGAACATGAAGCACGAGATCATGGCAGGTCGACACTGACTTGTACAAAAATTGAGTTTAGTTTCATCCGTCTAATCGTGATCTGGAGTAGTTTTGAGTCTGATTTTGTTTCGACCCCGAGTTCAGTCCCTCGGATATAATTCTATTTCGAGGTGCTCCTGCATTTCTCTCCCAGAGATAAACTATCGACTTTTTACTAGTTTTGACTTCAGTTTCGCTTGGATTGCCATTCCTGCTACGGAGACTAATGTGGTGGTTTCTCGTTTCCGTCCATATCGCAGTACCTTTGCCGATTTTCCATACTTTCCTCTTGCCCAAAGCCTTAATGATTGATACCGGACGAATGATCATAACCTTAGCCACCACGTGGTGATAAAATTATCTGTGTCGCTCTGAAACACACCAGTTCTGAATTTATCAAGCAAAAGTAAGCCTAGCAGGTAGCCTCCAAATCTCTAGAGGCTCCCTCCTTAATCCCTCTGAAAAATTAGCAGGAGGGTAAAATTATTTTTAAAAATCAGAAGAAAAATTGTGTTTAGGCAATTAAAAGTACAATTGCGACTCTGGTGTAACAGGCTTGTGCGCTATGCAAATATCCGAAAGAACATTATACATGTGTTTTTTCGACAATCATCAATATTTCCATTGAAAAACTACCGTAATATAAAATAATAAATGTTATCATAATTCTCAGTCTAAAAAAATACAACCTACTCCTTGCATGTCCGTTTAAAAGAAAATAAATATTAATATCTCTGGGATTGGACGGGATGAAACCAACGGACCCCACCCCTCAGGCTATATAACTGGCAAACGAAGTTCATTTCACAAGTTAGTCTTCAAGTGTTTACTAATTCTTTTCATGGCTATTTCGTGACGAAAAAGCTCTCTCTCTCTCCCCTCCGTGGAATGCCCTTCAAAATTTTCCCAAGCTCAGATTTGGCTGGATAGCTTGGCGATGGGAACATCTGTCCTGGGACCAGAGGTCCTTGATCGTGACCGCGCAGAATACGAGTCCCGAGGCGGTTTTATCATCAAGCTCGACCAGGCACTCGAAGGGGACCCTCGAAATTTATCAGGGGATCGTGTTTCCGTTGAGGTGAGAAAAATGTCATCTCATGCAAAAGGAATTCAGGCAGGCGTGAAATGGGTTCATTTGGATCTTGATCCCTAACTGCGTGATGATCTTAGCTAGAGTTAACGCTTAGTAAATGAGCAACGGTACTCTTCTTGCGAAAGTCATCACACAAATACCATATCTACACTGTGGGTGGAGTAAACATAAAATATAGTTATGATAAGTCAGATAAAGTTATGTATCTTGGAATAACCCAAACTTCTGATATATCGTGGGAACACACATGCAAAACATGTACGGCACAGCATTAAAAAAAAAACTAAGATTTGTTGAGCGTATACTTGGAAGGTCCTCGGATGAAAAAGTCAAAGAGAGATGCTACTTCGCTCTGGGGGCTGTTTCTCAGAGCTACAAGTCTACAAGTTACAAGTCACGTGCCCACTTTCACAAGTCGGATGGGTTACTTAGGTGTAACTAACCAAACACTTGTACTAGTCCAAATAAATGGCGTCCATAATCAATACCATACAGAACTCGTATTTTGACGATTACGATAAATTTTGGGCGTGCACCTTGCAATATTTCCAATTTCAAACTTAGTGCAAAGTTTTAAGGGTTTATACAAATGATTGAACATGAGAGGAAAAGTTATTTAATGTCACAACATACCTTGAAAGATGCCAAGCGAATGCGAGTTATCGGGTAAACCTAACATCACAAGATGTAATCGTTTATTTTGCGGTATTTCTACTAGGATGAGCTCTAAATGGTAGTTATTAATAAATCTTACAATTCAGAATAGTATGTTCCTTTGGTTTTATCTTTATTGAGCCACAGTAAATGGTGTTCCAACGTAATTTTATAACGAAACTTCACGATAACATAGCATATGATGGCGTTAATAACATTTATCGCAACTTACAGTTCGTATTCCCTGTTATTATTGGTTATAATATTCAACATAAATGAAATGATGAGTAATTATTTATTACTTATAAGTTAAAGAGTGTGAAACGTCAAGATATTTAATTATTTTCTCTCGTCTGTCTGTTGCGTCGAGTATTTCGCCCGATAAACAATTCACCAAGCTCAAAATACGCGCCGGTCGACATTCTTTTTTTTTAAACGAAATATAGGCGCCACGTATGGTTACTAGCAAAAAGTAAATAACACAGAGCTTTTCAAGATGTCGAATAAAGTGGAAAATTTATCGTAACCGTCAAAATGCGAGTTCAGTATGGTATTGATTAGGGCCGCCATTTATTTGGCCTAGTACAAGTGTTTGGTTAGTTACACCTAGGTAACCCATCCGACCTGTGAAAGTGGTCACGTGACTTGTAACTTGTAGACTTCTAGCTCTGAGAAACAGCCCCCTGATTAGGCTACACCTCGAATACGTCTCGAGCATTTGGGACCCTAGTCTCTTAAAGATTTAACCAAAAAATTCAATAAAATACAAAGGAAAGCAGCACGCTTCTCTCAAAACTACTTCGAGCGTAATTGTAGTGTCTCACAATTTTAGAGGGATTAAGGTGGGAGCCCCTAGAGAATCAAAGGCTACACGCTAGGCTTAGGTTGCTTGAGAAATACAGAACTGGTGTGTTTCAGAGCGACGCAGAAAATATTATCATGACGCCTCACTAAATCTCTTGGTTTGACAAAAGCGATAAAATAAAATGAATACATTGCCGAACAGATATACACAAAAACTCGTTCTTTCCGCGCATAATGAACGACCACAAAAAAAAACTGAGCTTCTCTAAATACACTCCCATAATACACGTCACCATTTCACTTCCCAAAACCTTTCATATTTACCCGGCTGATGTCCTGACTTCACCTGCCACATACCCATGCATCGACTCGCAGGGTAGCATTTAGATGTGTAGAGAGTTCTGCAAACGAGGCACTCCGTTCGTAAGTGAAGTTATCTAGAGCTTTATGTTTCCCCTAGTCATATTATGGGCTATATTCGAATCACAAGTTTTGATTTCAGCCTTTAATTGATACATATTATTTAATACATATTATTACATTTAGGGTGAAATAATATACTTCTATATGACTGAAATTCTTTGTAATTACGTAAAAGTATCCACATAAATCTCTGATTTGACTACTTTTTTTACACGGTACGTTTAAAACTCCTCGGTGACGGAAGGTTGTTTTCGTTATCATGAAAAAAGTACTGAGGTGTAAATGTGTTTCAATTTCAATATTAGTTGAGAAAGCACGCTAACATCGCAATTATATTTTTTTACTAGATCTAGGAGTTGAAAATTTCTCACTTTTTAAAGAAATAAGTTCTCTATGGAGTGCCTTCACGTATGTACAATTCCCGACGTAAACTGGTTGATATTTTTCTTCAAACTTCTCGTAAATTAGTTCGTTGTGGGGCTGATATTTTCGTATCTTTGGAAGGGTGAGATATGTTTATTTATCGGAAATAACTGAGACCAAATTTATTGAGTTTCAGGTGAAATGATATCTTGCTCCAACTATCTTTTAAGTTGATTTGAAAAATATATGATTACGTGTGGATACACATAAATTTTGCTCGCATTATCTCGTAAGAAAAATCTTGAAATGAAAGAGAAAATAAATTATATCATACCGAGTTGTTTTTTTCGAAACTCGATGCCATTTTAACTCGTAGCCTGATATAATGAGACAACCAACGAAAACAATGATATAATTTCTCTAGACTTTGTTTCTTTGAGGATAGCAGATGTTGTGCAGAGATAAAGAAAAGGGTGGCAATAACAAAACAGGCCTTTCAAAATAAAAAAAAACCTTATAACAGACAAGCATATGAATAGCGAAACTCGGAAAATGTTTGCATAAACATTCTTTTGGAGTACATTGCTCTATGAAAGCGAGAGTTGGACCCGGAGACGGGAAAAAGATCAATCAGAAGCAGCAGAGATGTGGATTTGGAGAAGGATGCTTAAGATAAGCTGGACGGAAAAGAAAAGTAACGTTGAGGTTTTAATGGAAATAAATGAAAAGAGAACCACGACTCAACACCATGGAAAAAAGAAATATAACATTTTTAGGACATCTCCTGAGACACAATAAATCTTTTGTTAATGTGATGAAGGGGAAGATGCTCGGGAAGAAAGGTAGAGAAAGATCAAGGTTACAGCACCTGAACAGGGTACAAGAACTCACGGGGATGGAAAATTATCAGCAGTTTAAGAGATTAGCAGAAGACAGGACCTTTTGGTTGCAGCAAGAAGGCGGAGCCCTTAGTTAAAGAAGACTTTGTTTAGGGCTGAATTAAAACTGCATAGTCTTTTTTACATTAACTCTTAAATAGTACGAGGGATGTTCAAGAGTAATGATTAAAACGCTCTACAGAAAAAAGAAACATTTATTCAGTCTTCCAAATCTACACCTTTTTTCCGAAGTAAGCCCCTTCGGTTCTAATAAACCTCTGCCACCGTTCCTCTCACTTTTTTTGCATGAACGCCAGATCGTCTTTATCGAGCTCCTTGCACCGCGCCTGCACAGCCATACACCATACCTAACAATTCATACGCATTTTTTTCGGTTCTTCCCGAGTTTCAATAAAAATTTCACGTTAAAACGTTGCTCTAACCTTTTCATACATGCAGGACATGGTAAGGGAATATCTAACGCATGTTGCGGGAATTGTCACATACATCCACTCACTGCACCGATCGACTAGAAACTGGTCGTTATAGGTGGATTAAAAGAATGAGCTACACGATGGCTCGATACAGTATTGCCACACTTAGCGACACATGACTCCTCAAGATCACTAATATCATTCCTTTTTTTGAACAGCCCTTGTACATGAACGCCCATGACTTCCAAAGAAAAGTCTAAGAAAAAGAATAGCTTGAATGTTCTTTAAGTGATGTGAACAGATAATGAGCGAATTACACCCGCTATCTCATTTTTTCTCGTACTGTATACTGATCCTTTCCTTGCCATTGTAAACATCTGTCCTCGATGGCATGAATAAACTCAGTCACTCATCATCTCCCCTAAAAAAAATTCTTGTAACCAAGAGATCGTAATTCATTTTATCGTGGACAAGCCTACCCATCGACTGCGGTGAGACAGAGAGAAATATATATTGCATCGAGAGGGGATGGAGGGAACTTCAAATGGGAGCAATAACTCCGGCATTGAGTGGTCGTGGGTTCGATTAAGCTCTCTCGCGCACATCTTGCTCGTGCCTTGAGACCCTTTTATGAGACTCGGACAAAAAGTGCTGTCATCGCTCAAATGGACTCTTCCCCGGGCTGGAGGAGGAAAAATGATTCCGTGAATGGGTCTCTGCAATATAGAGAGCGAAGAGAGTTTGCCCTGGCCTAACGGTCTAGCGGCCGGTTCGTGTTTCTCTCTATCGATAAGGGCTTCCTCCTCCCCCGCCTGCAAGCTCTTGGCGTTCCCTCCTCATTCTTTCACTCTCAACGCGTCCTTTTTCTTGTTCCTTAGTCTCAAGTCGCCGCTCTCCATCGCAAAGCTACTTAAAAGCTCATTCTCTACTCGTGTTATCCGTCAAGCCCTCTGCTGTAGGGGAATAGGGTATTTACCACACACTCCATACAGTTTTAACTCGTTGACAGTGATAAGAAAAATGAAATCAATACAGTAAAGATAAATGAAAAATAGAGCGAATTTCACGGTTACAATATTTGATGCGGTCATGGTTTCACTTGTTACAACATCTAGATAAAGTCTGTTGACACAAACCTCGGATAAAAAACTCAGAGAGAGCTGCTACTTCGCTCTGGTTAGGACACATCTCGAATACGCCGCGAGCATTTGGGACCCTGGTCATAAAGATTTAACCAAAAAATTAATGAAATGTAAGGAATGCTGCACGCTTCGTTGAAAACTGCACCAAGTGTTTCCATGTGTTCAGTATTTAACAACGCGACCTATGTTTTGCTAGTTTCAGCATCGTCAGGTTACAGAAACACCTTCTATTTTTCTTGTAAGAACAAAAGTTTGATAAGAAATGAGCACTGGGGGATAACATTAGGTTTAAAGTAAGGATGAGTCGAATCCAAATGACGATTCTCGATTTCACCGATTCTTAGGATTAGAATCGGAATCAAGAATCGATCGCCTTAAGTCGATTCCGATTCCATCGATTCCAGATAGATAAATGTTAAAATCAAATTTCATTTATCACATCATATTTGTCTCAGTAATTTGGGGAGTAGGCTTTCAATTTGTACATATTTTCTACCTCAATAAGCGGAGGATATATTTGCAATTTGTTAATTAATATACTTTTTGAGAGACTTATTTGTCTTTGTTATTTTATTTCAGCCAATAATTAAATTTAAATAATAGTCGTGCGCTACTGGTATATCAATATCCCACCTGTTATAAGGAATAAGAATCGATAGAATCGAAATCGAGAATCGGAATCGAGAATCGGGAATCGATTTGAAAGAATCGAAATCGTGATCGGAATCGAGAAAAAGTGGAATCGACTCATCCCTAGTTTTAAGTAAAAATGTGTTTCGCATTGCATGGAGATAGAAATCTGACGGTGGAAGTACCTACCATATTCAGTAATATGCCGAATGACTTAAATCATCCAGCTAAAGTAAGTGAATTAAAAAATTAATTAAAAATGCCTCTTAGAATGTTATATAATATGGATTTAGAGGTTATTTTCCAAATATTTTCTACCTTATAAAATTATGTAGTCATGACTTAAAAAACAATTAAGATTTATGAGATCAAAATAGGAATCTGCTGACTAGTTATATAAATAGCTTAACCGGACCCATACTGGACTGATGCCTTGTTATTACTTGATGATAGGTTTTTGTGATTGATAATGTTGATACAATGTAGTGATTTACAATACAATATACAAAGACGATTTTGTATTTTTTCATTCAGTTTTATCCAGTATCCTAAAAAAACATCCAGTCTCCGATACAATACTATCCATTTTGTGAGTTATTTATTGACTTACCCTCGCAATTACATAAAAACATAAGTTTTATACAAGTCTTCAATCCGCCTCATTTTATCACCCATTTCGTTTAAAACTCACAACGGAGGGTTGTTTTTTTAAGTTGAAGGATGAAGGTTTTTGTGATCCTGTAAAAAATAAGCGGTGACAATATGTTTTTCTTTCAAAGTAGGTGGAAAATCATGCAAACTACACACTTAAATTTTTAAAACGTTCTGGTTGTTAGAAATTCCCCATTTAAAAAAATAAGATCTCTCTGGAGTGCAAACACGTACCATTTTCCATGTTTGACGACTGATGATTTTCGTCAAAAATCTCGGAAAGTAATGTGGTTAGGGGCTGATATTTTGGTGTCTTTGTAAGGGTGAGATATTTTTCTTTAAAATGGGACAGAAGAATTTGATCTCTTGGTGAAATGATATTTCGGTCAAACTACCTTAATGGTGTGACGTTTTAGCTTAAAAATAACATCACGAAAACTAAAAATAAATTGTACCTAATTATCCAAAAAAAAAATAGGGAACGTCCTACGCTGGTATCTCAAAAATTATACTCTGGGAACATAATTCACCTTGTGAAATAGATTTGGAAACAACTTTTCGCAAGTTTAGACCAAGGCTTGGAATTCCTGCTTCATATGTTCGTAGAGTAGGAGAGTTCGCATGGTGTCACTCTGGTGCTGGTCATTGAACTGGGAAAATAAGCGGCTTACAAGACACACGCGACCGATTATATGCAAGTTGTTTGATGAAATGAGAAGATATTCATTATATTAAGCTGGAATCTAGAGTGTTTGCCGATTAACTGGTCATAAAGAGGAGGAAGTAACAGAAGGTGTAAACGATCTCTTGTTGAAAACAACATCGAAAGTTCCGGGAAAGCAATTGCTGTTGTCGGAGAAATGGAATGCGAGATCTGTGCGTAGAGATGAAACCTTTGTGGTTTGGGGTGGTGTGGTCAAAGGAAAAAAGAGGGAATAACCGCGGTGAGGAAACAAGCGACGGACGAAGCACTATTTCAAATCCATAACGCACAATGAACTTGACAACATCAAACGTCGCTTCGTAGAAGACCTTAACGATATTATCCATATTGAAAAGAATTAGTTACACTTTTCTGCAATTCATTATTTCTAACTACACGCTTACCAACTTAAACTGCATCGTCAGGTGCTCGTTCATTGTTTCAACAATTGTACCTGACGGTACAACAAAGCAGTGAAAAGCGTCGTACAAATTAATTAATTGTAGGAAGGTGAAAGACTTCTTGTCAGTATGGAAACTTATCCATAACGCACGTTTTAAAGTTTTAGAGATACAACTCTACCATTCTAAAATCACCAGTCCAGAATTGAAAGACATTTTTATATGTTTCCAAAGGAACCGATACAAAGATACCATGTGATTTCGCGTTTGAAATATTTTTTAAAGTTGGAATAACCAGAGACAGGATTAAGGTAGTGCGAGCGAGATAGTTCTCCAATCATAATAGAGACCATATTCGAATTATACGTTTCAATTTCATCAGCTATAGGACACACGAATTATATATTGCATTAATAATGGTGCAAAAATATAGTTTTACATAACAGAAATTGTAAGTAATCCAATAAAAATATCCAAGTAAGTCTTTTACTCGACTCATTGTTTTCACGCGGTACGTTTGAAACTCCATCAAAGCGTAAGGTTTATTGTGATCCCGAAGAATTTACTGCGGTGACAACATGATTTAATTTCAAATATAGAGGAGAAAACATACAAACCACACACTGTTGATTTTTTTTACGAGATCTAAGCGTAGGGATTGCTTCATTTTTAATTTAAGGTCTCTCTGGAGTGCATACACATTACATTTCCCATATAAAGGGGCCGGTATTTCCTGGCAAATATCTCGGAAATTAATGTGGTAAGGGGTTGAGTTTTTGGTGTCAACGTAGAGCGATATATTTTTCTTTAAAATGGGACCAAATGAATTGATCTATGGGTAAAATGATACTTCGCTCAAACTACCTTAAACAGAACATTTTATTTCTTTCCGCAGATGGAAAAAAAAGGCTTTAAACCCCGGGGGAGAATTCAAAGCTCCTCATCGTAATCCGTACATGAATCAGACTGCCCAAGATAAGGTCTCACAAACGGGAAATTGAGACGAGCTCAGATAGGTGAGAGAATAAGCCAGAGCCTTCCGTTATTGTTGGGCGCCTGTTGGCATGTGCACAGGAGGAAGTGGACGGAGAAGAATGAGAAACGATTCGGGAAGAAATTAAAGTGGAGGTAAGCTGATGTAATCAATTTCATCCAAAGTTATTTAGTTTCTCTGTTATCTTTTAACTGGTAACGGACTATATGAATTAACATGATGAAATAGAGATCAACCTGAAAAAAGAGTAAAAAAGTAGATATTTATAACGGAAAATGGAAGAATGTTTAAAAGATTTAAGTTTCTCCTGGTGATTTCTCCTCCTGGTGCCAAGGGCAAAAATGAAGCCAATCACCTGGTGCAGAGCCCGAGAAGAGTTTATTAATGGAAGAATGTTTCCCTATTTTGGAGAGAAATTACAAAATATATTTCATCTACATCTATTTATAACCGCTCAAGCCACCACAAGGGTTTTTGATAGGGATTGACCTATCACCAACATGAACTAGAGTAAAGAAGTTAACTTTCACCAATATGAACCACATTATGGGTATGCTACAAACGCTAAAGAAACACATGAACTAATCTGTAATGTAACTATGAAAACGTGACACAAGAGTCAGGCAGGGAACATGAAAAACACAGTGTTAGAACTACCTGGCAGGTTTATAAACATGCATTAGGGGGCGTATGAATCAATCAGCTACGCTACCAGTCATCTAACTTAAGTCACACTCACTCTTAAATGGTTCCATGGATTGAACGAGAGGACCGAGGATCGACTTTTATGGAACGACCTTTCCTTTCGGTCTTTCGCTCCTTTCGGTTCGTCGTTCCTTTCGGTCGTTCGTTCTGTGGAGTCGGTTAAGTAAGAAGACCACCACATTTATAAAATTAATGTATTACAGCCTTGATGCAATGTACGTTACAATCTCCGCCCCACTTCTTAGTTACATCAGCATCCTATTTATCAATACATCAACAGGCCTCCTTGGCAACAACAGAAAATCATGGCGCCATATCTGGTCACCAGAGTTCCTTTCGGCCAGAGAGCCATTTCGGTCCGTCTTACTTTCGCTCCTTCGCTCCTATCGTTAAGAGATAGGAGCGAATAAGCAGTGCTTATTTTCTTTTTATACATTAAACCTATTTACGAAACCATACAAAAATTACAGCTTCGACGGGTGTTTTGTTGTCGATGCCGAGGATTCGAGCGTGAGGCAAAATACGTTAGAACGAGAGATACAAAATAGGCATCGGTAGTTGTTTTCGAAATATTACCCACAATTCAGCGGGATTGACTCTTTTACATCCGAATGTTAAGTTACAAAATTGGCCCCCTAAAATACGCAAATGAAAATGAGTTAATATGAAGAAAACGAAGAGATGCTGAGGCGTGTCGCGGTAAGAATGGAAGTTTTTGGCGGAAATTTGTGTTTTTAACGAGAGGAATTATTGACAGTAAAACGTACCGAGAGGAAAAGAATTATTCCCTTCCATTAAGCAGACTTTTTTGCGATGAGTCACGTTTGCGTAGTTTTAACCCTCTACTGCCCACATGGACGAATTCGTCCACTAATACGAACATGCTTCTATATTGGACACGCGTCTTTCAATTCCCAAACGGATGATTTCGTCTGATAGTTGTAATCTACCTGCGTCTGACGGCATTTACCGTTTTTCAATTGTTTTCGACCTATTGGAGTAAACTTGGAGTGTCCAATATAGAAGCATGTTCGTATTAGTAGACGAATTCGTCCACGTGGGCAGTAGAGGGTTAAGGGAGAGAGAAAGAGATAGAGAGAAGAATAATAAAAAAGAAAACTTTGTTTTATTCCCCAATTTATTCTTACTGTTCGACTAGTTTCGACGCCGCGGCGTCATCTTCAGGAACCAGAAGATGACGACGTTGATACTTCAGGTGAATGATCATGATGACATCGCTGTGTTGAGACTAGTCGTACAGTAAGAATACATTGATGGAATAAAACAAAGTTTTCTCTTTCATCATTCATGATGCGCTTCCACAGAGTTGAGCATGAAACCATTGAGATGAGATGAAGTGAAGTTAGAGTATACTGAAGGACAGCAGAAAATTAGCATAAATTTACAAGAGGTTCCCACGATTAGTGCTACCTTTTGCCGGTTGCGAAATACTGGCATTATCTCGTGATTCATGCCCCAAGTGGTCATGTTTAATCCTGTTCCTGTCCTCAAGATATACATAAGTATTCCGTTAAAGAACTCCTTTTCTCAAAGCGTTCTCCTCTGCTGATTTGCGAATACTGCCTTCTTTCTGTCATTACAAACGCATGCATGTAAATTTTCGAGAACACACCTTTCGGGTGATCTTTACCAAGTCAAGTTACCCTCTTTGTGTTCTCCAGGCTTAATTTTGCTCTTAAAAATTTTCTCCGTTAATTTTTATGTCCTCATTACGTAGTAGTATCTTTCGCATAACTGTATAGTTTGTCTGACCAAGTACAAAAAAAGGGGAAGAACCTCATTATCATTCTTTAATCAGCGCTGCATATTCTAGTGCACCCTCAAGGCTCTCCTTACCTCTGAATAATTAGCGCCGACTCTCATTTCCCAGAATGAATGTATGTCATGAGAATCGAGCGCAGATAAGGTTTCATTTGTATGAGGGGAAAACCGGAAAGTCATGGCACTTTTCGCGTTCGGTAATTAAGCTACGGTGTAACAGGACTTATCTTTGGGAGAGGTACTTGCTGCGCACTCGAAAAATAAATGTTTCACCGGAATGGCGTTTCAAAGACTATCGGCCGTGAATGAGGCTGGGAGAGTTCCAGATTCATCGGGAAGAGTTCGAAGTTAGAGGCTTACGAAAATAACGCAATAACCAGTTGATTTTTCCCTGAAGTCATGGTGGATATTTTCATAATCAGGCAATACTTGAGTCCCAAGAGACTCGGAAGCTACACGCTAGGCTTAGCTTGCTCGAGAAATTCAGAACTGGTGCGTTTAAGAGCGGCACAGAGAATATTATCATGACGCCTTACTATATCTCTAGGTCTGACAGAAGCGATAAAATAAGAAAGATATATTGCCGAACAGATAAAAACCCTTTTTTTCCGCGCGCAATAAGCGACCACAATAAAAACTGAGCTCCACTAAATACACTCCCATAATACACGTCACCATTTCAACTCCAAAAAATTGATTACATCGTTACACGGATGCTGACCTAACACTCCCTGCCGAACGCCCGTGCGGCGGCCCTCAAGGTGGTATGTAGATGTAAAATACCGAAGATGGAACAAAAAAACTGTAAGGTTCGATTGGAGAATCTTTTACCAGAGGCTAAAACTAATTATTAGATATGAGTTATTGAGTGATATATATGAGATGTTGAGTGATATGTCCTTTCCATTCAAGAGCTTATAATGGGATAACCAATGCTTTAATTCCATAAATGTTCCGTATTCCTTGTTTGCCCCGCTTTTTCTTCAGCACTGAAAGGCTGACGCGCTAATTTTGGAATTTTACAATATTTTCCATCGATAACTTACTAGATATCAGCATGAAGTTACTTATTTACTATGCATTCTCCTCGCATACATTGTATTTTTATTTTAATGAATAATAGTCTAAATTCACGGGGAAAATATGATAAAATGGAGTGGAATCCATAGGTTTAAGTAGCCAATATACATTTGAAGATTTACTTCCCTTAAATTTCAAACAAAGATGGTGGATATTCTTTCTTTAAATTCGTTAATTCGTTCATTTTGTCGAAAGTAAGAGAGGAATGCGGTTTACCAATACAGTGGTTAATTATCTTCTCCTTATTGGAAAATGAGAGCCATCTTCGTTGACCCTGATTTTCCAATGGCGCTTGCAGGCCAACGCACTAATTTTGCAATCTGAAGTTTTCCATCCAAAACTTTTTTCAGTCAGAAATCAGTTTGCAATTACTTATTTAATACGCATCTTCCTTGAATAGATGTGTTACTTCCTTTATTTATTATGTTTAATTCCTTAAATTATTAAAAATCTGCCGGTGAAAAATATTGGAAAACAGAGCACTAAGCAACAAATGCATGCTTCAAGAGTTGCTTGCCTTAAGTTTCAAAGAGATGGTTGATGATCTTATTTTACATCCGCTAATTCGTCCATTCCGTCATGATGCGATCTATGGGAAAGTAAAGAAAGAGCAGAGTTTCATAGAATGGTTGTTATTTTAGTTGTCAGACTACAGTTTGATGACACAGTGCCCTCTCCATCTACCTCAATGGGGTACCCAATACTTCAATTCCACATACGTTCCGTATTATGCAAACATTTTGAAGCAATCATATTTGTCTTTATTTCTAAAGATTTTATATTATACTTTTTTCCTACAAAACGAGTCGACGGAGAAGACTATTTTCAAGGCAGTGCCAAGGACCGAGTGAACTAAATGTGGAAATTTAGGCAACACGCAGCCTAGGAAACGATTCCAAACATTTGAATCCAGCATGTATATTCATGGACTTGACTCATTTATTATTGACAGCATATTTATTTCTGTGGTAGGTTATCACCTATTTAAGAAGATGTATGTGTGTAGATTTCCTGCAGTCTTCATTCACGGCTTATATTTTTCAACCATAGATGAGAAGTAAAACACTAAGTTAATTCCACAAATTTATTAACAAAAGGCGACCATGGTTTCGGCGCGTATGCACCATTTTCAAGGTGTTTTCCTCGTCGGGTGAGCAAGCTTATACCTATACACCAGTGGGAGGGATGAGGGTTTCATTGGGCAGGAGGGGGTGGTATATAAGGGGTCATTTCTGTACCTGGGGCCTAAAGTATTCAATGTTTTGCTAGAAAACGTAAAAATGGAGAGCAATTCCCGAAAATTTCTGTGTTCTGTGAAATCATGGCTATTCACTCAGCACAATATTGAGAAATTCTTTAAAAACAATGCATGAAAGGTTGCCGTACTTGTATGCATTTTTTATTGCAATGATTGTTTTGTATATCCTTATATTACGCTCTCAAGGTTATTGCTGACTTCACTTGTTTGTTAGTCAGGGTTTCAAGGTCAATTTATTTGACCAATATATATTTTAAATTTTTCTCTTTCCGAGAGCAATGTGTGTTTTTGTTTGTTTAAGAAGGTAATCTTTAAACGGGTAATAACCTTTTAAGGTTACCTAAGCATCCCAATTCATGTTGATGAAGGTGCGGGCGACCCATATATATAAAAATGCGACCGAAATATATAAAACTGTGAGTGTACTTTTTTATGTGTTGTGTTGTTCGTGTCAACAATAATTTTAAACATATAGAAAACATGGCCGAAATTTTCCACCAATACATCCGGCAGCTCTGCACTAAAACGCGGGCACAAAATTCGTATTATCAATCACCGGTTGAGTGAGGAAATTATGTTCCCCATAAAATTTCAGAGGAGCGCTAATGTATGATAAAAAAATGCGGAGAAAAATATTTGCTTATGGGATATAAAAAGTGAACGAGGCGTATCACTGGTAATGCCCGGAAAAACAAGCTGAAATACTAATGGTATTTGTCGGAATACTTTTTAGCGATCACTATCGAGTTTCGGTACGTTTAGAACTAAAGTATTTTATATAGGTGTTGCAAAAGCAAGTAGTTATTTAACTCCATACCATATTATATTTTATAACAAAATGGAAGCTGTACTTTATTTCGTATAAGATCAGTTTCACATCATCGGCGACATTGCCATGTCTGCCATTTGCAAATGATCCCTAAAATTAGTAAAGGAGTGAATTTGCGTGACACAGTAATATGCTCATCAAAATGGTCGATAAATTACGTTAATTTTTACACCGTCTTTCTAGGTAGTTCGATGGGCGATGCACAATGCCCTTCATAAAAGTATTTTTATGCGACACTGCATCGTGAAAAACTGGCCCAACTATCTTCACAAACTTTTGAGAAATTAGGAAGAAAACTACTTTCCTCGGAAAATTGAAAATTGGTCGCTACAAAAAAATGATGTTGAATATCTGCTAAAAACATGATGGTGTGATTCTTGTATGGTATATGTACTCATTGTATTGTGTGAATCTTGCGCTCTATGTTATTTCCAACACAAAACTGTTGTAATAGAACACAATTATATTACATAAAAGCCACAATTTATTTTACAGTTAATTTTGTGAATGGTAGCTGCAGAACTAAAGCTAATTTTTTCAAGGAATGGCAACCCCAAAACTTGATAGCATTTCTTCTGGGGTGCCTAATTTAACCCCCATTTTTGATTTGTTAAAATATATGTATATCTATCTGGGTTAAATAAATTATATTCTATTCCAACTGGCATAGGTGGTCCCGCCAGGTTCGATTATAAATGCTCCCGCGAGTCCAGCTCTGTGAATCATTGCGCGCATGAGCCCTTTCATTGCTACGTGAGATAAACATCCCGTAGAGGGAGAATACACAGCGGACAAAGGACACGGTAGGAAAATACACAACAATACTGAACGTACAGGTTTGAAACGTTATATTTCCTGAGATCGATGAGAGATCATAACGGCTGCCACCGAGGTTTTTAAGTTTGTTTTTCGATGGATAGTTTAACTAGTTAGTAGACTTGTTTAAAATAGGTATTTCAAATAATTTCATCATTAATAAGCCATACTTTTACGCTATAAACGATCACAGGCAGAAGATAAATGATAAGAATGCAAACTGATAAATTTCAAATATATATTTTTCTGCGTGCGATAATGGGCCTGAATAGTGGGTATAGATCACATGTATGAAATTTCGTTTTCTCAAGGGGAAGAGCAGGATCTGTACTTGTGGTTTAAAACATAATCATTGTTAACACCTCACCCGTCATTAAAGTTCGACATGATTTTTTTTGTTCATGAATGAGTTCCTCTTGACATATACATGAAAATTACTGGTATTGCGAATGGTAACTCGTAGTTGTAGCTCAACCAGTATTCTGCATGCTGGTATGTTTGCCTTCATGGTACTCTCCTAGATTATAGTCTGATCTATTACCTATGGTTCTTCTTATCGCATTCAGGTCATCATAAGCGGCCGGGGAAACATGCGAGGTATTAATTTCACATGCACCTACTTATTACTTATGTGCCTGGGCTGTTAGAAGAATTTGGATGGGAATCGCTATCACAGCGTAGATTAAATTATAGGCTTAACCTCTTAACTAAATTTCAGGAAAATCATTTCTCTGACGACGTAAAAAAACATACTATTAACCCCCTCGTACTACGGCAGATTAGATCGCGCCAATAAAATTAGAGAACTAGATTGTAGAACCGATAGGTATAAAATGTCATTTTTTCCGCGTACCATTCGGGACCATAACAGCTGTGATCGTCGTCAGGAATAGTTCGAATTGTGACAATAGGCAGACAGTAAATCTTTCTCTTTGTATTTTCTACGTTCTTATTTAAGCATGATGTAAATATTGATATTCTTATTTGTGCATGATATTTTGAATGTGTAGTAGTAGTCTTGGTATCCCTTGCATGTTGGAACGATTGACGATAGAATTTTTGTTGATTATTAGATTTTTAATTGGTGCTTTGCATGTGTGGTACGCGGGTTTCCATGTAATTTCGGTGTTCTACCGCATCATTCATGCATGCCTGGTGTGGAAGCACCCCCTGCCACACACCCTTTGGGTGGCTTGCAGGGTATGACGTAGATGTAGATGTAGATGTAGATGTAGATGTTGCTGCCAATATTTTTTGTACCATTAATGGATGCAATAAATATCTATATTTAGTGCACATGCGCTGAAACTATGGTCGGTTTTTTGTTAATAAATGCCTGGAATTAACTAAGTTTTTTACGTCAAAGCCATGTTTGAAGCAAGTAATTTCCACCAAGTGACGCCTGAGACCTTCTTAAATTTTCCTTTTTGTCCAGATGTAATCAACTACAGTTTTGTCAATGGTGGTTTTGAACTTGGTTAAAATGAGTGTGAAGTGTATCAGAGGAATAATCATCCGCCAGCACCGGTACTCTGACCCGAATCCTTTGAAATGGTGCCGAGCTCCTGAGGACATTTTGTCGTCTTTAAGGTGGTTGGTGTGATTTTCGTCCATGTACACATGTCGGCATGAAATTTTGAATGTGCGTAAATTTAAAACAAAGGGATTTTAATGGATAGCAGTGGATAAAATGCATGGTACCAATTTCATTTCTTGGCACTTTGGCGCCTTTTTACTGTGGCTGTGTCCTGAACATGTTAGTAAAAGCAAATACTAAATTTTTGTTTGATAAGTTTTGGTCTAGAAAAATCTTGATTTTGCCGATGAAATCGTTTGCCTATTGAAAACCTAAATTAAAGTACTGAAAATGCAGATTATTCCACGACTATATTTTTAATGACCTTATTTTCCCTGGCATGCATCTGCATAATACCCCGCGAGCTGCCGCATGGGCGTTTGGCAGGAGGTGTTAGGTCACTAGCCGTGTAAAGGTGTTAGTTTTTGGGAAATGAAATGGTGACATGTATTATAGGAGTGTATTTAGTGGAGCTCAATTTTATTTATTCAGCGCGCACAATAAGCTTTATTGTGGTTGCTTTCTGTGCGCGGAAAGAACGGCTTCTGTACCTATCTGTTCGGCAGAGTATCTCTCTTATTTTATCGCATCTGTCAGACCTAGAGATGTAGTGAGACATGACAATATTCTTTGTGTCGCTCTGGAACAAACCAGTTCTGAATTCCTCAAACAACCTAAGCTTATCGTTTAGACTTCGAGTCGCTAGGGGCTCCCACCTCAATCCCTCTAAAAGTTGCGAGACACTATATGTACGCTCGTAGCAGTTTTTAACGAAGCGCACTGTTTTTCATTGTATTTTATTAATTTTTTTGGCATAATTTGTATGACTAGGGTCCCAAATGCTCACGGTTTATTCGAGGAGTGGCCTAACCAGAGCTAAGTTGCATCTCCATTTTTACTTTTTCATCCGAGGACCTTCCTATCATACGTTTAACAAAACCCTGTTTCTTTGATGCTGTGCCTCATAGGTTTTGTATGCGTAGCATAGGATCCGACTGTAGCGCCATTTGTATGGAACTACTGCATTTTGGCTGCAATCACGGCAATAATTCGCTGGTAACTTCACAAAACAATAGGTAACATACGTATATTTTATTTGTATACACTTTTCCTGGCTATTCGCTTTAGGCAATCATTCTTTCATTGGTCGTTCAATCCTAAGATTGGTTGACTGCAGCCCTCCACCCTTCCCTATCGAATGCTAGTACCCTCACCTCCTGGTATCTCTTCCAATGAAATTTACTCTTCTTATGGCCAATCATTCACTGGTCATGGTCTATGGTCAGTTATGAACATGTTGAGAGTTTTTGATAATTCAAATTTTAAGGCAATTTTATTTATTTTGCGAATCAATTCTTCCTATCCAAAGAGAAATTCTCACGGCATATTCCAGGTTTGACCAAGCCAGAGTCAAGTGGTATCATTCTTTCAAATTTTCATCGCAAAACTTACTCAGCGTTGACTTAATGAATGCTCCATACATCTCATATTTTTAGGATGAACTATGAGGAGATCGATTGCCACCAGTAAATACATGGCATATGGTGTGCAAGTATTTATGTTGTTACAACTAGTATTGAGGTACCTGATGATGACACCAGGCGTTAAAAGTAGTGGTGGCCAAATGAAACCTAATGAAAAACCTTGTGTTTTTACGTCATCAATCTTCAATACCTCTATCGCCATCAAGTTACGTTGTGTATACATACCCCTTGCTTCGTAAAATTTGTTCCCGTGGTGATGGCGTAACTTGCCGAAACCTACGTTAAAAATTATTTACAAATGCTAATTTTATAATGTGAAATTGTTCGTTTGCTGCTATCTCCTGACGATTGGCTTCTTTAATGCAGCGCCACACATTTTTCATGTCTGTTTCCCCCACGTCGCTGTCGTCGTCTTAAAATATCGTGCCGCTGTGCTTTGAAAATTTACATCTGGGTCCACGTGGATTCCAGTGCGGTGTTATACATACCATTTTAAAGGTAATTTAATTGCAATTTCAGTTATTTTTTATTATATGAAAAAAATATCAAAAAATTTTATACACACCGATGCAAAAATCGACTCCGCGCACCCTAAACTTAGCGGTTTTGTCAACTCCACGAACTTCGTAACTCAATCTAGGCAAAAACACGTAAACTACACCGTTAATTTGCAACAAAAAAGTTGCAAGAATCAATAAAGATACATATTTATGTATGTTATATGTGTGCGTTCGTCATTTTACAATGTGACAAGCGCACATTTCAAAACGCATATTTTGTTGTTAGGTAACGTTAGGTCTAGTAGGCCTAACGTCAAAGGACGTCGCTTAATAAGTGATTGAAAGGAAAAAATACCTTTTGCGAGCGAACTGTGTTTTAAAAAGCGTAAACTCGGCGTACTGAAATTGTTCTGGCAAAAGTTGCGGCGAAAAAAAAACAAGTCTCTTGCGTTTATGAAAGACCTCATTAGTGTGGCAGGCGGTCTCTTTTTACTCGGAAATGCCCTTCTCGAAATTTCTTATGGGCATACTATAATGTCCACCGAGCCCCGTTTTAAAGCAACGTTGGCCATTCATACCCTAATGAAGGTAGAAGCACAATGGAGGTGATTAAACGGAAGAAACGGAGTGAGCATCACGTTCATTACCTAAATTGATTACCTGTAACTGTTTTCGTATCCCGGCGCTACACTTTCAGGTCGCCATGGATAATATTTCCGTGCTTCAACATCTCAATACTTGTGGCTAATGAAGGCGGTTTTCTACTGCAGACTAGGTTCGGAGGAGGCTAAAGAGATGAATGGAGGATGTTTTGAAAGGATAGGGAATGCTGAAGAGGGCAATAGAAGGGAGAACACTGGGGAAGCGTGGAATAGACAGGAAGAGGATAGGAATTCTGGACGAAATAAGAAGAGAATTGGAGGCGTTCAAGAAAACACTCTCACGAAAGAAGAAGTGAGACTGTTTTCTCTTCAGTTAATTCTGCATCTAAATCGATGTTGAAACTAACATCTACCTCTTTAGTTGGCAACAGATTTGTTATTTGTGTCAGAGCTGCAGATGCTGTCACCTTCAGCGTTTTTGCATGATATTGGAAAGATTTCTGAAAATGATAAGTCGTTAATGATCGATAATGGCTAGATAAGAAGGAAAAAAAGAGATGATCTGACAAGCTATAGGACAATATATGGATCGACCAATAGAAACAGAGAAAATACATTCAAAATGAACATAAAGTAATGGAAGAAAAGATAATGTTTTCTATGAGGGAAAACTAGAAGTTCTTATATACCAAAGAGCAAGGTAAGAGGAGCAAACTGGCGTGATTTGTGAGCCTGACAGGCAACATACTGGTCAAGTCACGTCACGTCACACCAGCGAGTGGAACCACGGTGAAAAAGCCAAGCTTATCATTAAGGTTGTCACGAAATACTACTCTTAATAGTTATCCTTAGGTTAGTTTCCATACGGAGGAATTCAAGAGGGATCTAATATAGGGTCATCCATAGGAATGAAAACTGGGAAAGTATGCCAGACATTGGGACGACGTTAGCATAAGTACTGTCCAATAGCCTGACCATGAATATACATAATGGATTCAAATATTTGGAATCGTTGCCTGGGCAACGTGTTGCCTAAATTTTCACTTTTAGTTCACCCAGTCCTTGGCGCTACTTAGAAAAAAGTCTTCTCAGTCGACTCGCAAATGGCCGTTGTTGATTGTTGTTAATGTGAGATTGTGTTGAATATTCAATAACAATTGAAGTCATATGACCTACCTGATTCCTACCTATTCCTACCTATTTTTGAGACCTAACAGTTATTTTGTAAATGTCTTCTAATTCATTCCACTTATTTCACCTCGTATTATTAGTAAACTGCCGTAAAACGATATTATTGAAGTGCTAAGAAGTTGATGGTGCGTTTGTGTAGTTAAATTTGGAGGGGAATTAAATATATCTGTAGACCGGAAAATATTCAAAAAGTGTGTAATTACGTCCCGCGTGTAGTACTACATTTTTTATCCACTGCATTATGATTACTGGTAAGTAAAACCGGTAAGACGTGATTATTTACGATCTGTAGACTGTATTTACATATGAACTGTCGTATTTCATCACCAGACGGCGACTCAATGGAAAAAGTTGTTTGCTAACGAAATCACACGTGCCATGCCCAGTTTCAGGAACGACACACATGTATTCTATGAAGTTATGGGACCCATAACCCATGGCAACCATTCAATAAGTGTTGCAAACATAAGATAAGTGTGTTGGTTTCATAACTTATGGCATGGAGTATTGAGTTCCATAAGTAGGCAAGATGGTGGATGCGCAATGATACGCTTGGAGATTTAATTACAAGATAAAAGAGTTCTTTCGGGACAAATGACGATTATTTTACTCTAACTGACTAATTATTACGTGCATTAGCAATTATTCATATGCTAAACTTTCATTAGTATTATCCGGCGGTAGAAGATTAGATCAAATATTCGGAGCTTTTATTATTGGTAAATTAATCTATGTAACTAGTAGGTGTGTCCCTGCAACTCGAATACTGTTATGAGATCCATAACTTCATGAATCTCATAACTAATTGATTCCATAGCAAATTTTTCTTGCAACCGGACATCAGACGCATCATGACACACGAGAGATCATTAATAGCTCATACTAAGAGACAGTTGAGACAGTCAACAGATACTCAGGTGATAAAAATTATGACGGAGAACCTACTATTAGGACAAGAGAGTGGAGAAGATATTGACATGCTAACTTGAGTGCAGTGGGGGGAGACAGACTTCCCCGCTTTGCAAGAGATAACATCCCGACAGGAAGACCACCAGGAAGAGATGGAGAGACAGCTTGCAAATCACCTTCCCACGTGATCAGAAATAATTTTTGGTCAAAAAAAGAGAAATTGCCTTTTTCAAGCAGAAGAATACCAAGAAGATAGATAATCACAGCAACTCCGAGTTCATTTCACTTTACTTAGAGGCTAATTTCTTTTATAACCTAAGTAATGTTCCAGTTAAAGGGTTTTACAACGCCATAATAGAGTTGATTAAAGAGGTGAATTCATTCTTTCATCCCTCGTTTTTTTCTCATGTTACTCATGTTGTAAAGTTTTTATCGCTCGTAACCAACTCTCGCACAAAAGCTTTTGTGCTAGTAAAATTTAATGGACGAGTCTCCGGCTGATACATTATGTTAAATTTCTTTCTGAAATTTTGTGGTACGCAAATATGTTGGCTCGGGATATGTAGCTTCCAAAGAAAGGGTGTGTTCATAATTTATGTGGCCATTGTAAATGCACATTCATATTCAAACTACCCATCATGACTGTACATTCAGAGCTTTCTTATTTATCATGGAACCTACTCATGTCAATACGTCGGTAAAAGATAATCGACGAAGTTTATCACTTGTAACACATAAAGATGGTTTGAGCCTTTGAGGAAGATGGAGAGGGCGCTTGCTATGGTTACACAATGCTAATAGCTTTATGGGGGCGTGGCCTGTCCGGCATCTTTGTTAACCCCAATTTTCATTCAGCGCTCAAGGGGTGACACACTAATTTTGCAATTTTAATAATTATAATAATAGTAAAATTTATTGGTACTGGGAATGACTTTCTTTGGAGCAGGAGTAAGAAATCACAACTCGAAAAATAATAACAATCACATTCAAAACATGTCACTCATTTACAAAAATGTCCTTACATCATGGTAATTGTTCTCAACAAATACTTATAATTTCATGATCAATACATTGTAGCAATCAAAGATACAGTATATTTATGAGTTTAATTCAAGATTTTTACCAAAATATTAAGTTTCATTGAGGTAAAAAGACAGCAAACGTGTTTGAAATCTTTCTGTAGACTTGATATTTTTCAACTCTTGCGGAATAGAATTCCATACAATACATGATTTTACACGAAAAGAGTTAATTTGCATAGCGGTTCTGTGACAGGGTACAATTAATTTGTTTTCATTTATGGTATTTCTTGTTTCTTTAACCATTTTATCTAAATAACGGCTGAAAAATATAGGAAGGAGTTTCACTTTTAATAGTTTGTGCATAAATACACCCATTTGCAATTTTCTCCTACGTTCAATTTTAAGAATTATTAATCATGATAATGCGGCGTGACATGCTCATTACATGCCACATCGCACACATAACGTATTGCACAGTTTTTAACTTTTTCAGGTTGCAATTTACGATATTTTCCATTGGTAACTTACTGAAAATCAACATGAAATCACGTCTTTTATTTGTATTCTCCGTATATATGTATGTATTATACATATGTACATTAATTTAAATTACTAAAATTCGGTATTCCCAGTGCAAAGTATGGTGATTCCGAGTAGAATTCATAGTACCACCTAACCAATATATAATAATTTAATGAGTTACTTGCCTTAAACCTCTTACAAATAGTGGATAATCTTGCTATTTATCCGCTAATTCGTCCATTCCGTCGTGCTATCCATAGCAAAGCAAGGAGCATGAATTTACATATGGGTTGTTGACTCGTCGCCATAAACTGTTGCCTAGAATTCCGTAAAAAAACCACTTCGTGGATTGTGCCAATGGCTAGTGATGAAAGAAGGCAGTTCAAATGTAAATACAGTCGTCAGATCGTAAATAAACACGTCTTACCGGTTTTTGTTGTCAATTATCATAATGCAGAGGACAAAAATGTAGTACCATACGCAGGATGTAATTACACACTTTTTGAATATCGTCCTGTCTACAGATAGGTATATTTAATTCCTCTCCAAATTTAATTACGCAAATGCCCATTTAACTTCTTAGCACTTCGTGAACTTATCAGTCTGGCAACCGTCAACGTGTATTCACGATGGAAGTTTCATATGCCTCTCTCACACACTTCCAGTAGTAGATATTTCCTCTCTAGCATTTACAAAGTAACTGTTAGGTCTCAAAAATAGCCATCTATTATTCACAGCATCAAGTAGTTCATATCTATTCAATCGTTATTGAATATTCTCCGCAGTCTCACTTTAACAACAATCAACAACGGCCATTTGCGAGTCAAATGGGAAGACTCTTTTCTGAGTAGCGCCAAGGACTGGGTGAACTAATTGTGGAAATATAGGCAACACATAGCCTAAGCAACGATTCCAAACATTTGAATCCATTATATATATTCATGGTACTAACTAACCAATATATAATAATTAAATTAGTTACTTTCCTTAAACCTCTAACAAATAGTGGATATTCTTGCTGTTTATCCTCTAATTCGCCCATTTTGTCGTGCTATCTATCATAGAAAAGTAAGGAGATAGCAGGGTTTAACAATGTGGTTGTTATTTTGGTAGTCAGGCAACACAGTTTGTCTTCAGTTTGTTGTACAGTTTGATGATGTAGTGCCCTTCCATTTACCTCAATGATTTTGCCTTGGTATGGTTCAGAGGTTGCTATGGTAACACCGGTGGGAGCATTGCATAAACTGAATAGGCTACAGTGTGATGGCCTAATGTCTTCTCCATCTGCCGCAATGATTTGATCAAGCTTTTTCACTAGTCATAATGGAGGCTAAATTCGAAGCTAATTTTTTAATTTTGTTTTTTGGTGCTAGGAATTCCTAATTTCTTTAAAAAATGTCTGTCTGGAGTGCATACACGCACCATTTCCCATGTAAAAGGGATGGTATTTTCGCCCAGAATCTCGGAAGGTAATTATATAAGGGGATAATCTTACATTACATTTGGAAGGGTGAGATATTTCCTAAAGTAGTGCATTAAGGGGTCGGTAACTTTGGTAGGGTGAGATATTACTCTCTAATACGGAACCGAATGGATTTATTTATATTTGAAAGTACATCTCGCGTAATACACCTTAAATAATGTTTCGAAAATTCGAAAATATGTTTTTTCAGAGTGATACGACGCAAAAATTAAATTATAAAGTCTTTGACGTTTCGCGACTCAATAACTGGTAAACAGCTCTATCCTTCGCGCTTCTTTGCATTTCCGTGCGCTAAAAGTTGCGCGCCGATAATATTGCTCAGTCCAGAGCGGTATTTTGCGTAGAAGAATGTGCCACACATGGTTGGCGCAATCCGCGGGAAATGAATAGCGACCATTATTTTAACGCGTTCAACCGCGAAGCTCCGCAGTGAACGACGCCTCAAAAACCGAATGCGCGACTTTTTAAAAATTTTTTTGCCTCGAAGGAAAATGACATTTTAGGGGAAGTTTCCCTCCAAGTCGCAAGTGTTTCTTTTTTTTCTTTCGCGTGGAATGATCGAGTTTGCGACGGGATGAGTGATTTCCCCATTTTATCGACTTTACTTCCGCGTCTTCATTTCTTCATGTCCGCCCAATTGTGATCGCCGAGGCGACGAATGGTTTGAGGTCATTTACACTATCTTGCATAGGAGGAGCGTTCGATCGCTATTGGTAGGATAATCCGGCGTGTGGAGGAATGGCTAAATTCGATATCTATGTATATATTTGTAGTGATTCTACACATATTTTATTTGAATTTTTATTCAATTAATTTTTATGTGTTCCGTTGTTATGTTATTTTCCTGGATTTTGGTTACCAAGGAAAAATCAATAAAAACATTCACCAAAATGGCTAGCAACACATATTTTCGTGTTATAGAGAACAAATTAATCGTGTGGTTGGAATAAGCGTATCCCATCCACGTATTCATTTCGTTTAAGTGGTCTGCCAGCTGATTGGTAGTTTTTTGAACAGTACTCATCCTAATCCAATTTCAATCCAACGGATATCAGCAGTGAGGAATTCAAGAGCAAGCAAGCCTCAAGCAACCTAAGCCTAGCGTGTAGTCTCCGAGTCTCTAAGGGCTGCCACCTTAATCTCTCTAAAAGTTGTGAGACACTGTATGTACGTTCGTAGCAGTTTTTAACGAAGCGCGCTGCTTTACTTTGTATTTTATTAATTATCGTGGTTAAATTTCTATGACCAGGATCCCAAATGCTCGCGGCGTATTCGTGGTGTGTCCTAACTAGAGCGAAGTAGCATCTCTCTTTGACTTTTTCATCCGAGGACCTTCCTATTATAAGTTTAGCAAAACCTAGTTTCTTTAATGCTGTGCCACGTATGTTTTGTATGTGTAATTCCCTTGATATATCAGAATTTAAAGTAATTCCAAGATATTTTATGAGATATTTTATTTGATATATCATTGCAACAACTATCAACCTCCTGTGCCATGAAAGCCTGTGCTGCCATGAGAGACTGTGCCGACACATCGAGATATCGATCGTAAAGTGACTTTCAAAGCTACTGACATGGAAGAAACTTCCTTATGTTAATCCACATAAAAAATCACTCAAGACCGAGGACCGTAAAGGCGAGTTTACATGAAGCATGTACCCGCGCAAGTACGCGGCTGAACAGATGCATGAAAAAACGCTCAAAATTAGGATGGGGGCTATTTTTTGGCCACGCGTTCATGCAATTACACGATTTTTGGTGTTTACACGATACTATTTTAATAGTGAACGTGTTCATGCATCTACACGTGCGGGTATGTGCATGCATTTTGTGAACGCGGTTGTACATACATACCCAAAGCCATGAATATACACAATGGATTCAAATGTTTGGAATCGTTGCCAAGGGTACGTGTTGCCTATATTTCCACAGTTAGTTCACCCAGTCCTTGGCGCTACTTAGACAAAAGTCTTCTCAGTTGACTCGTAAATGGCCGTTGTCGATTGCTGTTCACGTGAGACTGCGGTGAATATTCAATAACGATTGGATAGATATGAACTACTTGATGCTGTCAATAATAGCTGGCTATTTTTGAGACCTAGCAGTTACTTTGTAAAAGATAGAGAGGAAATATCTACTGCAGGAAATGTGTGAGGTATATGAAACTTCCATTGTGAGTCTTTCCTCTGCTGTATGGATCTTTTACTGTTAATTTACAGCTACATCTTTTGGTTCATTACCTGTTGAGAGTCTTAGAAATCTGAATGTATGATCTCGATAGATTGATGTGGATATTAATGCGTGATCTACTATTCATGTATGGCCTCGGAATAGGTTCAACAATCTCTCCTTTATTTGCTATTGCTTACAACAAAGGCTAAAATTATAGTTTTTGGCGCAATTGCTTATCCATAGATGATATTGTCGGATCTTGGTTTTGAAATCCTTATAGTACTTGTATCCGTCTTCTGATTCATTCCACTTTTTTCACCTAGTATTATTATTAAATTGCCTTAGAACGATATTCACGGAGTGCTAAGAAGTTAATTGTGCATTTGTGTAATTTAATTTGGAGAGGAATCAAATATATCTGTAGACCGGACGTATTATCAAAAAAGTGTATAATTACGTCCCGCATGTAGTACTGCATTTTTTATCCACTGCATTATGATTAGTGATAAATGAAACCGGTAAAACGTGATTATCTACGATCTGTAAACTGTTTTTTCATTTGAACTGCCGTCTTTCATCCCTAGACGGCGACTAAGTCGAAAAAGTTGTTTCTTTACAGAATTCGAGGCAACTTTTCTTGGCGATGAGTCAACAATCCATATGTATTATCATGCCCAAAACATTCATTTTATTGCTGTGTATTTTGGCTGACTTTCACGTGCCTAGTTACATTTTCCGCCATCCCCTGTAGTCTTTACTGAACGAAATAAGGATTTCATAGCTCGAAGTCGTATCTGACAGCTGTGTGTTATGTTAGATAAGATTTTTCCGTAAAGTATTCATAATTTAGACGAAATTATATTGAAATGTATTCATTTCGAATATTATACTCTAAAAGGCACCTTGATATTTGTTGGAAATACTTACAATTATAGGAAATGTACCAAGTTTCTTGAAAAAATGGCGGGTATATTTGTATAAAGTTAATTTTAGAGTACTTATGTCTTATTGGCACTTATATCCTTCAAAGCATCCTCCTAATCTGTAAATGCACTTATCCCAGAGGTTATTTTCACTTTGCCATACAGTTCTGGAATGCTTCTCTGTATATCACCTACTATTCCCGTGCCGAAGTCTCCTTGATGTCGTCAATAGAATCAAAACAACGTTATTGAATCATTGATTTTAAGATAATGAATAAATAGAATGAACTCGGGAACAGGTGAGGTGTGTTCAATGGCAAGATGAAGGCAGCCATTTGATTTTTTGTGCAAATCTCACGAATTCTCTCGAAAACTCACAAGAATTCTTTTTCGAAACAGCTTCCATACTGTTTCAATGAAATACGTCATATTTCCTTTAGGAAGCATATTTTTTCTAAGGGGCCATATTGGCCTGTCGGTACTAATTGACGTGCCGCAAAGTCCGATACTTCTGGTGTTCATGAAAATGTGTAATATAGTGTTTGTTTTGAATCACGTTGTCAGGGCTGAGGCAACTTAATTCACTTCACTGCATCTTCTCTTCCGCATTTTCATCCTCCCACCTCGCCTTTCTCACCCTCTGCTTCCCTTCTTCTTTCCAGCAACACTTTCCTCCAAGGAAAGCAAAGATGCTCTCCTTCCCACACTTTTCCCCGTCCTCTTCCTCGCCTGAACCCTCGGCTTTTTCCATCGATTCTAACTTTTTTCCTCGGCTTCCTCCCAGACAATAGGATTCACGCTCTCGCCGAGAACTTTTCAAGGCGAGCTGCGAACAAAAACATTTAAAAGTTCCCCCGAGTCGCCTGCCTTTCCTGACATCGGGGAAAAACGGATCGGGATGATGGGCTCTTGAATCTCCTATCGTTTCACGAGAGGCGGAAGGACCATGGATCTTCCGAGACTCTTGGTCGGCCATATTTTCTTTAAAAAAAAACACTCCTAGAGGTAGGATCCAATGAACCTGTGTCCACAATTGAGAAAGTCGTGAAGTTGCGAACTACGCGCTATTGTTTCTCTTTTGTTTACGTCACGCGAACTGTGATCACACCCTTGCAGTGTAAACACTGGCCATCATTTTTCTCTTGTTTGACATACCTCCATAATGGTTGACCTTCATTCACGGTCGTATAGGGGTATCGAAACACTGTGGCAGTTTGTGCTTCCGCCAAGAAGAGTTCATGGTGTTCTCATAACATTGTTGGAATGGAATGATTGTTGTCATAGCATTGTTGGAATGGAATATTGCTGTTGTCATAACATTGTTGGAATGGAAATAACATACCTAACGAATGACTTTACTATCGACAGTTTTCTACTTCTTTTGTTTTTGCTACGATCGTTCTTGATGTGACATTTCATTTTGTTCATTGGTGTTCATTTACTCTCTTAGAAAGACAAAGGACCTACTTATTGTGATCATTGAGGTAAAAAACTAGGGCACATGGTTTGGTGGCCAATATTATAAGCTGTATGGTGGATGTGGCCCATCCACCATCTATGTTTACCCAAATTTTCTGTTAGCGCATACTGGCCGACGCTCAAGTTTCGTAATTTAACGAAATTTTCCATTGATAACTTACAAGAAATCTGCATGCACTTGCTTCTTTTATATGTATTCTCCTAACATCTCTTGTTTACTTTTTAAGCAAAATAATTATCCGAATTCCCGATAAAAACTGTGGTCAAGTAAAATCCTTAACACTAAGTAGTAATCAATTATTTCAAGACACAGTTGCATTACATTTCAAATAGATACTGGATATTCTTGCTTTACATCCTCTAATATTTTTATTTCGTCGTTCTATCCAAAGGAAAGTTATAATAGATAAGAATTAACCAATATGATTGTTATTTCGGTTGTCAGGCCACAGTTTGATGACATAAAGCGCTCTCAATCCATCTCAGTGGTTGTGACAAATGGAATGAAAATAGTTACTGTAAAAAGTTTCAATTCAATTTTACTTGCAGAGTAAGTAAAACTGAATTTTGGTGGTTTGGCCATGTTGAGAGAATGGATAGGAGTCGAATAACGAATCAGATACATAAGAGTGAAAAGAATATTGCGAGAGGTAGGGGTAGGCCGAGAAATTTGTGGTTGAATGTGGTTGAGGAAATTCTTAGGAGGAGGAATCTTAGGAGTCTTAAAAACAGGAGGGCATGTATGAAGCAGTGTATGTGGGTACATGAGGCAAAAGAGGTTTGCACGGATGGGTCAGTATGGAGGAAAGCATTGAAGCAGAGTTAGGTGTACAAATATGTATTTATGAGGGAAATTTTGTATCTGTGCCTACCCCGGAAGGGAACGACGTGATTGGTATGTATGTACGAGGGTGAGTCAAATGAAAACCGGAAATATTTTCTTACAGCTCCTTTATTACAGACAGAGTTGGAACGAGTACACTGTTTTTTAATGTGGTCCCCCTGCTTTTCGATACGTTTCCACGACCGATTCGGGAGGGTGCGGATACCTCGGGAAAATATCTTTTGGCTGTGCATGTAACCACTCATGCACCTCCTGTTTCACCTCCGAGTCCGTCGAAACTTTTTCGGCTTTGGCGACGACGGGTGCCGCCATTTCATACTGGAGCGCTTGGTCTCTGGTTGGTAGTGATGGACCCAGGACTCGTCTCCAGTCACAATCAGCTCCAGAAATGTGTCACCTTTAAGTTCGTAGCGGCGCAGCAGCTCCTGTAAGACATCGACTCGCCTCTCCTTCATTTCGGGAGTCAGCCGACGAGGTACCCATCTTTCGGCCACTTTCCGGTATTTCAACCCATCATGGAAAATACGCTGAGAAGAACCGTGACTGACCTGTAATTGCGACGCAGTGTCATCGATGGTGACCCGTCTATCCCGCAGAATCATCTCCTCCGCCGCTGCAATCGCCTCAGCTGTCACGACACGATGTGCCTGGCCTGGCCTCGGCGCGTCCGCCAAACTTGCTGTGCCGCTCCTGAATTTCTTACACCATTCGTTCACCTGAGTCTGCGATAAACATGCAGCCCCATACTATGCGTCGATGGGTTTCTATTGGTTTCGTGCCTTCACTGTGTAGGCAACGGATCACTCCGCGCTGCTCTTCTTTGGTACACTCCAACAGAGGAGCCGCCATATTGGAAACTTCCGCATCGCGCTGATGGGTCACGTGGGGTCGCGGGACCAATGGCAATTGATGGCGGGAGAGTCCATCCGCATGCGTACCGGGTCTAATAGTAATAAGAGAGGTTTTAGATTTTCTATAGCAGTTTTCCGGTTTTCATTTCACTCACCCTCGTATGTAATTTTACTTACAGTTTGATGAAAGGAATCAATGTGGCAGAGTATCGATATGTTTCTAATAGAAGGTTACTATGACAAAAGAAAGAGTTACATGTCCTGCTTAAACTAAAGACGTGATATAGTTACAATTGCGTCATAATTTCTCTCCTTATCTTATCCCTCTTTGAATAATGTCACTAAGTACTTTTCCGCACTATTTCTTAGGTCGACGAAGGGGTGATTAGCTCTGTGAAAACCTGGCTTCATAACCAGAGCGAGGCCTGACGTCTACAGGGCATAAACGCCCAGGTAAATCTCTGGAGGAAGACAACAGAACTTGAAGGAGATTGCGTGGAAATATAGAGTGAGTGGATAAAAAATTATTCTTTCATGTGTGTACATTTTATTTTTGTGCAAACATTTGTGCATAAAAGCGTACTTATATCTTTTTTTGGGCAACCCTCCTAGTATCAATCCACATTGAATAATATGCAAAGATATTTTTTATGGCCCGTTTATCATTTAATTTTGATTTCATTTACTTAATTTAAATAATTTTTTATTTGATTAATTTTTTTAATTTTTAATTTTTTAAATTTAATAATAATTAATTATAAAAACAAATTTAATTTTAAATAAATTTAAAATCAGTGCTGAGTTTTTAAGAACAGATCAACTCTTATAGATTTCCAAAGCTATATAGGCTAGGGAGTGAGGGTGCGGAATTTACAAAAAATCCACTTTATAAGTATATTGAAAAATCAGATTATTTGGAAATTATGTAAATACAACCTAAAAACCTCAACAGAGACGTCGGTTTCCAGTTAAATATCACTACCTTGAGACCAACCATCAACACCCTTAAATGCGTAAGAGAAGGCGGGAAAACGCGCGCACGCATATCCAACCATAGATGGCACTTGACCCAAAGGAGTGAGTATACATACCGGCCAAAACTGAGAAAACGGCATTCAGAGCCCCTGAAGATGGAGAGCAAGTAGTTCTCCGAAACGTCGGAACTTATCTACATCTACGAAATACCATGCAAGCCACCGCTAGGGTATGTGGCACGGGGTGATTCCACATCAAGCATGCAGCAATCATCCCAGTTCAAATCAGAACCACGCACGTTCCTCCGAATGCCAGGCGCAGGCCAAAAGTAGTCAGAGCAACGGTACGCAGTCAGACCAGAAACTAGGAGAGTGATACGTAGAAGAACATGCTACCAAGCATCAAACTACTCAAGAAATAACTGCTGGTTAGTATTATAAATGCGACAAATAAATAGCACTACAAGGTACTAAGTCATGCAGGAGTATATCATTCCAGAGATTGCATGCGAGGTTAGTATCTAAGATACATTTTAAGATATTTAGCACTACTGAAAAAATCTATTTAACCTAGTCAGTATCCTAGAACTGATCTACCACAACTATTATGGTCCCTTATTGTACGTTGAAAAAAATGGCATCTTAAATCTATCGGTTCTGCAGTCTGTTTCTTTAATCTTATTCCTGTGATCATTACCACCATAATAGTTTGGCTCTAGCAAAATATTTTGAACGTCTGGCAAAAAATAGGTTACATCAAACTTTCGTAAAGGATTTAACCGACATTTCTAGCTTTGATCGAATCGTGGTTCCCACCCTAATTTCCTTAGTCATTTTGTAACACTGCAATGTTTATCATAACAATTTTTAACATCTTGCTATCCTCCTCTGTATTCGATCTATATCTGAAACTAGTCCTACTTAATAAGAGTCCCATGTACTAGCGGCGCACTCCAAGTTGGTTCTCACGAGAGAAAAATAACATCGCTCAATTACTTTCTCGTCATACTTTCCTAGTGTTCTTTTAATATATCCTAATTTACGACTTGCCTGTCCACAAATTTTTCGAATATGCTTCCCTCACAAGTCCTGAGTGAGTTTCACTCCTAAGTACTTAACTGACTTTACTTTTATTAGTTCGGCTTGATTAATTGTGTACGTCTCGTTGGTTAATCTAGTCTTCCTCCAAAAAATTCATAACAACGCACTTATTAAAATTTAATTCTCACTGCCAAGTGTCGCATCTTCCGCTTATAGGTTCTAGGTCTTTCTTCAACGCAATTCTATCAGACTCTGTGTTAATATCCCTGTACAATACTCCATCGTCCGCGAAAAGACGAATTTCACTCGTTTATGGACCTGCTTACGCGTTGGAACACCCGAGAAACATTTATCCACCATGTCATGTTTACAAGCTCAAAGCGAGCTGCCGGAAAGGAATGAGAGACGAATATCGCACGACCTTTGGTGTTTAGTCGCGTAGCCTATTCGGAATTTCAACGACGCATGGGAAAACCATTATGTACCGGGAAACTATTGTTTTTTTTTGCGCACCTCCCATCGGTAAAACACCAATACTGTGGATTGGGACGCGCGGAAAAATCAAAAGTGATTGGCAGCTCATAAGAACGGCATCCGCTTAGGAACGAAGGGCGAGGGAACAAAAAAAGAATGAACAATGGCCGTGAATGAAGTGAGATATAAAAAAAAGGGGCCGGGAGAGAAAAAAGTATCACTAAAGCGCGGTGCTCCCGTGTAGGAGGAAGTGGGAAAGCTCAGTGTTCTCCTTCTTCGGGGGGAGGGGATAATGCGAAGTGAAGGAAGAGAGAGATGAGAGTCTAGAATCCGTAAAACCCCTTAACCAGCACTGCTGCGAAGGAGTCAGCGACCTTTTCAACAAGCTGAAGGATAAAAAAGACGAGCAGGGACGTGATCCGGAACGAAAAAGATACGAAAAGGGCCAGACATTTAAAGTTTTCGGCCTAAATTCACTAAAAACCTTAAAAGAACGAAAAGGCCTCTCAATAAAAAAGGAACGAAAGCCTTTACTTTCGATAACCTCCCTATAACCAGTTGCATGAACAACACATATGTATTCTATAAACTTATAGGACTCATAAGCCATGGCAACCATTCAATAAGTTTTGCAGAATGATTCGATACATTTATTGGTTTCATAACTCATGGTATGGAGCTAAGAGTTTCATTACTAGCCAAAATGGTGGATGCGCAATGAACCGCTTGGAGACTAAATAACTTTATATAAGAGTTGTTTTAAGACAAATGACCATTTTATTTACTCTTACTGACTAATTATTATGTGCATTAGCAATAATTCATAGGCTATACTTTAATAAATTTTATCTGGCGGTAGAAAATTAGATAAAATATTATGAGCTATTGACTATTGATTTAATAAATTAGTTATGTAACTAGTAAATGTGTTCCTGCAACGCGAAAATTTTAAAGAGATATCTAACTTCATGGATCTCATAACTATTGTTCGTTAACTAAATGTTCTTGCAACCGGCCATCAGTCAGTTACACCACCGAGCCATTTTTCTTCAAGGCGTCACGTGATACAACAATGAATGGGTGGAGATTTCGGTAAGTTTTACCCTACGAATGGATAACTTAAGTATCCATTATGTCGTAAAAGATGTCTTAAATCGCGATATTTAGCTTCATTAACAATATTCCCGCAAGAAAAACTCGATTTAGAATGCTGCGTGAGATTTTTATGAGTGATTTGAACACGCCATAATCTCGAACCATTCGTGATCGTACCACGTGAAGCCTTAGTAACGTGCTCGGAATGATTCCGTGTGGTTTCGATCACAACCCCCTAGGATTGTGACGTCAGACGCGGTAAGGCTTCCGATAATGCCGCGATTGGATATGCAGAATAGACATCTTCATTTTTACAATAAATACGGAGAGCTTGATACGGAATGTAGTGCTATATGGGCCAGAAACCTGGACTCTGAGAAAGGTAGAGGAGAACAGCTAGCAGTTTCTCGAGATGTGGGTATAGAGGAGGGTTGGAAAATTGCGGTAGACCGAAAGGAAGACAAACGAGAAAGTGCTTGGTATGGTGGCTGAGGAGAGAAATATTCTGCAGAGGTTAGGAAGGGGTTAAGTAGGTGGAGGAGGTAATGTGGGATGAAGGGTAACTTATTCACCCGATGTACATTGACATATGATATTGTACCTGATTTACACTGACATATGATATTGATCCTGATGATGACGCTTTAAGCGTCGAAACTCGTTTTGCAAATAAATAACCGAGTTGACATTACCATGCATTTTCTTTTAAAATTCTCAATGATGTTCCACACAATATCTCGCCGGATTTTATGAATTTTCAGTGAGGGGAGGATGTTGGGCAAGTGGGAAAGGGGAATAAAGGGAATCGGTTCTACGAATGGAATGAAGAAGGGTAGGGCCATCGAGGTAGATAAAGAGGGCACTTGCTCTGGTGGAAAATGTAAGAAGATGTAACGTGGGCGTGACCCGTCCGCCATCTTTGTTAACCGCGATTTCCCTTCAGTACTTACGGGCTGACGTCCTAAATTGTGGAATTTTACGATGTTTTCAATGGATAACTTACAAGAGATAAGCATGCATTAATTTTTTTATGTGCATTCTCCTTAGATGTAGTTTTTATTAATTTAAATGAAAAATAATCCGTATTCCCGGTGGAAACTATGAAAAATCCGTGTGTTGACCATAGAAAAAGGTCACCTAAGTTTGTTTCAATAGTTTTTTGCCTTAAATTTCAATAAAGATGGTGGATATTCTTGTTTTAAATCCGCTGATTCGTCCATTCCCTCGTGAAATGCAAAGGGAGGTCGAGAAAGAGCAGGGATAAACAATATGGTTGTTATTTCGGTTGTCATGGTAAATTTTAGTGACGCAGTGCCCGACCCATCTTTCGTAAGGAGTAGGACGGATGCTGAGATAAGAAATCTCCATAATTGATAGCGGCCCTGCTCTTGTAAAAAGCATCGGGAAGTTCAACTTGCTTCCCATTAAATCTACCTTAACCGGTAACTTTATATCCGAATAAAAATAATTTTAACTTCGATTAGTTGTCGTGAGCCTTAATGATGATAGGGTGCATGGACTTCTTATTTCCATTCAAGAAAATGTTTAACCAAGGCTATAAAACTTGGTCTAGCAATAAAACACTCCATTGGCATGCAATCCACCTTAATGCCTTCTCCCCTTTCGCTATTCCCTCTAATTTTCTCGGGTCGTGTCCTAAAAACCTTTTATTATAAGCCTCTGTGGCAAATAGCTGACCATTTTGTTATGTAGGTATCCAAACTTGATATCTCTTGCCTATGAAGCGAATGATTTCAGGGAGGGTTAAGCTATCGTGAGAGTTGGGGAAAAGCGGATTGGAGTCCCCCTAAAACCCCAACTGAAGAATTTTATAAGTCTGTCCTCCTATGAAACTGACTTGAAATTTAGCTCCTTAACTCACCCACACAGTCCTCAAACTCTGCTCTGGTGAGGACCACCAAGATTTGCTTTGCCTATACATGTTTCTTAGCCCATATGCGACACTTTGTTAGACACTGAACTTATTAAATAACCATAATATGAACTCATATCCACTCAAAACGTCCCCAAAATACACCCGCCAAGGTTTCCGCGGGAAACGTGCACTCGATCCATTTCTTCTTACGAAAATGTTCAGTCGCGTTGTTTTTCCGACGCGTTTCTCCTCCCATACTGGGGCGTGTTCAGGTCGAAGATGCGTAAGGTCGAAGGATAGCATCGTCGGTCTCCTGGATTGGAGGAGATACGTTGTCAGAAATTCTCCGACGTGACTAGGAAATTCCGGAAGAAGAAATGAAACGTGTACTACCAAAATACGCTTCACCTATCAAAACTTTTTCCTTTAACACTAGAAGTATCGAACATTTCGGCATACCTAATGAGTACCAAACTGGGTCAATTTGACCCCTTAAAAATGTTTTGTTTTCTAAAGGAATGTTGTCGTTTTTAATTGAAATAATTTAAAAATTGATCCGAAAACAACTATCCATTTTTGTGGTATATAGTCTTTTAAGAATAAAGGTTTATATCAACGTACTATAATTTTCCATTTCAACATATAGGATGTGGTGTATGAGCTCGTGGACCCAGGACACCCTCCCCGGGTCCAAGTCTTCGTCCAAGTCTTCGTCCTTCGGGTACGATACGGCGATTCACCCTTGGGTAATCACGTCCAGCTGCCAAAATGTCTAGATAATATTTGAACAAAAGACAGTGAAACTATATTCTAATAATGCAAAACTCGATTAAAAGAATGAAGAGATGGCCAAATGAGCCCTCTGGTACGAAGTTAGTGAAATGTAATGTGCATGAAAAACTATTGGAGCTATGACGTACATAGTTTCACACTGTATTCTCCAGTAAAATAAGTTAAAGTCAAGGAATATGAAAGCACTTGGACCACTTAGTAAGAAATGATGGGTTGTCTAAAATGGAAAGAGGTTGAGGGGAAAAAAGGAATTAAAAAAACTCCACGAAATACACTCCCATAGTAAACGTAACCATTTCACCTCCCAAAAACCGTAATTTTTTTGCTGCCGGACGATTCTGTTGGCCCGTATGTCCCCGGAATCCCGATAGCCTGTCATCAGGTTTTCCAGGGACCTGACCAACAGAACTTGACATATATCCAAGCCCTGGGTGGTGATAAACCCACCCAGGCGGGACTCGAACCCGCGACCCTCGGTTTAGCAGGCGAGGACTTTACCCCACCGCCACCGGGGCCGGCGGTGGGATAATTTCTTTATTATTTACACTGCTGGTGTCCTAATCCCCCTTGCCATACGCCCAAGCGGCGTCTCGTAGGGTAGTACGTGAATGTAGATATGGTAGATATGGCCTTTTGGTGATATTTGCAGGTTTCAGCGAAAAATCGCCCTTAACTGGTATCATTTCCATTATTTTCTAAGAGAATTCTTTCTCGCACGCTTTTGAACCTACCTTAACGTGTGGGACACCCAATAGTAATACATTTTCCAATTTAAGGCATCAATCTTACTCATTCCTCAAAATCGTCAAACAGTTATTACTTTTTCTCTTGAGTATCGGTCGAAGTTATAAATAATCATCCTGTTATTTTCAATGTAGCCTTTAAGATGTATTTTTAAAACCTTATTCTTAATATAAATTCTCTAGGACAAAGAAAGTGAGGCTTTTCATTTAAGCTGGAAGACTCACACTCGAATAAGTTGAACAATTTAATTACTTAGGTAACAAGCTAGAAGAAAACGGGCATAGTAGCGAAGGCATACGGCAGAGAATAGCGCTAGCTAAGGAGACGTTTAGCAATAGAAGGTAGCTGATGACGGGAACAATGGGTAAGGATGTGAAGAAGAGGCTGGAGAAGAGCTTGATATAGAGCGTAGCGTTGTATGGGGCAGAAACGTGAACCCTCAGAAAGGAGGACGAGAATAGGCTGCAAGCATTTGAGATGTGGGTGTGGAGAAGGATTGAGAAGGTGAAGTGGACGGAGAGGAAGACTAACGAGGAAGTGCTTGAGATGGTAGGCGAGGAAAGGAAACTTCTGAATGAATTTCGAGATCGGCAGAGTAGGTGGCTGGAGGATGTAATTAGGGGCTAGAGTTTCTCAAGAATGCGATAGAGAGAAGGATGCTCGGCAGGCGGGGAAGAGGAAGAAGGAGAATAGGTTTCATGGACTGCATGAAGAAGGGTAGATCGTATGCTGAGGCGAAAAAAGATAAACTAGAGGGAGATAGGCCAACTGATTGTGTAGAAAACTGAGAGGAGATTATCTGACATTCAACAAAACCCACCTTTTACCAGTTGTCAAAAGCAGAAATCCTTTATATCTTTACAGTACTGGTGTCCTAACACCCCCTGCCACACGCCAATGTGGCGGCTTGCACGGTTATATATAGATGTAGATGTAAATGCCTTGACGTTGCACGCAGGGAATCCACTTGGGAAAGGTCCGTCTATGCGGAGTAGTCGGGCTGGAGTGTAGGTAATCTCCGATTATCCGACCGCCTTGAGTCACGGTCTTGCACCGCATCGATGAGCCAATGGCTGTCCGTCCGTGATCAATCACCCGTTCACTTCCCCTTCCTCTCCGTCCGTCAGTCCACTTTTTTTTACTCTCCTCTTTCCCTTTCGCGTTTATGGCGCCGCATTACACTTTTCCTTCCTACTCCCTGAAAGCATCTCGAAGTGAAAAATACCTCTCTTCGATCATCAGTCCATCGAGATGTATTGGATTGCCGTGAGCTACCAATGTATTACCTTTCGAGGAACGGTTTCTAACAACGGGCAAAATATCCCTCTTCAATCGCTCTCCCTCGTCTTTTACTGGTCTTATTCGAGAAAATATTTTCACGGCATCTCTCGCTATAGAATATCAACCAATCCAAGTGAAAGAGAAATTCAGGAAAAAAGATAAAACACCGTAGACATCTAGTTTCATGAATATAAAATGATTGACAGAAAAGTATGATTAGAAAATAACTGACATCTATTTTAAGAGTAGTTTAATATTGACACCCTAATTACAAAAATAATAGGAAATTAATATATTTAATTTAAATATGATTTTTTTGATTGCCCTACGTTCTAAAAACACGATAAGGATGGGTTAGAATACACACAAAAATGAAATAACAGAAAAAAATTGTGTGTATTTTTTATGTTAGGCATGCATCCCATGTGGATTATTGCAATGAAAAACTTTTTAGCATATAAATAAAACATAACATACTTGATTGAATGATGAAATAAATAATTTATAGTGCTCTAAAATAAAGATTAAAATGTTGTAACATCTGTTACAAAATCAGCCTCACATCCGTCAAATTACTAAATAAAATATTCAGAACTACTTCTTATAATATCATGTCAAATTATTGACAAAATAACCGGTCATATTACATGCATACATAATCACGTATAATGCGAGGACCTAAAAGTTATGTTTGATTGCCTAAAATAAATGGAATAGAGAATGCGCACTGATCGGATATTTCTACGTGATATTACATATTAAATAATAAGAAAGAATGGGGTACTTTTCCACATTTACAAAAAATATTCAAATCTTTTTTCAATGCACAATAAGCTAAACAGGTTTTAACAAAAATAGCGGGAGACTAGCGTATGAGTCATTGCTAAAATATGATTCAAATTTCATTTTCATTTCATATGCCTGGTGTCCTATTATATGGTAAGAAGTGATTCGCACGGGTACATATAATAATAATAATTTATTAATCCAAAAGACACTGTACAAAATAAAGTATTAAGTAAGCGTATAGGACACGTCAGGAAAAAGAATGAGGTATAAGAAATAAGGTGTATTGTTTACGTCACATGCATCATGAGATATTCATTAACACTGTAAAAACACCTCGTGACCAGGAAGTTTAATAACTTTCTCTTAAATACACTGAGTCTGTCCTCTTGTTTTATATTAGCTGGTAAATTGTTATAAAGTTGTATGCACATATTTCTAGAACTCCTTAGATGTTTAGTGGAGCAGGATGGCATCACATGCATATCATATTTTACCCTAGTATCATAAGAATGGATTTCATTATTCTTTACAAAGTCTGAGATGTTTTTTTTAACATAAATTTCAGAATGATATACATAAAACAGAAGGCACTGTCAACAGCTTTAACCTCAGAAACAGTGGTCGGCAGTGAGCTCTATAGTGTAATTTACAAATTGTTCTTACAAACTTTTTTTGGATTATGAAAACACTATTGAAGAACGACATTGATCCCCACAAGACTATTCCATAGGATATATGTGGGTAAAATAGTCCGTAGTAAAGGGTTTTCATAATATCTAAACTAACGGTATGTTTCAAAATAGATACCAAGTAAATTACATAATTAAGTTTTTTTTACATAGATTAGTGGTATGCACATCCCACTTAAACACAGAATCAACATGCACTCCGAGAAATTTAACACTGTTTACAATACACCTAGGAATGAAATTTGCAAGGAAAAAAAATCTCACTTCTTGACCGGGATTCGAACACGGATCTTCAAGTTGCCAGTCAGGTGGGCTTACCATACCTGACCGGCAACATTTGGTTTCCAAGCACCCATGGATGGGTTGGTGGTATGACTTGCTAACACACCTGACCGACAATTGGGAGATCCGGGTTCGAATCCCGGTCTAGTCAATGATTTTTTTCAAGGGGAATTTCAACTTGGTGTTAGTCACTTAGTCACTTTCTACGGTAAATTTTGTTTCAAATCGCATTGGTTTAATTAAAAAATGATCGATCATTTAGACACTCGAAATTACTCGGTAAATGTTTCGGTATAACAGCATGATATATTCCGTCAATTGTTTCACTGGAGCAGGCGCTTAATCAAATTTCCAATTATTGCATTTACATATGATTGGGTACGAAGTCACTCGCAGTGGTGCAATAATACCCAGGTTTGAAGTTCTCCATGAAAAAAAATCGTTGGACTAGACCGAATTCGAACCCAGGTATTAAAAATCTGCCTTGAAGCAAGATGATTTGGTGGTGTGACTTGTTACATAATTGACCGACCTGACAATTGGGTGATCCGGATTCGAATCCCGGTCTAGTCAAATGATTTTTTTCATGTCGAAATCCATCTCTTGGTTTTAATTAGGGATGAGTCGATTCAACTTTTTTTCGATTCCGATTCTGATTTCGATTCTTTCAAATCGATTCCCAACTCTCGATTCCGATTCCATCGATTCCAATTCCTAATAACAGGTGGGATATTGATATACCAGTAGCGAACGACTATTATTTAAATTCAAGTATTGGCTGAAATAAAATAACAAAGACAATCAAGTCTCTCAAAAAGGTTATTTATTAACAGGTAGCAAATATATCCTCAGCTTATTGTGGTAGATAAATAGTAAAGAATTGATAGCCTTCACCCAAAATTACTGAGACGAATATGATGTGATAAATGAAATTTGATTTGAATATTCATTTATCTGGAATCGATGGAATCGGAATCGACTTTAGGCGATCGATTCTCGATACCGATTCCAATCCTGATAATCGGTGGAATCGAGAATCGACATTTGGATTCGACTCATCCTTAGTTTTAATGCACCCATGTGAGTGACCTCGTGCCGCACCATTTGGATATGTGTTGATTAGCACATCGAATATGACTACATCTCCTAATCAAATCTATATTTCCTTTCTCACCAATCACACTACGCACTTCCACGTTTATCTATCCTTCCATCCTCGTCTTCTTTTCTCTGAGTCTACGTTTCTGACCGGTTCAACCACATCAAACTCATAAAACAGACTATTATTTATATCCTATCCTAAGATATCCGTCATCAGATCCCTTGTATTACTAAACGCTTCATTCTTTAAGGGGAGGAGGACGTTAGCGGAAGAAGCGTTCAACAATAGAAGTGAGCTGATGACAGGGTCCTTAGGTAAGATTTGAAAGAATGGGCTAGTTAATAGTTTGATATCTACATGTACACACTGCCCTGCGATTTTCTTCTTTTTTAATAAAATAAAATAATCCATTTTAACAATCATCTACGTACATAACTAAATCATAAACATATATACTAGGTGGGAATTCATGATCGACCTTGATTGATGAAATTTAAAAAAAAATCAAAAGCGAAAATAAACGCCAGTATACATAACGAAATCATCTACTTATATACATTAGGATTACTAAATATTAATCTCAATATCGGATTTATTTGAATGAGGAGCTTTCCTTAATTTTTTTCTTCTTTTTACCTTAAAATAATCTATTTTAAGAATGGTCTACGTACATACATACGTATAGGTGCATACGATATTTTACTTCTCACGCATACTATCAGTATATGAATGCCAAGGGAACGCTATTGATCACTGGAATAGAACGGTTTTTGACACCGGGCAAACATGCCTTTTCAATCGCTATCCTATTCACGGAGATATACCTTTGGGAGCGAGTACAGCAATTTTGCACTTAGCTCGATAAAATTGATCATCCGTGGAGCAGGAAGCTGGTCCTGAGCCACGAGACATCTGGTCAATGCGTTAGAAAATGACTGTGCGAAACGATGAATACACATTACTCTGATGATAGGGGTTACGTGGTGAATTCATTATGTCCCGTTGCTTACTCGAAACTCATACGCAGTGTGCATGCTGTCAGAGGTAGATATAACGGTATTGTTTGATATGTAAAGAGGCACGGTTACTGGTAAAGAATCTATTGCTTTTAATGGAAATATGGTGTTGGGATATAGGTTTGAGATTATACGTTGTTTGGATAAACTCCTAAGTTTCTGAGGAATGGCTATTATTTTTTTCCTCTTATCGTGGATAATATGTACGGAAACTGAAGTCACTATTCGTAATTCAATTATAAATGGGGATTGATAGCGCAGCTGAAAAATAATTTTCATTAAGTATATTAAAAATATTTGTCGAAGCACTGCACAATTTAGAATCGATCGGAATCTGAGTTGATTAGCGCCAAACAACATGAAAACGTCGACGATCGCGTCCACGGTAGTAGTTTTCGTGTTGATTTTCCATAAGAAAGTCTAGTATGGATGCTTCTATGTCTCTTAATTTATCTATGGTAAAAAGCTTACGTTTTTAAATACTTAATGGGAACGAAGTCGATAACATTACACAAAAAATTTTATCGTTACTGGTTTTCTCCCTCAGATTGCTACGTGCTTGTTACAAAATATTTGGTCAGCGCTTTTCGTTCTATTCATCTACATCTACATCTACGTGATACCCTGCGAGCCACCACGAGGGTGTGTGGCAGGGGGTAAAGATCACTAAACATGCACTATTGCCATGCAAGTAGGATATTCAAGGGTGATATGCTAGATAATAGGGTCACATGGAGCTAGATGGTTAGTATCTACATAAAAAGGAAGGGATTATTGGTTGTTATTACATGCATCATGCACTACAGACTACTCTAACCATATTTCAGCTACCTATCCCTTTGCTACGCTGCCTATTGTTCTCTCTTATAGTACGAGGGAAAAATGACATTTCATTCATCGTCGTTCGTGTGTACTAATTCTACTTTAACTTAAGCACATTTAATGTGGCTCTAGCCCCAGGATCACTTATTCCTGACTAGCACGACCGGCACGTTGTGCTGGTTGAACATATCTCCTACTGGCCGATGCCAACCCTTGTATGGTCGTGAAGTTGGCAAAAAAGGTGAATCTGTGACATAATTTCCTTCCTTCCGGAGAAAATTTTTGACGGGTAGTACGCCCTAACGTGGACTGGAACACAACCATACGACATATTTGAAAACTCTAATGATAATTATGGAAATTTGCCCAATGAGTGCCTCCGTCACTCTCAGTCAAGTTGTCCCAAAGGTGCCAACGTCGCTCCCAGCGACTCTTTTTCTGATACTGTAAATGGACAGCTGTCACCAAAGAGTTTGGCTTCGTTAATTTTGAATTAAATTCCTAATTAACTTTTAAATATTATTCACAAGTACAGAATATTTTATCGTTATACTCTTTGGTAGTACGGAACCGTTTTGCTGGATTTTGAATGTTTCGTAGCCTAAGTCTCAAAATGTCCTCTGTCGAGCGTCAGAGACTTTTACTAGAACAAGACAAAGAGCAAAGATGAAAAATATCAAGTCTTTTTCAATCTCGTTTCAGGCGAATCCCATCAATTAAAGTTGTCCGAAACAGATTTCATTTTTTTGTACTATACTTTCATATCCCGCAAAGGTCGAAATTTCGTGTTTCAAGAGACAGAGGATCAGCGTTGGCAAAAATATAAGTGGGGACGTAGCCCATGCCCTTGAACTTGAACCTAATGCAACATGCTCGAATCACGAGCATTCGGTGTGCTCCGTGGGCCCTCACGAGTGACATTACTCTCCGCTCTTGACCTTACGGTCACTGTCAACCTTACGATCCACGCCGACGGAGCGCCCGAAGGGTAAAAGCGGAGTGAAAGTGAAGTGAACTGAGGAGGAGAACGGACGCGGAGGAATCACGTTCACTGAGCGGAAAGGGCGCATGCAAACTGCAATCAGAGCGTTCCAACTTTGAAAATGAATGCCCTTCTTGCTTCTACATTCATCGGCTAACTTGCAGACACGACTATAAGAACAAATTATCTGAATCTACATCTACGTAATACCGTGTAATCCACCACTAGGGTGTGTGGCACGGGGTGATTCCACACCAGGTATGCGACACTCAGTTCAAATCAGAACTACGTACATTTCCCCGGATGCCAGGTGCAGACAAAAGCAGTCAGGACAACAGTGCGAAGTCAGACCAGAAACTAGAAGAGTGCTACGTAAGGAGAACATGTTACCATGACTACACTACAGATACACTGGAGTCAAGATACAACTACTGGTTGGTATCATTGACGCGACAGTGAAATAACACTACAAGGTACTAAAATATGGAAGAGTATATCAAGCCGGAGATTGCATGCGAGATTAGTAGCTAATAGTCACGTTTAGATATCTACTGAAAAAACTATTGAACCTAGATAGTATCCTAGAACTGATCTATCGCAAATTTTATGGTCCCTTATTTTACGTGGAAAAAATGAAATTTAAAATCTATCGGTTCTGCAGTCTATTTTCTTAATCTTAAGACTGTGATCATTTCTACCGCAATAGTTTTGCTATTGCAAGATATGTCTAATGTCCGACAAAATATAGTCTACATCTAAGTTTCTCAAAAGATTTAACCTATATTTTTACCGTCAATCAGATAGAGATCATTGCGCACCAAATTACATAAATCTGCACCATATTGAAATGAAAAGAACCACATTTTTTCAAGATCCTGAGACATCAGTCACTCATTTAATTCATTATCGAGGTAAGGTCATACAATTCATATTATTACAGGCGTTGCTTTAAATAATTTGCGGACTTAATAAAATTCCCATGGCTTAAGAAATAAAACTGTGAGTAGTTTGTATCATCTCTATCATTTTTTAAAAGTGAATTTGTCTCTTACCATCATCCTCATCATAAGGTTGGGAGCCCCTAGAGACTCGGATGCTACGCGCTAGCCTTTGGCTTAGTTTGCTTCAGAAATTTAGAACAGGTGAATTCCATGGCGACACAGAAAATGTCGTTTCGACGTATCGTATCGTATCGACGCCACGCTACATTCCTAGGTCCGACAGAAGCGATAAGATAAGAGGCTAATTGCCGAACAGATAGGTACATAAATTTGTTCTTTCCACGCACAATAAGAGTACATAAAATAACTGAGCTCCACTTAATTCACAGTCGTAATACATTTCATCATTTCACCTCCCAAAACCTTATCCTTTTGCTGATGTTCTACCACCCCCTGCCTCACGCCTATGCAACGGCTCTCAGGGTAGTATGTCGATGTAGAGCTTAAAATCACAAATATAATTACCCTTAGTAACTGGTTGATGAATATATTTTTGAACCAGATCTAAAAAGTTTCAGAGATCGAAATAAATACTTTCATTATAGTTAATATTAATGCCATTGTAAGGAGGTTTCACACACAATATAGTCATTAACTAACATCATTCCTGAGGGTGGCTGTATTATACAATCATGAATATACATTATGGATTGTTGACTCTTTACCAAAAACTGTCGTCTAGAATTCCGTAAAAAAACAACTTCTTGGATAGTGGCGCCACCTGAAAGACGGCAGTTTAAATGTAAATACGTCGACACATTGTAAATAAGCATGTCTTACCGGTTTTACTTACCAGTGATCATTATGTAATGGATAATTATTTAGTACCATACGCGGAATATAATTATATTCATTCTCAGGTTAACAACAATTAACAACGGCCATTTACGATTCAACAGATAAGACTTTTTTCTAAGTAGCGCCAAGGACTGGGCGAACTAAATGTGGAAATTTAGGCAACACGTAGCCTAGGCAACCATTGAAAACATTTGTATCCATTACGCATATTCATGTCTACAATCAAAAATCACGAATACCGTTCGTTCAGTTATTTAACACCAGTTTTTAGTCTTGGACACTATATCTAGAAGACAATTTTCTAATGGTGACCTCAATTTAAGATAGAGGTCATCTCATTGGCTGCTTTGAAGGCACTGGTTATCGCGGTCCGAGCTCAAGTTACATCACGTCCGTAAGCCATCTTCTCGTATTCTTTTAGGGACAAAACTCTTGGACTCTTCTCAGCGTTGGCTATGGACAGCGGATGGAAGATGTGGTCAGTAGGGTGGGTGGGAAAGGGAGAATACGGGCCCGCGAAAGGAGCATTCCTATCCTTTTAATCAGACCTTCCCATCTCCACAACACATGCCCCACACTCTTCCTTGGGAATATCTATTACCGCCGCCTGTGAAAAAATATAGACGATCGTGGGCGGGTCGGTAAGCGTAGGCGAGGGACTGAAGGGAACACACGATCGTGGGTCGTAGATTACCGCGCAGGCGCGCACACATACAACAGAGAGAGGGACCGTTCCGTATGCCCGACAACAACGCGATCCTTTTTTTTTATCTTCTTCCACACCCCCGGGGAGATTTTCAACCCCCTTCTGGGACCCAGCGAGCCGCAGTCAGGTGTCGCGAGAACAACTTGTTCAGGTCGACAATTACCGATTCTTGAGATTTCCGTGGGGGACGTAATTTATTAGGGGTAGGTATATCGCTCGCGCAAAAGTTCTTGGCGCAGATTTTCGCGGCGAGGAGGGGAGACGGAAGAATAGAAGCTGTAGGGAAAGGACGGAGAAGAAAGGGAGGCAACGAGAGGGAGAGTTAAGGCCATTATACAATGGACTTAAGACGTAAGGATTTCCTTTCAGCAGTCATTCTCCAATGCTGAAGTGACCGGAACAGATCAACAGGGATTTCGAAGTCAAATGAAATTCGAAATAATTTATGCGTGTCACGAAAATGACATACTCATTTTACCTGAGTGTTTACATGGTAAATTACGATGTTAGATACTTAAGTGACTCATTATTACAGAACATGAATTTAGCGCCCGGATAACACGTTGTGCAATGAGATCGTTGTGAAACACGATCGATAACACGTTGTGTAATGTAATCTTGTACTTCTTAATAGCTTAAGTTACTTAAATTCGCCGTATTCAGTGGTAAAACAGTGTAATTAGTGAGTATTGGTAAATAAAACTTTTGGATACGCCCTGCATAGTTACCGTTGTTTACTTTTCATTTTCAGGGCTTTTTGAGAGCTTAAAGAATACTATTATGTGAATGTTAAGATTAAAACTATGAATTTTGTTTTGTGGAAGAAGACTTTCATCAAAAATTTGAGCTATATATTAGGACAATCCTCTAACAAGTTCCGGAATTGTTTTTAATGTATAAGCCAAAATTACAAATTTGGTTTATGATGTGGTATAAGATACAGTTAACCTATCACTTCATCTAAATTTAATGAAATTCATTGAGTCCAGTCCAATGAACAGAATGAATATGTTCCCGTTACTAAGAATTCGTGAAAACTTCGTTGAAATATGGGCAAATTCAACAAGCTATACCACCTGAACCAAGATTACCAGTTTTTTTACCACACGTAGAAGATACAAAGATATAAAGTCAAATAAGTCTCTTGGGTTGAATCATTATAATGCTCCAGGAGATATTGGCTCACAAAAGTGTATGGTAAACTTTTCTCATAATACTAATATAGCTGTAAATAAGGGTTGAGTCAAAGGATAAGGAGTTCAGTTTTAGAGACTAGCTATAATTCCAGTTCTTTAAGATTTGATGAATGTTTAGATTCATTAGTATAACATGAACTATGTTCTTAACTTCGATTTTAATAATTTATACATACATACTGCTCACGCCGTTCCCTTCCGGGGTAGGCACAATCACAAAGATTCACTCATAAATACGCATTTGTACACCTAACTCTGCTTCGATAATTTCCTCCATACTGACCAATCCTTGCAAACCTCTTTTGCCTCATTTACCCCCATACACTGCTTCATACACGCCCTCCTGTTTTTAAGACACTTGATATTCCTCCTTTGAATTTCCTCAACCACATTCAACCACAAGTTTCTCGGCCAACCTCTACCTCTCGCACCATTCATTTCACTCTCACATATCTGTTTCGTTATTCGACTCACATCCATTCTCTCAACACGGCCAAGGTGTGTCAGTACACCGCATATACCTCCTAGTAGTGGGTCGCGGGTAACGGTATGCTGGCTATTAAGGTAGTCCTTTCAGAAGGGATCCTAGCTTGAGTAGAATAGGGAAAGCGGGCCTAGGGTATTACTATGCTTTGGTTTTTCTTGTGGCATACTGGCGAAAATGTGCCAAAACTGACCGGTAGAGCGCCGTAACCATTGGCAGGGAAAGCTGCGCGTTGTACGGGTACCGCAAAGGCTGGTAACCTTGCATACTCTACTGCAACTTACTCATAAGAGTCACAGAGTAGCCTCGGAAGACCGAAGCCACGATGGGTGGCGGAAGCTGAATACGGTCCATAAGTCCAACTAACGAAGCACACTCCTTTCATATATGTCCATTACTGGAGCATCTAACCCACATTCATTTATTACCCTCTCATTCCTGACCCTATCCACCCTACTTTTGCCGCAAATACTCCTCAGATAACTCATACCCAATAATTTATGATCATGGAAATCAATAATTCTCAATTGCACGTGCGTGACTTAAGTGAGTCTCGTGTAATAATGAAATTATCTTCAGCTTAGTGTAATAATGGGCTACTTATGCCACGGAAGAGCGTGACTTTGAGTCATGCAGTGCTATAGAATTAAGTCCTAAAATTTTCATAATGATAATACTCGATATTATCCTCCAGCCTCTAAAATACTTCCGTCAAAGCATTACCCCGTGACTGACACCGACAGCAGTAATGGAGCGCTATGATTGGCGGACATTTCGCCTGCAGTAAGACGTAAGCCGTAAATATGGGACTTGATCCATCTTCCTTACGGCAATGCCTTTCGGCTTACGGGCAGAGTCTTGCGGCTTAAGTCCATTGTAGAATGGGCTTTACGTGGTGAACACTGGGAGACTGGGAAAAACACGTTGGGCAATGGTACTATTCTATCTAATGAAATGACATTTTCATGGAAAATTGTTTCTTAAGAAGCGAATAGTTCCGGGAAATAGATTCAAAATTAATTAGATACATCATACCATCGTACTTTTTCAGTAATTACCTAATCACTTCGCAAAATGAAGTCATCATTTGGTATTTCCTTTAAAATGGCGCTTCAGTCAGCTTCTATGGCAATAAAAAATGTTGACCAAAAGTTTTTCGTCGAGTAAATGTCATTTTTTTGTTCGTTAACCATTGTTTTCAATAGCTTACGCATTCCATCAGCGAAAACCAAGTTTTTAAAACATTTGAATAAAGTTGAACATGGCAACGTAAACGCCTTCTGAGCATTATATTGTTCATATGTGTAAATGATTAAAATGATTATGTCATTGTTGCCAACATAGATGTGTTGATATTTTGGATATCAAGACAACTACGCTGACTCTAAAACCACGTCGAGCCTGGTAAGTCTCTTGGATTTCTAATTCCGTCTCGGAATTATGATATGAGTAATTTCGCGAGGGATTTGACGGCGGGCCATCCGCGAGGAGCCAAAGCCTAACGATGTGGGCAGTAAGATAAAAACTGCCCAAAAACCCTACCAATCAGCCGGAGAAATTCTCAAACGAACGAGCAGTGTGCCTAGTTTTCCTAATGCCGCTAATATATGGGACCATCACGAAGTGGGACTAGTTTCAAATTAACATCGAATACAGCGGAGGGCGGCTAAAATTGTTAACAATTGTTACGATAAACATTATTAGTGTTACTAAATTGTCGAGAGAACTAGAGTGGGCATCTCAATCCGTTCGAAGGGAAAAATATAGATTAAATCTTTTACGCAAGTTTTGTGTAGATTATTTTTTGTCGGATGTTTAACATATTTTGCTATAGCCGAACTATTATGGTAGAAACGAACACTATTATGAGATGAAGGAAATATACTGCAGAACCGATAGATTTTAAATTTAATGTTTTCCACGTACAATAAGAGACCATAAGGTTGCGATAGATCAGTTCTAGGATACTGTCTGGGTTCAATAGGTTTTTTCAGTAGTGCTAGATATCTAAACATGTTTATTAGCTACTAATCTCGCATTCAATCTCCGGCTTGATATATTATTCCATGTTTTAGTACCTAGTAGTGCTATTTATCTGTCGCATTAATGATACTAACCAGTAGTTGTATCTTGAGTAGTGTACTGCATGGTAGTGTGTTCTTCTACGTATCACTCTCCTGGTTTCTGGTCTGACCACGCACTGTTGTCCTGACTGCTTCTTTTCCTGCGTCTGGCAACCGGGGGAACGTGTGCGGTTCTTATTTGTACTGGGATGAGTGCTGCATGTCTGGTGTGAAATCACTCCGTGCCACACACCCTAGTGGTGGCTTGCACGGTATTTCTTAGATGTAGATGTAATGGAAGGCAATGTCAGTTGTCGGCCTTCTTTATCGCCACACCGACATTCATCATCCGCTTTCTCTTCGGACGGTAGTTTTTGGCTGTGCCCTCCCCATTTTATAGAATATTTTTCTCCTATTTGGTCGACTGCCAGCCCAACAGCCTTGAAACTACTTGATCGTCCTATTAACTTCTTTCTCACTATTGCCCGTCATCGAGTTCCTTCCTTCAGAAATTGCACACAAGAACTTATCATGTCTTCCCTTGGAATCCCCAGTCTCTCTCTCCGTCATGCGTTCTTTGACATGAAGTACCTTCATGGCATCTGGAGTGGAACTCGCCACAGCAATGACCTTCTCCATCTCTTTACACTTCATGTTCCTCCTCGTACCACACGCAATAGCCGTCTTATTTACGTCCTCAAATTTCGTCTTTCAATATCCCAGCGTCCCCTATTCTACCGGATTCCAAAAACTTTTAACTCCCTGGCTTTGCATTCACCCTCCCTTGACCTCTTCTCGCCACCCTCCGCTTTAAAATCCTCTCTTAATAACCATGTGAGCAAATGAACCCCATCTAACTGTTAACTTATCGCTAAGTCTCCATCCACGTTCTTCTGTATGTATTCCAGTTTCTGATATTATTTTTGTGTTATTAATTTTATACTTTGTTAATGCGTATAACTTCTAATATATCGTGGGGAACACACATAAAAACATTTGCGGCGCAGAATAAAAAATACTAGGTTTTGTTAAACGTATAATAGGAAGGTCCTAGGATGATAAAGCCAAAGAGAGATGCTACTTCGCTTTGGCTTGGCTGCACCTCAAATTCGCGGCGACCATTTTGGACCCTGGACGTAAATATTTAACAAGAAAATTTAATAAAATACAAACAAAAGCTGAGCACTTCGTTAAAAACTGCTGCGAGCGTACATATAGTGTCTCACAGCTTTTAGAGGGATTAAGGTGGGAGCCCCTAGAGTCTCGGAGGCTACATGCGCTGGGCTTAGGTTGCTTGAGAAATTCAGAGCTGAAATTTTTCCGAGCGACGCAGAGAATATTATCATGACGCCTCACTACATCTCTAGGTCTGACAGATTCGACAAAATAAGAGAGATATATTTCCAAACAGATGGGTACAAAAACTCGTTCTTTCCGCGAACAATAAACGACCACAATAAAAATTGAGGTACACTAAATACACTCCTATAATACATGTCCCCATTTCATTTCCCAAAAACTTAAACCTTTACACGGCTGTGGACCTAACACCCCCTACCACACAACCATACGGTGGCTCGCAGGGTTTATGTAAATGTATATTCAGATAATTCATTTGTTTGTTTTTTATCCAATTTTCAAATCCTCATGCCGTTTTCGGGAATTTTTAAAATAAATAAATAAGTAATGGCAAGACCGGGCCTAGGAGTAACTCCGCGCGGGCTTAGTATCGAATGGACCCTATAGAAAGACTCGTGCCCGCAGTTCTCCGTTCGTGTCCGCAGAGGAGGCGTAGTAGCGAAAGAGAGGTGCCTGGGTGGTGGTTGGTGGTTGAAGGATGAGGATTCGACGGGAGGAGATAGGGGTGAAAACGAGCGGTGGAGAGAATTCGCGGAATTGAAAGAGGAAGGAAGCGACGCAAGAGGGGGTGGGGGTGGGGGGGACGAGATGAGGGGAGGACGGGGGTGGGAAGACGAGGGGGAGGGAGGTCGACGTCGTCGCCCTCCGCCGTATCACGATACCGCCCCACGGAAGAGTTATGTCGCGTGTTTGCTTAACTGTTCTGCCGAGTTCAGCGCGTGGGTTTGTTCCCTTTCCCTCTACACACTATCATCTCTCCCTCCATTCCAAACGATACCCTATCTTTAACGAGAACCTTCATTCTGTTTTTCCACTATTCCTTCAGCAACCGACTCGAATCCCACCCCCACTTCCTCTTCAGCGCCAGTAGAAAAACGCATAAAATTTTTCACCCCTTATGGTCAGTTGCAGGAATGACGCATATGTATTCTATCTAAGCCATGGCAACCATTCAATAAGTGTTGTGGAAGCATTCGATAAATTCATTGGTTTCGTAAATTACGGCATGTTTTTATGAGTTCCATAAGTGGCTAAGATGGCGGATGCGCGATGAACCGCTTGGAGACTTAATTACTTGATAAAAGAGTTGTTTTGAGACGGCTGGCAAGTTAATTTACTCTAACCGACTAATTATAACATTAGCAGTTATTCACCGGCTAAAATTTCGTATATTTTATCTGCCAGTAAACGATTACATCGAATGTTCGAAGCTGTTGACTATTGGTAAACAAGTTATGTAACTAGTAGATGTGTCCCAGCAACCCGAATATTTTTATAACTTTATGGATCTCATAACTATTGATTCCATTTCTAAACGTTCTTACAACCGGCCATTAATATTTATTCGTGAGAAAAAAAAACTTTTTCACGTGAAGCTATTTGGACATTCAATTAAAACTGCAAAACAAAACATTTTTACAGTAAATATGTTTCGTTTTTCACCAATCTCTTTCTTCCCGTATCAACTTTTACATAAAAATGCACAAAATCCCTGCGTAAACACCTCAGTTAATCATTTTGTTATATTTTTAATGATCGTTCCTTTCTTTTGCATGCTAAATCCATTCCAATGGACAGCAATTCTTCTTCTTCTTGTAAGGTGAATCTGTCCTCAGACAGGTTTCAGCTGAACTGCTCCCTCCATGCTCGTCTATCCTGTGCTGCCTCCTTCAACTCCTCGTAACTCCTTCCATTCATAGTAACCGTCAGCATATTATTTCTTCCTCTTCCTCTCTCCCCCTCTTTCCCTCGATCTTTCCTTCTTATATTCTTTTCAGCAGGCAATCTTTCCTCAGGACGTGTCCCAGTTTGCCTTCCTCTTTCTTGTTGATCTCAAAATATTTTTTTTCTTATTCTTCTTAACCAGCACTTCCTCGTTTCGCAGTTTATCTCTTCTTTTATATTTTATTTTATTTCTACTTAAATCTTACCATTCTTCTCCATGGCCACCTTTTCAAAACCCTCTAGATTCCTCTTTCTACCCTTCTGTCTTTCCACTTCCCACCCTCCCTTCAGTTATACCTTCCCTCCTTTGCCGCGCAGGTTTGCTCCAAGTGCTTTTGCGGGAGATTTACCCAAACGGTGTTGGCGATATATCCATCCATCGCGTGATGTCCATTCAAGATGTTAAGATGGTTGGAGTGATTTTCGTTTATATACATAACTTCAAGATTTTTCGTTAGTGTGCTGATGAATCTGCACTGATTTAGGAGTAAAATATTGCATGTCACAGATTTGTTTTTTTTTTTGCAAATAAGGTAGTCCGCGCGAGATAGTTCCTTGGTCATAATGGAGACCATTATGGAGTCATACGTTTTAATTTCACTATCTGTAGGACACATGAGTTAAATATTGCATTATTAATGGTGCAATAATATAGTTTTATATGACAGAAATGGTCAGTAATTAAATGAAAATATCTCAATAAGTCTCTAACCTGACTCATTTTTTTCGCGCGGTGCGTTTGAAACTCCTTCAAAACGGAAGGTTTTTTTGTGATACCCAAGAACCTATTACGGTGAAAATATGACTAATTTTCAAAAATAGTTGAGAAAAAATACGAACTACTCTGCTGTTAGTTTTTTTACGACATCTAAGTGTTGGAAAAGCCTCATTTTGTAAATAACGTCTCTCTGGAGTGCGTACACGTACCATTTCCCAAGTAAAAGGGCTTGTAAATTCTCGAAAATATCTCCGAAAGTTATATGGTAAGGAGTTGAATTTTGGGCGTCATTATAAGGGCGAGATGTTTTTCTTTAAAATGAACCCAAATTCATTGATTTCTAAGTAAAATGACATTTTGCTCTAACTACCTTAAATACTATTATACTCTTAACCTTATTGCATTTGATATATATTTCAAAATTATTCGACGACTTACGTCAGATTTAGTCATGAACGCGAATTAATACCCTTCACATCATAACAATGGTTCATTTCAAATGTCAAGGAAACTTATCGAATAAAAAAACAGGTATTTAGATAGGTTCTTTTGCTAAAATACCTAATCTGCGCCATAAACCCAAGTCTTTAGTGGAATAGTGCAATTCCTCCATTCTTTTTTTTAAATGTCCATCAATGTGCCAAACGAACACGCTCGGCAGTCTAGGGGCATAATTTTTGTGCCGGAGAGACACGCTCGGAAGTTAAAGGATAACAGTGCTTTGATTGGAACGAAACTTTAAAATATTATTCTTGAATCATTTATTTTACAACATGCAGTGTTTCCAAACGTGTGAATGAATGTATGTAGTAATGCGAAATGTGGTCCAAGAATTTTTTTCGAACCACCTTAAGGTTCGCGCAAATCTGAACACATCAGAATACACGAACGACGATGAATGGGACGATTTACACGCTGTGCTGGCGAAACGTTCCGTGAACAGCCGGTCAGTAGCATTCTCAGCAATAAAAACAGCCCTTTGAAAGTCCTTAGGAAGAAAGGATCAGTTTATTGAAATATGAAGTGGAAACCCGATTATATTATGATAATCTCCATAGTTACCGTAGTTTACTTCTCCTAAAGACGTGATTCATGTCGCAGTTAAATGATTGACGGACACTCCGTGCATAGTCTGCATTTAATGAAATAGTTGTTGAAAGACGATACTGATCCATTGCGAGATAATAAGTGATGATTTGCCCTCGTGTAATCACCCATTTTGCCTTTGTTTTAATATGAAACGGAGAACTCGTTTTTCTATAACAAAATTAGTTGATCATTTTTTTCTCCAACTGCCGTAATTTTTGGCAACACTTGTCCAAAGAAAGAAACTATTTACCGTGTTGGTTGAACGGAAACATTAGCGACCAACCACAGCCTCTCAACCAGAAAACCTCTCTGTGTTTGTTTGCGGGTATGTTAATTCCTCGCCAGTGACCACTGAACCCAAAATGGGATCCATCTCAGGGCTTAAGATACCCCGTTAAGAATACCTCGGTTAAAGCCACAAACGCATTTTCTGTGAATTTTTACGGGAATATAATCTCCAGACAAACTCAGGGCAATCACTTTTCACAAGCACTCAGAAAAATCACTCACACATACAAATGGGTCCAACTCGTTTTTCTACAATTAGACTAAGTAAGAATTAAGCGACGTTTGATGAGATTTTGCGGAAGGACCATCTTAGGGGTCATCTTAAAAAAAAGCTCAAGGAGTACTTCCAATATTTTAAACTACTGAGCGTTCCATTTTTAGTTAATAGCGTTGGTATCATGAAGAGATGGGCCTGTTGCCAAACCTTTTGTCTAAGTGCTCACTTCTAAGCCACCAATGCAACCATTTTCGACCGCGCGCTAAGTTAATTACGTCACATAAGAAAATGATATTTGCATATTCGAGGACTCCTATTCCTAGCTTATTTGTTGGAAATTTACGACAACAGAACTAAGTGACATTACCTACTATTATTGCCATAATCGCACTACCTCTTTAAGGGGTCGTGAATAAACTACATTTTTGGTGATTTTTTTTACCCCCTCTCTTCCTTTCGTCGACAATCGTAGTATTTTCCCCAACCCCTCCCTCCCCCAGATGTTATATTTTCTCTACAAAAGAAATTTTCAATTAAAAAATAATTTATCAATTATTGCGTGGGTTTATTTTTGGGCCCTGCTAAAAAATTCCTTAGAAGCTGTTCTGTAGAACGTAAGGAATTCTGCAGAAATTGACTCTTTTTCTTCAGAACTAGTGCCTTTTCTAAGGATATGTGCGGAACATGAGAGCCTGACTCTACCGAACATATGTTCTGTAGAGTTATTTTCTGCAGAGAAAAATAATTCATTAAAAGCTATTCCGTAGAACTTCAGCAGCTCTACGGAAATATTCTGCAGAACGGGGAATTCTGCAGAACGTCATAGGGAATTCCACAGAACTTTCTGAGGAATTCTGCTAAACGTCCTAAGGTATTCTGCTGAACGTCGTAGGGAATTCCGTAAACTGACGTTTAAATACTGTAAGTAATGTATACAGAACTTCTAAAAAACTTTTGTAGAAGTATTTCAAAGGAAACTACACAATATTTTAGCAGGGGGGATAGGTTGAAATAAGACGATTAAAGGTTGAAAGAAGACTGTTAAACTCTGCAGCATTTTCGAAGTGATTTTGACGAGTAAGAGACGTAAAGAGAAGAATTGTAACAGCTAAGTTACTTTGAGTGAATCGTTACCCACCGCAGGTTTTTAGGTGACACCCTCCTCCCCTAAGTTGGTAACGTAATATATGCACGACCGCTTATCAAGAAAAATACGGGAAACGATTCCCTTTAAGAGCCATTACTGTCAACTAAATGAGGAACGGACTATATTGACTCATGTTTTTTTACATTACATAAATAGACTCTCTTATCACGAAAACTCCAGAGGAGATATCATAAAGATTAATCGCCCTGTGAACAATGTGTTGTTTCATTCACTCCCGATGACTTCGGGATGCATGTTGTGTGATAGTAACATTGTTTAGTGGTATTTTAGCCCATCCAATTGTGACATGAGGAGGGAAATTTCGAGGAAGGACAAGGGAGAATACAAGGCCAATCGGACGGGAAGATAAATCGCGAAATTCCCTCTCCGTATTTCTTCAGACCAAGGGCAAGTTCACGCCGACACTAGATATCTCCCGGCCGCACAAACAAACGGATAATTCCTACCTCTGGTCACGATTCCCTTCTCACTGGCACGAGAGACTTGCACGGCCATTGATCTCACCAACAATACGTCCAAAGATGGCGAAAAAATAGTTATGTTGGGCACATTGGCAAAAAAACCAAAACTGGACCTTAAAGACCTGTTTCATCGATTTTAAAACTGAGAATCGGGTCTAATTCCTTTGACAGAACTTTGCGAACGTGATATAAATTTTTTCTATTTTTTTACTCTTACACACTTCGTTTATTCTTCATAGTATCCTATAATATTAAACGACCAATCTTTGTTTGTATGTTTACGTGTTTGCTTTTCCCCTCCGAAACGGCTCAAACGAGTTTTTGTTAAATTTTGTTTACTAAGGTTTTTTGATGCGCGGAATCCAATACGTTAGGTCTCATCCTTGTAAAAAAAACTGCAAATATTAAAAAACATTTTAAAAAACTATTTTTAGTGATAAGTTACCATTGTCCGATTTTTACCGTTCGAAATGCATTATTCTCTGTAAAAAATGCTAAAAACGAATATGAATTAATTGTTTGATAATTTGCTATTCAATTTTTAAAATTCGATCTTTTTACTGCTATCGGTGTCACATCGCGCTCATGGGCCCGCTCGAGACGTAACCAGCATCGAAGGAGAGAACAGGCTTGCATCCAATGTACAAGACTCCTCAACTACTTTGATTAAAGATATTTTCTCTCTTACACTTTTGAAACCGTATATTATGTACCTATAATTAACTACAATACAAGTGTCGTAACATGTTACTGAAACCGGCAAGTCATAGTGTCAAGTGTCAGGAGGCTCCTTTTGTATTGCATATAGTTGTCTTCGATAATCAATGAGAATGATCCACAAATATTCCGAAAATAAAAGATGCATGTAATTAGAGTGCCTTGAGATTCTACAATGATGGAACTTTAGTGAATACTTTGATTTTAATGTGAATTAATTTTACAGAACAAGAAGCGAGACTCGTACGAAAACTCTGACATTTACATATTAATTAAAGAGTATGCCGAGACGAATTGAAGGATTGAAGCACTCTGGCATTACCGAAACTACCAGCATGCAGTCATTTTTTATCATAAACAATTTCGACGAAAAAACAAGAAAAAGGGCTTCAGCAGGCTCTCCGTAATAATTCAAGGATCATGTACGGAAAATTTGCGAGCGCTTGGTATAAGGGGTTTTCCCAGAAAAACTTCTTCGAAAATTTTGTTGAAGTTCTTCTCAGAAAACTGCTGATAACGCTAAATAAGACATTTAAATTTTCACGTTTGTTCGTACTTGTTTGGCTGTGAGCGGTGAATTAGCGTGTGTGCGTGTGATTTAATGTGGCAGGATGATGAACAATAAATATTGAGATTAATTTATTTGATCAGATTCGTAATAATTTGAATCTGAGATACATAAAGTATACTGACAGCCACATTAAATACTTCATCTTAATCATCCGTATCGCTGAATTTTGTAACTTATTCATTCGATTGATTATTTTATGTGCCTGCGAAGCACGGTCACCCGTTGTTCTTTAATTTAACACAAGTACAGGTCTATTACTCGCCGTTCGATCCCAAGATTGGTCAACTGCAACCCTCCACCATTCCCTGTCTAAAGCTAGTTCCCTTACCTCCTGGTATCACTTTCTATGTACTACTTACCTCTTTATTTGGTCCATGAACTAATTCCTGGGTCTTCCCTCTGGGGACGTTTCCCTCTGTTTTTCCTTCAATTATGTTCTTCACGAACCCATTGTGTCTCAGGGTGTGTCCAATCCATCTTGTTCTCTTTTCTCTATTGTGTTTCTTATGGTACTTTCCTCTTCTACTCTTCTGTATGCTTCGTCATTTCTTAACAAAAGCTGGTATCGATTAAATTATGAAAGTTAATACAAATACAGAAATTTGATAACCACAGTATCAGTCCTCCTGAGCCACTGGCTCGTCAGGAGGTGCTTGTGTAGGCAAAACATAGTACAGAGCATTGGTGGAGTTAATTTCCAATATTCACTAACATCAGTATAATTATTGGTGAAATTACATAGATACGTTAATTAGTGCACTTAATTATTACACCTTATTATATATAAAATAAATGACACACTTTTTATTACATATACATGTGGTCATGAGAATGAAAATCCATTTTATTATGTTATCATTGATTTAATAGCAATAAATTCTTACAATTTATTTAAAACTCTGAAATGGCGGTTATGTTAGGTACTCTAACGTTTACGTTATTGAGTAATTCAGGTATAATTACTGTAAGCATTCTATCTCCATAATTTGTGTATGCCTTTAAAATATCATGCACATGTTTATTTTGAAAACAGTACAAATGTGTCGGAGGGTGTTTATTTAAAATAAATTTGAAGGTTCTAGGAGTGACTTTGAGAGAGTGATGGAAATGTACCCATTTTCATGATGTACTTTTCCTGAGTTTATATAAATCTGCAACTGGTGCTACCTTAGCAACCTTTGAATCGTCCTTCAAAACCATAGAGGTACGTATATGGAGATGGCTATGCGTCATCAAACTGAAGCCTAATAACCAAAGTAACAACCATATTGTTAAACCCTACTCCTTCCTTATTTATCTATAGATAGCACGATGGAATGTACGAATTGGTGGATGTAAAGCCGGAATATTAACCATCTGTTTGAACTTTAGAGCGAATAACTCTTGAAACACACTTAGGCTGCTTAGTGTTATTGAATCTACTCAATTTTATAATAGTTTTGCCACAATATTCAGCGTTAAAGAAAATAGGTTTTGTTAAGCGTATAATAGGAGGTTCTCGGATGAAAAAGTAAAAGAGAGATTCTACTTCGCTCTGGTTAGGCCACTCCTCAATTGCGCCGTGGGCAATTGGGACCCTGGTCATAAAGATTCAACCAAAACAATAACAAAATAAAAAGAAAAGCAGCAAGATTCGTTAAAAACTGCTGCGAACGAACATATAGTGTCTCATATTTTTTTCGAGGGATTAAGGTGGGAGCCCCTAGAGACTCGGAGGCTACATACTAGGCTTATGTTGCTTGAGATATTCAGAACTGGTTTGTTTCAGAGCAACACAGAGAATATTATCATGACGCCTCACTACATTTATAGGTCTGACAGATGCGATAAAATAAGATAGATACACTGCCGAACAGATAGGTACAAAAACTCGTCCTTTTCGCGCACAATAAGGGACCACAATAAAAACTGAGCTCCTCTAAATACACTCCCATGATACACGTCACCATTACACCTCCCAAAACTTACATCTTTACATGGCTGGTGACCTACCACCTCCTGCCACACGCCCATGCGGCGGCTCGCGGGGTAGTATGTAAATGTAGAATGTAACCACACACCTACTTGGGTTTCGACACAACTCATGCCCATCTCAAAGTATTAACACTAAATAAATGACTACTTAGCAATCATTTAAAAGTGCATATTAGTTATGAAAAATAGAATAGGATGTGCGGATTACTAATGATCAACTATAAAACCCAATTTTAGACTGCATTGAGAAGTGATTGAATTAATCAGATGCCTTCCGTGACTATTTTATTTCCTCGGTAACACTGAAGAAAAAGCGTAAACGAAGGCGAAAGAATTTTCATGATGGTAGGCATTGGTAGCAAAATTAAAAGATTTTCCAATAGCCGTAAAATTGGCACCACTCGTCAAACATGCAACCACACAACACTTACTGTGTTGGTTTGCGGGAAAGGGGGATTCCACAGCAGGGACCAACCACAGCCTCTCTACCAGAATACCCTCCTGTGATGGTTTACGGGAATGTTACTTCCTCGCCAGTGACCACCACAAACACACATACTCAACCCAGTTGGGATCCTTTTCGAGGGCTAATGGGACCCTGGTAAGGATGCCTGGGTTATAACCTGAGATCCTTCATAGGGCTAATGGGACCCTACTAAGGATGCCTGGTCATTACCACTCACAAGCACTCAAGTCACTCACTCACACACACAGACGGGCCCAACTTCTGGGAGAAATCGCTCAAAAAGAGCGTGGTCAAAATATAAACACAGAGACAAACGAGGGTGAGCGTCGGATACGCGTATTTCGGCCACAAGGTGGCCCTCTTCAGTGAGCTGAAGGGAAAAGCACTTGCAACACGAGGTTGTAAGTGAACGAAAGGGGAGGATAGCCAGGAATAAATACTGATGGGACAAAAGGAGGGGGAGAAGGGAAACCAATGGTCATTGGAATTGCGTGCAGAATTAAAAAAAATCATATATGTATTGAGAGAGCTGGAATGAAATAATAAATCTTTAATATCCGACCTTTCATTAAAGTCAGGCTGGTGGATATTACATTTGTTTTCTGTGGCTTTCAATGAACCACAAACAATTCTCTTCTTCAAGGGATTCGTAATGAGTATATATCTACTCATGCGTAACCTAAAATGAGTTCTTTTTGCTAAATTCTTAACTTATAAGCTCCCCTTTCTCTCAGGATTGATTAAAAGCATTCAAAGTTCGATTTGATATATCCGTAATTCTTTCGATATGGGTCTTCGCAACTATTTCCACCACTCGGCCGCCATTAATGTGCTTATTGAGCATTTACCACCATTGCACGCCCAAGAAAATCTGCGAATATGCGGCGCCAGACATCATTTCGAGCACAAATGAAGTGAAAATTCATCAAAATCGCTGAACATCCTATGATAGGCTTATTGAGAATGCACTACATTTAGCACATCAATGCCGGAAATTATTTGCGTCATGAAGACCTGTATCGAAGGAAGAACGCAATCGATATTGAACGACCTTGGGATTGATTAAAAGAAGGGAGCATTGCCATCCATCGTGTGAATTCAGCGTTGAGGACGTAAATTCAATGTTTGCACTATTACCTTGACGACGTTATGAAGTTTTTTTTGTTTATTCTGGGCTGGTAATCAACTCAAATTATTCGCCCCAGCTCTTATTTGTACAAGGTATGACTCTTGATTTTTTTAAATCATGTTTTTGCGATATAGCCGGAGCGAAAGCGGAAATGGCTAACTCCCCCATTCATGCGTGTTTTACCTCCTGTTCAATGGAAATGTGCATTAAATGGAATAAGCAAATCATCAGGGGAAGCAGGAAATATTAAGAGGTAAGGATCTGTTGAAAATGAAGCTGGATGAAAAGGAGGAAACTGCCAACGAGCAAAATGCCTTGATTAACTGCATGACCAAGCACGCTCTCCCAGTTTCCGCTTGAAAATGGACACTCATGCCCTGGTTGAAACGACTGGTGCTGAATAATTGTGAATATGTCTGATTTAACAAAATTGCGGCAGCACAAATTACCACGTTCACCAATCGATCTCAGATCGATCTGAAAATTTCAAGCGAGCCGACTCAGATCGCCTGGTTTACCAACACGGATTGAAAATATCGATTGCGAACAATCGAATCTATAGGTTGAAGCACGAGATCCGGTGTGTTAACAAGTGCTGAGTTGGAAAAGTTCAGTCGCATTCCGAGTGAACAAAATTGCCCAATTGGAGGCAGAATTACGATGTGAAACGATATCATAAACGTAACTTCACTCTTGTCATAACTTGTTACAATACACGCCTAGAATAACAACGATTATATTTTGTTTCTCAATGACAGCCAAAAGAATGACGTGAAGCGTCGCAGACCCGCTCGTTGGTTCAGATCGTTCTGAAATCTCAGACTGGCTGAGAAAGCAGGCCGAGTCAGCTGGTTTTCCTTAAGCGCTTACGTGATGGCGCACTAATTTTTGCAATTTAACGGTGTTTTTCGTGACTAAGGTAGTGCGAGCGAGATAGTTCCCTAATCATAATAGAGACCATATTCGATATATACGTTTTAATTTCACCAGCTGTAGGACACATGAATTAAATATTGCATTATTAAATGTGCAATAATTAAGTTTTACATGACAGAAATTATAAGAAATCAAATGAAAATGTCTAAATAAGTCTTTAACTTGACTCATTTTTTTCACAGGGTACGTTTATAACTCCATCAAAACGGAAGGTTTATTGTGATTCCGAAGAATTTACTGCGGTGAAAATATGATCAATTTTCAAAAATGGTTGAGAAAACACACAGACTACACACTGTTGATTTTTTGACGACATCTAAGTGTTAGAAATGCCTCAGTTGTTAAATAATGTCTATCTGGAGTCCATACACCTGCCATTTCCCATATAAAAAGGGCTGTTATTATTTACCAAAAATCTCGGAAAGTAATGAGGTAAGGGGTTGAATTTTTGATGTCAATGGAAGGGTGACATATTTTTCTTTAAAATGAGAGCAAATTCATTGATTTCTAGGTAAAATGATATTTCGCTCAAACTACCTTAACTCACTCAAAATACGAATGAATTTACTTTTTTTATACATTTATTTGTTAATTTTTTATTTATATTAATTAATAATAATTCGCATTCCCGATGAAAAATATTGTATAATCGAGTTTAATCCATAGCACTAAGAAACCAATATGTGTTTCAAGAGTTACTTTTCATAAATTTCAAACAGATGGCGGATATTCTTGCTTTACATCCGCTAATAAGTCCGTTCGTCGTGCTATCCAAAGCAAAGTGAGGAAATAGCCGGGCTAGTGAATATGGTTTTTATACCAGTCATCAGGCTACAGTTTGATAACACAATGCGCTCTCCATTCACCTCAATATTCGCACGGATTCCAACGACGAACTTCGTTCATAGTCATCACTACGCAACCACCACAATACATCAACTTTATTATTGTTGCGTTGAAATAAGGATGAACCTGCCTACGTAAATACATCTGGTACATATAGTAGCCAGGATAATATCACGCATAATTGAGAAAAATAGCATTATTGGCGGCATTGATCACATCTATTTTTGCCACTTATCACCCGCGGGAATAGTATCGTTTTGAGGAGGTTTCACTACGACCGTATGAGTCAAAGGAAATACCAAATTCCAGATTTTTCAAATGGCTTTAAAAAAAATCCTGCTTCCGCTGATGGAGAGCCTAACGACTAATCTCTAACGGCTAAGAGAGACTAATGAAAAGTGGCGTCACGGACTAAGTGTATCAAGTGACCCTAGCCCGTAGTCTTCATTCTAGATTGAAACTAGGGCTATCTAGTCCTCTCTGACATTTAGCTCTTTAACGAGTTAAAGCACACAGCCCTGCACTCGGAGGTTTAAATCATTTCCAGGCAGGGTTCGATCCCACGACCCTTGTTTTAACATGGACCTAGTCCCAGCCTCCACCGGAGCCGCACAAGTGGTTGAATTGGAGGGTGTTTTGCACCTTCCTGAGTAATGTGGATGAAATCCTCTTGAGTCCCTCGGCGTGGGAGTGGTCCATTAATTCGATGATTGGTCTCAAAATCTCTCTCGCCGCGCTCCCATTGTTATCTGAAGATCACCGCCTCGGTCGAAACTTTCCGTGAATTATTGCCCGGAAGGAGATGGGGCCTTTACAGTTTCCCCCCATCGGCCGATCGCATTCCGTCCGCAAAGTTTACCCCTTTGAATGAGATTATCTTTTTCAATGGGCTCCGATTTCCACGTTCATGTTTGTAGATATACAGGCACCACAAAAATCATCATCTGCTCCTATTTGGTGCCCTGCCATCGTACAGTACCTCAAAAATTCCGTGGCGCGGGTATGTTCTTGGCCGAGGTCACCCATTTTCTGACCTCTTACGGGGGTCCCACCGAGGTTGGACATAAATGTCATATTATTCATATATCTGGATACAAATAGAAATATGTCTCCTTTATTAGTTAAAACCGCAAAACTTTACCTTTCCTTGCTATATTTCTCGCAAAATGAACTTAATATTACATTGTGTTGAACGAACGTATGGGAAAAACGCTTGGTAAAGATGGAATTTTTCTATCTAATACTTTGAGGTATATGGAGAGGGCATTTGCAATGCTGGACAAATCGAGAAGCCGAAGCCAGCTCGCCATCTTTGGAAACAGGGAGTATCCCCGTACTTGGCGAGGAAAAATATACGTTCATTCACTCTTGCTCTCGTTGTTCCCTTAAAGCAGTGCTTTCATTTTTCTTTCTTCGAGACGGAATTGATTATGTTCCCACAAAGACAGTTCCAATACTCCTGCAAGTACAAGTTTTACTAATTAGCAATCAATCGCACATGCACTTCATTTTCCATCATTTTAACCCTGATAGATACACACCGTTGACAAGAATACTTCGGCCATTTGTCAAACTACTGTCATGCCGACGAGCAAAACTATTTCAAAACCTTATTGGTTTAGCTAATTACATTCTTGCTATAGTGGTAAAATTATCACAAATCACCGACGCATTGGACATAAAATAAGCATGCAAATAATGCATGTATTGAAAATCGAAAAAAAATAGAAAAACATCCTTATACAAGGCAACTTATCCTTATCTTATCATTATAAACGACTTCAATCATTACTCGTTATATTTCAAAATCTTGCGAGGGAAAAAGAGGCATTGTAAACCCGTTGGTTCTGCAATCAATCACTCTACTTTTATGCATATTATCGAACCCTCGACAGCAACATGGAGATTTTTTTAAACGTATTGTTTACATCTTCGGAGAAGTTACTCGGCTGAATTTTACTCAGGTGAAGCTCTTTCTTAAATCTACGCTGTGTTAGGGATCACGAAAGAGACTGGGTTTAAAAAAACATTCAAAATCTCCCGATGTGATACTCGTTTGAAGATTATCTCACTTGGGCCAACCTAGCATGCCCGGAAGGAGCATACCTACCCACGCCTCGCCCAATTGGATTCCGTCCTCGTGGAGTCGGCTCTTTTGAATCTGATTATCTCTCGATGGGCTTTCGATACGGTCCGACCGGGGAAATTTTTATCCCGCGAGAATCGATTCGCCCACGGTCGATTATCCACAGCAGCCTTAAATCTCGAGCGCGATGGGAGGCAAACCTCATCTTTTGTCTCTCCCATATCCTCCTCCAATACCGCCTCACCTCTCTTTCCGGAAAAGTTGGTCCTACAGAAGGAGAAGTGCGGAGGAAACGAAAAAGGGATCTCTCTTCACGTCCGAGTTGTTTTTTCCCATCCGCGCTGTGCGAGAGGAGACAGGCAGACAAGAGACCCGTAGTCCTCCACCCACGCGGAACGCCTGACGAAACAAATTCTTTTTCGTACATCATCTGTCTGTTTACGTATCCGTGGCCGTTTCCGGTGTGTGGGTAAAAGTGGCCGTTCCCTGCTTCTCTCGTGGGAAATCGGTCCATCGGGGGATGCCAACCAAGTCATCGGGGTCTTTACCCTTCGCCTCGTCCGGAAGTGAGAGAAGGGATACCCAAGGGTGATGGCTCCTCTTGACTGTCAATATCAGCGTTGCATTCTCCGCCCCTGCAGTGCCTTGTGGATGCGGAGATGATTGCTGTGGACAGTGTGTACGCGTTATATGGTGTTTGAAGCGGTTTTTTTATGTCATTGAGATAGATGTATGTTACTGACCTCTCGCAACAACTTGGGTGAGAATCGCTTTCAGACCGTCGATTGAAAAATTAGACGCAATATTTTATGTAAATTTAAAACCGATTTATTTGCAGACGAAGTTTTCAATATTTTACGAACTCCAACATTCTACTGTAGATCAGATCATGAGAATAAAATAAGTGAAATAGATTGTAAAACAGATGTTTAAAATGTCGTTTTCCCCCTTGGTTAAATTAGTGAGTAACTTTAGGTAGCCATGATGGTAAACCTGAACGATGGCTACCATCGTTTACAGAATGAGTCATGCATACATATGAAAAGTAAGTACAGCATTTTGAGATATCATTAGATGTATCAAATAACATTACAATTATAAGAAAACATCCCATAGACATTATTTAGTAATCGACCAAGATCGTATATTTTTCATTGTTGTGTTTAGGGTTTTTTAATTAAAACATGAAACAGGTAATAAATTACACACTTTAGGTCATACATACAAGAAACATCGTTTTAATGACGTCAGGTTGGGCCTGGGTAAGGAAATATGTGCTTTACGCAGGGTGTAGGGTGAAGGATTTTACCATAATAACCCAGTATTTCCACTTCTTATGTAAACACGACGTAAAATTTTCTTAATAAATAGATGCCTTAAGAGGAGGAATCCGAGACAGCAGAATATTGGAAAGGAACTTTCAAAGTGACTCTTTTTATAGATCACTCTAATAATTCTTTTTTTGTGGAAAAGCGTCGGATCTTAAGGAGTTTTGGCAAGCTCCACCCAAACAGAATACAACATAGCTTAGTCTAGATCGGTGTTTTCCAAACTTTTTCGAGCCACCCCAAACTTTTTTCCGCATACCATTTACCCAGCGCCCCCAACCATAAGCTTTAAAACCATGGACTGCATGACCAAAGTAAGATGTTTATAAAATTAAAGCTGAAAAAATTGTGATTAAACTATTGTTTGTTTCAAATCCAACGGAGAGATAGTTTACTCATCCCCGGACATGTATATTCGGTAAGGGCTCAGCCTTCAGGACTCCCTTCCTTCAGCCCCCTTAGATGAAAGAACCGCCCTCCAGGTGGCAGTGGCGCCCACTTTGGGAACCACAGGTCAAGAGTTAACAAGGGCGTTATATATTGATTACAGAAAATATATTGGAAATTTATCCCGAATGAAATAAAAATTAGCTATGGTTCATTTGTCGGCCTCCTCCTCCCCAAATATTCAACTAACCTTTGTACTTACACATTTCAAGGGGTTTTTCTCCACGGTGTTTACCACTGGATTCGCACAGTCACTTCCGCTTTTCCGCCGTTCAGGCCAATACGCTGGATGATGGATGGGGATGGTCAGCAGCTCGGCAACGGCTTCCTTGTCAACGGTCAATGTCATCAGCTCGCCCTTGTTTGTCTTCCGTTGGGTCGTCTCGAAGTTGCACTGCGCTCTTCCTTGTGCCAGATATTCAACCAGCCTTCAAAATTTAATATTTGTATAGCATTTTTTTCCTAAAAAAATAACGTTATGCATATTATAAAACTTCGTATACGTCCACTTTGGGGGTGCATTACATTGGCGAACTTGCGGTTCCTTGGTCGTTTTTGTTTTAAAGTAACGGATGTTGGAAAAAAAATTACAAGGAGAGGTATCGTAAATAATGAGCGATTGCGAAAAATTTCAAGAATGCTTTTAATGAACAGGCAACAGTTTGGCTTTGTATTCTTCAATGTTGTGTGTTGTTTGATTATTTTATGATACAATGTAACATAACTCTGTGAAATGACAATCGTTATGTGAAATGATAGTCGTTACGTTATATAACGATTGCCGTATAGTTTCATACTATTTTTCAATCAAAAATGCGTGGAAATTATAAATTTTATATAAATTCATACATAAATGCAATGATTACTATTTAAAAAGACATGATAAGCCGTCACACTCCAGAGGGGAAATTTTCCGTTAAGGCCATTGCTCGGGTTGCCAAAGGAAAAATACTATTGCCGAAATCTGTGAGAAATTGATAATTTTGTCATTAGAAGGGTAATTTTCCGACAAATACGAATTTTATAACACGTTTGATTGCAAGAAATAAATACCTCAAATGTTTTTTCACCCAATGGCGAAAACTAGAAACCTTTAACATGATTTAAAGTTATTTCAAAAGCAAAAAAAAGAAATCTCTGTATTCATTCCAATAGGTTTATTACGGGAGTTTACTAGAGACCCATTTTTGGGGCCCTCGGTCCCCTGTGGCCCAGAGAATTTTGCCTCAATGGATTCCTAGCGATCTGCATCCCTTAAATACCGAACCTCAGGAAAAACGGTGCGTTAGACGCAGTCGCAGACGACGACGCTTACGACGCAGTATTGTATTGGTATATTAACACAGAGTCTAACAGGATTGCGTTGAAAAAATACCTCGAAGCTATAGGCGGATGGTGTGACACTTGGCAGTTAGAATTACATTTTAATAAGGGCGTTGTTATGAATTTTTGGAGGAAGAGTAGATTAACCAACGAGACGTACACAATTAATCAAGCCGAACTAATAAATGTAGAGTCAGTAAAGTACTTTAGTAGGAGTGACCCTTAATCAGGACTTGTGGCCAAAGCATATACAAGAAATTTCTGGGCAGACAAGTCGTAAATTAGGATTTACTAAAAGAATGGTAGGAAGATGTGACGAGAAGGTAAAGGAGCAATGTTATTTTTCTCTCGTGAGACCCCGCTTGGAGTACGTCGCTAGTATATGGAACCCTTATGAAGTGGGACTAGTTTCAGAAATAGATCAGACAGCTGAGGGCTGCTAGATTTGTTAAAAATTGTTACGATAAGCATAGTAGTGTTACAAAATTGTTGAGGGAATTAGGATGGGAACCTATACCCAATCGAAGGGAGAAATATAGGTTAAATCTTTTACGAAAATTTGATGTAGACTATTTTTTGCCAGACGTTGAAAATTTTAGCTAGAGCCAAACTATTATGGTAGGAACGATCACAGGAATAAGATTAACGAAATAAACTATAGATAGATTTTAGATGTCATTTTTTCTACGTACAATAAGGGACCATGATAGAAGTGATAGACCAGTTCTAGGATACTGACTAGGTTAAATAGGTTTTTTCAGTAGTGCTGAATATCTTAACATAAATGTTAGATATTAACTCATAATAAATGATATATACTTGGTTTTATATTAACAAAGGGTGGAAGCTTGATTTTATCAGACATTTTGAAATCGTAAATAGCCCTGATAACTTATCTAATGTCCAAATGTTCCTCTGTCCCTCACCCCTCCTCCGAATCCACCTACCGTCTCGATGGCGTCACAGACAAGCCCTCTGACCTTGCCCCCTCCCCCTTTAAATTTCAAATGTGACCGTTAACAATTCGCTCCCCCCCTCTCCCTCCACTCTCCTTCCCCCTCCATACTTTGTGTGCTTTTGCTATATATAAGGGGAACGCGACCAAAAGATTTACCTGAGGATGACACGCGGTGTCGAGACCATGGTCGAGTTGAGTTATATTAAATAGTGTGGAATAAAACCAAGTACATATCTTTTATTATGAGTGATATCAAAAATTTCCACCAGGTGAAGCCCGAAACTATGTCTTATATTTGTAGATATTAACCTCGCATGCAATCTCCGGCATAATATACTCCTACATGTCTAAGTACCTTGTAGTGCTATATAGATGTCACATTAATAATACTAACAAGTATTTATATCTTGAGTAGTATGCTGCATGGTAGCATGTTCTTCGTATCTCTCTCTTTGTTTGTGGTCTGAATGCGTACCTTTGCCATGACTGCTTTGGCCTGCGCATGGCATTCGGGGGAACGAGCGCGGTTCTGCTTTAAACTGGGATGAGAGTTGCATGCCTGGTGTGGAATCACCCCGTGCCACATACCCTAGTGGTGGCTTTCACGGTATTTCGTAGATGTAGATTAGTTTACGAAAAAATATCTATATGCAGAGCTAATAGAGATACAGATAGGCACGCGTCGTTGGCGTAGTGAAAAAGAGCTACCAGTACAAGGGCTCCTGGTTATACTTTGAGAACCTATTCTTTTCAGAAAATTTTCTATAGATCATAGATATGGGAATAGTGGGGACGGGCACACAGCATAAACATTGAGTGACACATAATGCTTAGGATTAACAGAAAATGTATAGCAAGAAAGCCATACATTTTCGACTAAAGAGGTGACCGATGTTAAAATGTTCCTAGAATGAAACCATGGGCCTACGAGCACCGATGGTTACCTCTCCTAGTTACTCTCTAGAATGGCTATGAGTTATTGACAATAATAACGAGTTTCACACAGGGAGTAAGTAGGCAGTCAACATTACTCAATGAAAGAAAAATCAGACCGTATCCATTCCTCTACATATTGAAGAATGTAAAGAATTGTCGGAGGTGTAGATCTATGTCATATAGTTTTGGCCATATGCAGGGTGAACATCAGAAGAAAACAGTAGAAGCTGTCATTTTTATATGCTTTTCTTTAGCTCGCTTTTCCCTGGATCCATGGGTCCATGGTTACCACTTCATTTTACCCTATATAGTTACCACTTCATTCGACTAACAACATGCATCAAGTTAGTCTAGTGGTAAAGTGTCCACAACCAAGCGTAGTTTTTTTTAGTCCTAGTTAATTAAATATGAATAAAAAACTTGTTGTTTTTAAAATGTTTATAGAACAAATTGCTGTTTTTAAACATTTTTTATTTTCTTTTTTACGGCGATGTGAAGATATTTCTGTTGTTTTATTTTTTATATATTTTTATAAAAACATGCTTAAAAATTATTTTTTTTATTTTGTCTAGATAGATGGAATATTCTGTGACCAGCGATGGTTACCAAACATGCTTACAAGAACCATAATTGATTATTTGTAGTTTTTAAGAGAATGTGGTCCATGTGGTCGTTTTGATCTTCATCTGCTGGGTGTGGTTTTATACTCTCAAAAATCGGGAAATGTACATAATGAAAAGTTGAAACAGCAGATTGACTATAAAAGGGTTGTTAAGATTTGAATATTGCTACTTTTTCAAGACTCTTTGTGAACAAAAATTATAATCCATCACACCCAGAATGTTTTGTATTTAATATCATAAGAATGTCTCAGAATATTTTTGTGCATGCACCGAAATCACGCTGTAAAAATTCTAAAACTATATATTTGTGGTACTATATTAATGAATTTGTTACTTTAAAATGGTTACAATGACAACTTTTAAAGCTTTATATAAAAGTTTCAGCCTAAACAAATTCCAATTCTATACGAATATCCCCATTATTACCCTCAAGTGCCAACAAGCAACTTAAGTTACAAGTATATATATCTCGATTGAGAAATGGATTCTTTTTGGATGAAATGAGTTCAAACAACGCAATGAAGCAAAATAAAGTGTAGATTGAGAAAAAAACGTTGGGCACTGATGAGCTAACGAATGTAATATGAAAATGAATAATTCAAATTTATCCTGCGGAAAACAATATCTCCGAGGTTATAACTGGTCAAATTGTTTTTGCATAATAATATTGAATGTATTGGCTGCTTGATTATTGAAATTCATATACTTTACCTGGTCCTGGACGTGAAATAATGAAATTCATGAAGTTATTAATTATTTTTTATGAAATTCATTTTTTTAAATCGGCAAAATGTTGTTTAGATGTTTTTAAACTCTGGCTTAACACCGGAGCATTAATATTGGCCAATTTGTTATCGCTGACAAACAGATTTTGGAACTATTTACAAGTATTTCAGTTGAATAAACTGAATCATTTACTGCCAAGGTGGAAATGGTGAAAGGGAATAGGATTCAAAAAAATAAATAGATGTCACTGGACGAAGCGCACTTTTTTATTTTCTATTGCTCATTTCACAGGTGTCATTCTACCCTGGGATTCGGCTGTTGGTCCTCCAATTTTCTTATTATATCCTCAGTTTTGTCGTATGCTCTTTGAGAAGAGGTGGCTGATATGAAGTGCTCGCTTTTTTGGAAATGCAGTTTGGTGAGTCTACATGCCAAAGTGTTTCGATAAAATATTATAGCCAATAGTTTCTTGCACGTCATTTATTATTTTATGTGGTATACTTCGGTAAGGTATTTATTTGATGCTAATCTTACTGAGGAAAAAACTTTTTCTTTGGTATTTTTTTCGTTTACATAGCTGCAACATATCGTAAGACTGAACAATATTGTTGAAATTAGAAATAAACGCATACATACCAATCCTCGCCGTTCCCTTCCGGGGTAGGCACAGTCACAGAGTTTCACTCACAAACACAAATTTGTACACCTAACTCTGCTCGAATAATTTCCTCCATACTGGCCTATCCGTGCAAATCTCTTTTGCCTCATTTACCCCATACACTGCTTCATACGCGCCCTCCTGTTTATAATTTTCCTAATACTCCTCCTAAGAATTTCCTCAACCACATTCAACCACAACTTTCTTGGCCTACCTCAACCTCTCGCACCATTCAATTCACTCTTATATATCTTTTTCGTTATTCAATCCTCATCCATTCCCTTAATATTGCCAAACCAACGGAGCACACTTCTTTCATATATGTCCGTTACTGGAGCATCTAACCCACATTCATTTATTACCAACTTATTCTCTGACTCTGATCCTATCCATCCTACTCCTGCCGCAAGCACTCCTCAGATAACTCGTACCCACGGCGTTTAGTCTAGTCTTATGTATATTCTGACATACCCATGTGTCACTACCATACAAAAAAGTGGGGAGATGTTCACTTTTGTACGCGGCAATTTTTGCTTCCTCAAACAGGCACTCATTTTTTGATATGCTCCACAAGCTACCTACCACTTTCCTTCCAGCATTCGCACGTCCCTCTACCTCCTCATCTATCCGTCCATCTTTCGCAAGTATCTTACCTTAGTACACAAAATCATCTACTTGTTCGATTACTTCACCATTTGCCCTCATCCTACAGTTATTCTCCCCATTCTCCTTATCAAAAACTACTACTTTAGTTTTGCATGCATTTACCCTTACTTCCATTCTCTCTGTTGGTTCACAAAACTTATCTAGGAGCTTCTGTAATCGCTGTTGGTTCTCTGAGATTAAAACAGCATCATCCGCATATAGAAGAACTCGCACGTTTACATTTCCAATGAAAACACTGTCGTTTTCACTACATGCATCTCTAACACATTTATCTAAAGATACATTAATCAGCAATGGTGACATTACGCATCCTTGCTTTACGCCCTGTTTTATTGCAAACCAATCATTCAGACCCCCGTTAACTATCACACTTGCCTTTCTATTATCATACATCACCATCATAACATTCCATAACTGTCCATTCAATCCATTTTCCCTTAAAACCTTCCACAACTTCTTCCTATTTACCCTGTCATATGCTTTCTCTAAATCAACAAACGCACAGTACACTTTTTTCTGACGCCCATACATTTTTCTATCACTTGCTATTAGAAATTAGAAATATTTGATGAGATATTCAACGCAGGCCTTCAAATGGCTAAGGTACATTCATCCATGCGGTTAAAATTCTTTAGAACACAGCGTTACGGAGTATTTTGGGCATTATCAAACGATCCTTATCTGTATACTTTATGTGACTGAAAGGAAATGTCCTATGGAAAAGACAAAGAGAATTAACTCCGAAGGAAACTATGACTATAGACACGTTCTCACTTCCCGGAATTGCATTTTCTAATATTGACTGAATATGTAAAATGTGCCTGTATTCATAAATTTGACTCTTCTTTTTAAGTTACGGGAACGTAAATCAATAATGGCCATAAAATATTATATTATAGTTGGAAAGTAGCCCGTTTTTTCGTAATGATGAATATTATGGGGGCCTTACTCAAATTGATGAGAAGGGCCCATATTCCACAGAAAAGAAGAAAGAGATGGGAAAATATTCCACGTTTTATAACTCTCAGACCATCGTTAAGTCGATAGAGAGATAATAAAGAATTTTTCAGCTCATGTTAGGGAACATGCATTGATGGAGAATTAGCAACTCTATGGAATAATTGCGTTCAATAGAGTAAACCTGAGGAAGTGGGAGTTACAATCATGCTGAGATTTTTTTATTAAACTATTGCGAGTAGTAAAAACATTCACCATAGAAAAAGACGAAGTGCCTAACACCAAGTGTCGAAATTCGCCTTGAAATAAATCATTTGACTTGGCGGGATTCGAACTCGGATCTCCCAATTGCCGGTCAGGTATGTTATACAGTTATCCCACCAATTCATCTTCCTTCAAGGCGGATTTAGAGATCTGGGTTCGAATCCCAGTCCAGTCTAATGATTTTTTTTGTGGAGAACTTCAAACCTTGGTGTTATTGCACCCTTGCGAGTGACCTATCATTTTAAAATGCAATGATTGGAAATTTGATTGAGTGCCTGCTGAAAGATTCTCCAGTGAAACATTTGACGCAATATACCGCGATGATATACCGAAATATTCAGCGAGTTATACCGAGTGCCTAAATGATCGACCAAAGCAATGAACTTGTCGTCTGTTTTTTTTGCGAATATGTTTTTACCCCTCTGCATTCGTCCTTTCTAAGCCCTGGAGGGTCTATCATTCGATAAAATCAGAATCATTCTGTGAACCTTTTATAAATCGTGCTCCGAGGGCACATAACACCCTCTTTCGCAACACCGTTCCATTATTCACCCCATCCTATCTTTTATCGAGAGATCTTTGCATATAATTATCGACCCGTTATCTCCGATGCTCTATTCTTGCCTCGCTATCGGTTTATCTGCAGGAAATGCTCTCATGAACGTGCCAATATCTTCGATCGCAGCTGAGTGAACGAAAAAGGAGTCGGTTCTGGAATATTTTTAGACGCTAGTTCTTTTTGAGGCTCGACTTGTACGTAACACTGAAAGAAAGGTTTCGATGAGGCAACCCAAGAGTTGGTTATGGTATCCTTTTTCGTTGGCTATTGGATAAACTACCTATCAGTTTTGGCTTAAGGAGCTCGTTTAAATGGATGTCAGATTTGCTACTCTATTCAATTTCGTGGAGCTCAACTAAATGGTACAAATTTACGCAGACACATTCCAAAACCTGACCAGGAACGAATATAAGTCTTCAAAACCTGGTGCTGGAGGAGGATGCTGATGATAAAATGAACAGACAAAATAAGAAATGTTGAAGCGTACAGAAGAATAGAAGAGGAAAGGACGATATGGAATACACCATACAGAATAGAAGGACCAGGTGGATTGGACACACCCTGAGACACAATGGGTGCGTGTAGAACATAGTTGAAAGTGAAATAGAGGAGAAGATTCCCAGAGGAAGACCCAGGAATAAGATCATGGAACTAATTAAGAGGAAAGTACATAGGAAGATATACCAAGATATGAGGGAACTAGCATTGGATAGTTAAGGGTGGAGGGCTGCAGTCTTCGATATCGAGAGATATTTGCATATAATTATCGACCCCGTTATCTCCGATGCTCCTTTCTTGCCTCAGTTCTTTTTGAGTGGTCTGAACTGACCACTGCAGTGTAAAAATTATTTTTACAAATACTTAAATGGTCTCACGTGCTCGATTTTATTGCCTTTAAACTTGATTATATCACTTCTAAAATGTATAAATGTCTCTGAAATCGTGCCAAACTAATTTTGGATATTTGAAGGAACATTTTCCTGGATTTCGGCTATGGCTTGTGGAGACAGTTACCTCCATTTGTCTTCTAGCTGTAGTTCTTGCGGTCTCGGGCTCTGTCACGATGCCGCTATGTTTATCTTGTGGTGCGTTCAAATCGTTCCCTCTCTTGGTCAACACGTCTGAAGACGTGTTGATGGTCTAATGTTCGCAAAAAAAACCCTAACCGAATTTTTCTCCGAGATCAGCGGGACGCGGAAAGAACTGGTTGCTCTCTCTCTAAAAATGCTCTGATGTCCGATCACCCATTCAAAAACTCGTCTCCGTTGTTACGAAACGGATTATAATTCGATTTGGCGTGAGAAGCGGTCGTTTGAAACCATACGGGATGAGAAGTTTTGCCTCGGAATGCAAAGATTTAGGCAGTTTTCCAACATGCAAAAACGGGAGCGCCGTTAAAACGCGTCTCGTGGACCATGAAGCCATAAATCAAGATGGGAGTGATACGTGAGATCATCGCCGTTGTCGACCAACTGGACAGCTTTTTTTGTATTTCTTTGACTCGAGAAGATTCGCCGGCAGTGCCGCCAACCTCGTGGATAGATAAAACCATCAATGCGGTTTAAGTCATGGAAGTTGAATTCCATAGGGAAATGGCGAGAGTGGAGGTATCTTTTACTACTTTCACAGCATCGTTTTACTTAAACATTTTAGTTATTACGGAGATCAGTCGGTTAAGTTAAGATGAAATCAAAGATAGGTAATAATGTCTTGATTTTTATTCCCGCACGTCCAGAGTTAGGCTCCAAATTTCTTTATGGACCAAATAAAATTACTTTGTGAAGTCCACTTGAGGTTTATTAGTACAACCCGAGTTTCAGCGTTTCTGTCATCTTCAGATTATTTGAAGAATAAAGATGAATAGGTCATCTGAAGGTGACTCGAAGTGTCGAAACCTTAGTCGAGCTAAATAATTTTTTTTCAAGTGGAGCCATTTGTTCTCTTCAAGTGGAGCCATTTCTGCCATTTGAACAATTAAATAATTTTTGTTTTCAAGTGGAGCTAACAGAGTCATTTTATTTGGCCCCAGATGGATAACTTCCACAAAGTGAGGCCTGAAACCATTCCATTAACAAGATTTCTTTCTTCATCTCAACTTACGCTTGGCAACAGATATCTAGGGTAAAAATCGGTCTTTGTGGTACTTTAACTTTGCGGTACTCCATCATAATTGTATTAACTTGCAACTTTTACATACGACATAGTATTTCATACTACAATGCGATCCGGGTTCTGATAGCTGAACGTCATCCTCAGGTGATTAAACGAAATTAAACCTTATATACTACCAGTGGAGGGAAAAGGGGGAATATTTTTTAGAGAGGACAATTTGTTTGGGAAGTTTTAAAGTGAACGTGATGCATTTAACAGACAATAGACGTGAGGTAAATGCTTTAAAACAGGGAAAATTTTTGAAAAGATGTGGTGTCCCAGTTGAATCAATGAATTTATTTTCGTCGATATATATGGCTTCAACATTTATTAGGTTTGGAAATCAACTGACCAACGTTATCCGGTAAATGCGGTCATTGTATACATAAAAAACTTTTAATATACAGAAAACAGTCATTACTTCGAAGTTAAAGTAAAAAAAACATAAGAGTACAGTCTTTACATTTCATATGCCGCTTCTTGCAGCGTTTTAAACATATCATTAAAATACTTTTCTTATATTTTACGACAATACTTTTGAAAATATTTTTATAAAATTAATTATCATCAAGTAATTACATATTGTAACATCAAAATGCATAATGTCATAGAAAAATATTTTAGAAAAATAACTTAATAGATATTATAATTGAAAAATCTTTCATTGATTTATTCAATAATTTAGGAAAATAACTTTATAAAAATAATAGTTACACAAAAATGTTAAACTAAGTAAATCAAGTTATCGGCACCATTATTCTACATGTTATTCTCAGCTATTGCGCATGGAATTTACATCTTTAATATGAGATAACCAATTTTTGACTGCTGTATTAAATGTCTTCATTGAGCTATTTCAATTGGCAATTTGTTAAATAGCATTGGTCCTGAAAATAAAATTGGTGAATTGGAAAATTGGCAAGAGATGCTAATCTTTTAAACAAATTTCGCTTCCTCACGATTCCCCTAACCCATCAGCCACTGCATAACCTTCCTCTTTTCCCAAATTTGTCCTCTCACACTAATGTCCCCCCCCCCTTTCCCTCTGCTGGTAGAATACAAGGGAATGAGATACTTAATCCCCTGAAGATGAAGCTTAGCCATCGAAAACCGTGTCGTGTTGAAGTTGAAGTTTTTAAAGCATATATTGTGCTCTGTAAAAGTTAATAAAAAATATCAAGGGGCCATGTCTATTCATAGCTTTAAACAAAAAATATAAACATTTAAATGTTTCTCGCAGAGATTTAGAATATCGCTCTCAGAATTTATGCCATGACATTCTTTAATTTTAGGACAAAAAATTTAAAATATAATTCTTGTTCAAATTTTACAACTTTGTAATTTGTTGACAGACCAATTTTCCTTACTTTTACTGGTCCAATTATTATTCTTAGAGATTTATTGTATGCGTAAAGCCCATATTTCTGATCCGTAGAGGGAAACTGATTGTATTACTGTCTTGCAAATATTTAATTTAGTTTCTCTGGATAATAGTTTGCATATGAGGAGTTTTTGCATAGCCCTGTGGCATTCGTTTGCATTTATTTCCCTTGATTCCATCTCTTTTTCCTCTGTACTATCTTGATTAATGATTACCCCCTGATGTTTGAATCATGTTCATCTTGAAATAATTTTGTCTCCTACTCTTAGCGGATTGTTCTCTTCATTAGCTTTTCTTCCTACTCTCAGGTACTTCGTTTTTTTTTTCACTGACAGCCAGTCCCACTTGTCCGGCTTGGGTTATCAGTTCTTATTCAAGATGCCAAGTGTCATCTTTACTTTCTGCCATTTGAACAATTAAAATTTGTTCGACTTGCAAAGTTTTGATAACCTTCAAATATATTTTCAGAACACATAAACATCTAACGGAATATAATTCCCTTACGTTCAATCAGTTAAAACTTGGGGAAAGACAGCAGTAGAAAATGAATCAGCCATCTGAAATAACATATTTATCCCACATTAATATCTTTAAATGGCATTTGAAAACCAATATCCACTCTCCTCTACGTCATTATAGTTAACAACCCACTTCCCAGATTTCTTTTAATAGCCGAAGGAGGTGAAGAAAAGCCATGATAAATATACGACATAAGACCACCCATAGGTTTCTGCCTGGTTAGTAACGCAGCAATATATTTTCCATCATCAAAACTATGATTTGTCTTCTTAAAACCTGGATAATACTTAAATGCAATCCTTTTCGGTAAAGTCTTACTAATTAAACCGTTCTCTATAGCATGAAAATAACCATCATCCTCCGTTATCGGAGTCTCATCAATGTTTTAACCCCTATTTATAAAACTAGAAAAGTTGGCCTTTATTAACTTTATACGCTCCATACAATTCAAAAGCAACAGGACTTACTCCGGAAGAGGCATCTGTAACATATTTTAAAAAATGCGTTAGCACTACCTTCAGCAACACCTTTATCAAAATCATAACGAGTGGTTTCTGCTTTAAACATATCTTATATGACCATAATGTTCTTAATCCTATGAGTCTTCCCAACTTTCAATAAAACCTTATACACTTTCGGATTACTAGTGAAAGCTATCCGCCAATCTTCAGATACCATCATGAGGACAATTGAAGTTTGTTTGACTTCAATTGTCCTTTGACTTCAACGAAATTTTAATAACCATCAAAAATTTTTAGCCTAAGACACAATAAAATTTATCGACGCCATGCTTGGCTAGAGAACGAGGACGTGGAGAACTGGAGCCACATTATAAGTGGTAGGACATTTAATTTTTCCCTTTATTCAACGCCTGTTGAAAGATAGCCGCGAAATGGCTTGTTATTGTTACCACCTCCAATTTAAACGAACTTGGCGGCAGCACGGAATGCCCCCTATGCGGCTATGCGGCATTCCCTCTGGGAATAATCGTCGGAGAATCGTAAATAACCATGTCGATTTTCCAAATGTGTACAAAGCTCTAAGGTTCATTTACGGTAAACTCCGCTCTGATTGCATCTCTATATTCTTCGCCGCTCCGCAAGCTTGAATTATGTTAACGACCCTCTCCCGGACGGTGGCTGAAATGTGGCTGAGTGGGAGGACGGCAAATAGTAGCAGAGAAGCTGGGATGGAGGAAGGAATCACAGTAATCGATGGGGGCAGTGGAAGGAGGGGTAGAGGAAGGAGTGAAGGAAACTGGAGGTCGTCTTGCTCATTACGTGGGGTTGTGTTTGGCGGATTACGCTGACTACGGGACGATTGGGTGCGCTATGAGTACTCTGTTAAACCGCAAGGTTTGCTACTTCTGTTGCACAAATATCTACCAGTTAGGGTAGGCTTTGAGGGGAGTGAATAAAAATTCTCTGGATATTATTTTTCTGGGGCCCTATCTACCAACAAAATTTCATTTCAACCTTCTGCTCAGTCCCCTTCTAATATTCTAGAAGGTACTTAATCTTACCAAAAACCTCACTAGCAAAACATGTTGAACGTCCGGCGGAAGAGTCTACATAAATACAATACGACACACCGAAATGCGTGATGTAATTGCAAAATGGAATGAACCGTAATATATCTGTCCGTTTCAATTATCAGAAATGCTATTCCATCGTACCTCATCGGATGCAATTACCTTGCAGATGATTTTTCTTGTATTTAGTCACCCTCAGATATTATTGTGCAGACTATGTTATGCATTACTGATTATTGCTTAAGGTAGCCCGAGTGAGATATTTTCCTAGTCAAAATAGGGACCATATTCGAATTATAGGTTTTAATTTCACCAGCTGTAGGACACATGAATTAAATTTTGCATTAATAATGGTTTAATTATATAGTTTTATATGACAGATATTGTAAGGAATCAGATGAAAATATCTAATAAAGTCTTTAACTCGACTCATTTTTTTCGCGCGGTGCGTTTGAAACTCCTTCAAAACGGAAGGTTTTTTGTGATACCCAAGAACCTACTGCGGCGAAAATATGTTAAATTTTCAAATACAGTTGATAAAACATACAAACTACGCACTTTTAGTTCTTTTACGACATCTAAGTGTTAGAAATATCTCATTTTGTAAATTGTGTCTCTCTGGAATGCATACACGTACCATTTCCCATGCAAAAAGGGCTGTAATTTTTTGGCAAATATCTCCGAAAGCAATGTGGAAAGGGGTTAAATATTTGGTGTCATTAGAAGGGTGGGATGTTTTTCTTTTAAGTGAGACCAAATTCATTGATTTCTAAGTAAAATGATATTTCGCTCAAACTACCTTCCCGAAGAGGTAAGCGATTCGAAGCTGAGATTCGTTCACTCAACTGCGAGGAGATCTAATTGAAAGGACAGAGGTGATAGAGGGAGTTGGTGTTCGAGACACAGCAGGAGGATGGAGTTACTGGAGAGAGGGAGAAGGGAGAGAGAGAGAAGGGAGGGAGACATAGAGAGGATGAGAGAGAGAGAGAGACAGATGGCGGGAGAGGCGTCGTGAGGAAGAGGTCCAGAGAGGGGCGAAAGACTCTCGGCTCTGCTGAAGGTGCCATCCTTTGCGAACACCCTTCCCACCCAACCCCATCTCCACAGCCTCCCATTCCCCTTCTCACCCCGTCGCGCAGCCCTTCCTCTCCCTCGGTCCGTGTTGGTGGGATGGGCTAAGGTGAGCGGGCAACGACCTTGGTTCCGCAACGGGGGATGACTCTTACTCTGTTTTCGTGCCATCTTCTCCTCCCCCAACCACCCAGGAGCCACCCGAGGTGACGGCGTCCGTCCCTCCTACCGTAGTGATGGGTTCTTTCGGAAAAAAAATGAGGAACGTTCGAAACAAGCCCTTTTTCATTTTAGTTCTTTCGAAATGTTGGAAAATGGTGTGGTAATCGGCGTCCATTCTTCGCTTGGATATTGCACAGCACAGTTTTATAGTATATACAAAAGTATTCCGAAGTCTATTTGCCCGTCTTATACACTTATCGTCATGGTAATGATGGCGATGGTAAGTAGAAAACAATTTGACTAGACCATTTTTTTATAATATCTTTTTGAGAAATTTTAAGTTGTTGAGTGAGAATTGTTACGTTTTGTCCGAGAATATTAAGGTTTTGGCTAAAATGTTTCACACAAAGATTGCTGCTAGTGTTTTGTTCACAAAATACATCGGACCATGAAATTATATGATGCGGTTTACTCTACTATTGATGGTGGTAGTAATGGCCATACTGAACTGACGAAATGATTTACACAATGCATCTTCATACTTAGTTTTTTTTTCAAGAAATGGATGACTGTGAGAGAATTGACGGATAAAGGACCTTCTGTCTTCGCACGAATACCGTAAAAAATATATTCAAGCAAAAAATTACCACAAATGCCATTTATTTTTTATAATATACTATGGTGTTGATTGATGTAGTAGTTGGCATACTGAAATCAGGTATTTATTACCTGCAAGAACTTTTTTATCCTATATTTTGTAAAAATAGAGAATTTTTGTAGCATTATAATATTGAACATTCATTTTATGCAAAAATTTGGGAAAGAATGTGTTTTTAGAACCCAATTACTCCGCTAACAATTTATCTCTACGGATTAACAGTAAGAGTGGTAGTGATGGTAAGGGGGAGATTAATGAGAAGCAAAGTATTCATCAAATAATGCTTAGATAAACTGTAAAAATTTCTTTGGAAATAATGAAATACTATGAATAAATATAAAACGAAACGCAGATGTCGTAAACTTACACTATTTAAAACAGTCTATTGAACACCCAAATTATTAGTAGCACTGTAGTTTCCGAGTGAAGCATTGACTGTTGTTACTAGGTTGACGTGATAATCGAAAGAAATGGAAATATTTGGCACAATATCTCATAAATTTTCTTCTACAAATCCTTTAAATATAGTTAATCATTTTGAGGTCTATTCAGGTTGTAAGCGGTGAGTTGATTCAATTTTTTTCACAATGTTAATTTGGTACACCATGGATCACCTTAGGCTTATAAGTACTTAAACTTCAAAGTCGCTCAGTGAGATAAATAAGAATACATATTTTGCTGATAAATCGCCGTTTGAAAAGCATTAACGTGTAATTTGAAATAACTATCTTTTTACGTGTAGTAAAATCATAACACACACATTGCAAGTATGATAACCTCTGACATATAACCCTAATTATCTGGAACACGCACGGTCGTAGAAAGTAAGGAAGCCGTATTTTTTGTCTAAAACTAAATATTTTTGAAAAAAATGAAGAATTAGATAGTTGGAAATGTCATTGGGTCGTTCGCCGTTATCTGTTGTCCGCTGGGAAGAATTGTAAATTATAGTACATCCTCTACCCAAAATTGATTAAACGTAATTATCTGTTAATTAATCTATGTAAATGGTAAGCTGTAAATAGTTGCTATAAAAAACTAACTTTTTGCATATTTCAAAATCCTAACCCACTTACTGCAGGCGTTAAAGTCTCATATGCCTCACCCACAATGTTGAGGCAGGCGTTAAAGTCTCTAGTATCTTACCATCAATATCTCCCTCGTGTATGGTCGCGAGAACTATTATAACCGTTTGTTATGGCAAAAAAAAACGGTATTTTGTCCGAAAGAAATAAAATATTTGGTAAATGGAACGTCTTTTTGCCCGTCACCACTCCCAGGCGCCTACGGGTCGTTCGCCGTCATCTGTTGTCCGCCGGGGGAAGGCTCGTGGTCGTCCAGCCGAAGACGGAATGTGTTGTTTGCGGAGGGCGGGTGAGTTGGTTGCGTTTGTGGGAAGGAAAACAGGCACGACTTATGCGAGAGAAGTATGCACGCGCGACTATCTCTTGGTGGTGGTCACGGTCGAGGGCGAGGTCGCTGAGGGGACAAGGAGGCACGGCAGAGAGAGGGAGAGGAGGGGTGACGAGGAGGCTTGGTCGCCTTTCTTCCGGTTGATGTGCGAGGGTGGCAGTTACTGAGACGCTGTGTGCAGAAGTACCGCACCTTTCTACTGCACATGCTGCGTTCCGAAGCCTTCCACCTAAGTTACAAACCGCTTGAGAACAAATACACCATATTCTCGTTAAGGGGACAATTTCGCCTCTTTGGTATTTTTTGAGAAAATTAAATTTTACTAAGGAAGATTGTCAAATTTTCGATATAGCTCTCTCCAAAATTTTATTCTGCACGGCCATTGTTTTATTGCAAGGTTTCGCCATCAGGACATAGGACAAAAACTGATGATGTATCTCTGTAACTAAACCGTGGTCGTAAAATATGAAATTACACGCGGAAAACTGACGATACTTTGTCAAACCTTTTTAGTATAAAGGGTTTTTCCACAAAGTTACGTCAGGAACCGTTTTGTAAGTTAGATTTTCATCTTAAATTACATATTATCCAGAAAGCCACCTCAAGGGTGTTCGACAGGGGGTGATTTATCACCAACGTGAACAAAAGTGTACCAGTTACTTTCACCAATATGCAACGAGGATGCTACAAATGCTACTGAAAATATTGAATAAATGGATTATGCAACTATGTAACCGTGATACAAGAGTCATGCAGGGATCATGCAAAACATGGTGTTAGCAGTACGTGGCAGATTTAGAAATATGTGTTTGGGAGCGTATCAATTAATCAGATACACTAACTATCAACTAAAGTACTTCTAAGTCTTAATACAGTCATTATAATTTCTCCTCGATCGCGGAATCTCGACATTTTAAACCTGTCTGTGTTGCTGTCTACTTCCAGGGAAATAAGGCTTTATTTTGGGCTAATTTTATTCTCATGATCTGATCTATCGTAGTACGTAAGAGTGCTTTATTTATCATGAAAGCAACAATCTTCAAGTCGTTATGGAAGCATCCAGAGATTTCAAGGAGTTTTATAATGTCGTTCTGCAAAACTTCCAACAAATAGGTGCTCTATACAGCCTTAAAACAACATATTTCGTACGAAATCAGCTGAAATGGGTCAGATTTTTGTGTGTTCTGAATTTTTTTAAAATTTTAAAATTTGCAGTATTGTTTCTTCGGCGATGATTTTAATACGATCGTTAAAAACTGCTCACTTTCAATTTCTAAGATGAGCCAAAATTATTATTTCCAGTTTCTAAGCCAAGTCTATATTATATTACTGCACTTTTTTCTTGCCCGGAATTGGTATAAGAACATTTATTTCACCGAGTTAGCCCAGTAAAAATGAGTCGAATCGAAGATTCTATATTTCATGGAAAGCAGCCTGCTATTGGAGGAAAAGTTAATTCTTCAAGTTTGAAAGTTGTATTGCACTTGGTTTTCGAGGTTTAGGCGACCACTCGTCCCTTGCGTGACGTTAGGTTTTTGCAAGATTGACCCTCATCCAGAAGTTTTCTACTCCAAGTAGCAAGAAACATTATTGAATTCCCATGTTGCATAGGAGCGGTGGCAATACGCGCTAAGGTGACTCATCACACCCGCCGGTCGAATTTGTCAAGATTTAGGACCCTAGATTTATAATTGAAAACTTACGTCATCAACTTAAAATTTTTAGGATATAAATAATGGACCGTTGCTAAGAGATACCTGTATTTCAGATGTGACAATTTTTTCTCCGTGTTAAGTAAACTGCAAGATATAGTGAACAATTTTACAAAAACTTATATTATTTTTAAAAAATCGTAAAGATATGGAGATTGCCTTCGAAACCCGATGCTAGAAGAGGATGCTAAAGATAAAATGGACCGACAAAATAAGAAATTATGAAGTGCACAGAAGAGTGGAATCGGAAAGGACCATGTAAAACACCATACAGAAAAGAATAAACAGATGAATTGGACACACCCTGAGACACAATGGGTTTGTGAATCGCATAGTTGAAGGTAAAATAGAGGGAAAAGTCCCCAGAGGAAGACCCAGTATTAAGTTCATGGACCAAATAAAGAACAAAGTACATAGGAAGAGATACCAGGAGGTAAGGGAACTAGCATTAGATAGCGAATGGTGGAGGGCTACAGTCAACCAATCTCAGGATTTAACGACCAATGGTAATGGAGATGTATCCATCCTCCTCCTACCAGAATGCAAAATAACAGCCGTCATGTATTTAAGACACATTGTGTAATAGGTTCATTATGACAAGCTACCAGAGTAATTTTTGGCGATGATATGCTTGGAAGGTGGCGCAAATAATATAGTCTTTTCTCACAGGCCTTCGGTCAGCGCGTATTGCATCAGTGCATACGCACATTTACTTGCTGGACACTTGACGACTTGCAGGTGAATATAACTTTGAGCGTAAGTTATCCTGGAATGAGAGGCACCTAACGTCAAAACGCATGGATCGGATGCTAGTCTTGCCATCTGCAGGATTTTCTGCTAAACTTTTCCTTACCATAGGGTAAAGTTCGTCCTATTGAATCTTCCCGGCGGAGTAAACCCACTTTAACCCTTTCGGTCCCACCCTATATTAATCTCAAGATATTTCGCTGAAATTCGTTTCGCGTAACTACTTACGTCTTATAACACCGACAGTATTCAAGGAAATCAATTGCTATAGTCACATACACTTTTATACATTTTTAAAAATAATGGACAAATGTATTTTATGTAATTTAAATGACAGTAATGTCTATAGTTTATAATAAATATTAATGCGTAATTAACGATATGTGAAAAGGAGAACACTTATTTTCAAATATTAAGTCGACAGAAAATTTTTTTATAACGGGTTGCTTGTCGGCCAAAATTTTCAATGTAGCTTCGGAATATGAAATGGAAATTTTTTCGCCCAGTTCACTCTCTTGAGGAGACAATTAACTAGACAGCTAGAAATATTTGCCTGGAAAGTACCTCTGGAGTTTTTTTTCATTTACAAAAGAAGGGCTTGGGAACACAGGGAAAAGATCGAGAGGTATCTAAATGTACCTCTGGCACTGAAAGGGTTAAGAATTGTTGTACGTTTGGTATGCAGCGGTATTGTGGAGACGCCGCGGCCGCCCGTCCGTCCGGGTCGGCTGCCGGAACGAAATCACGTCTCGCGGCCGAAGCGTTCATTCCTCCTGCTCCCACCCAGGGAAAAGCACCTTCTTCCATTTCCTACTCTCCTCCTTCTCCCCGTCCACGAGGCCTCCTCCTCCTTCCTGTTTCCCATCGCCTTGAGAGAAAAAGTGAGAGATACGCCCTTGAGCTTGGGAGGCGCAGGACTGCACATTGCGGAAAAGCGGGGTGCAGTGTCCGGGGACGACGCCGATGCTTCTTCGAGGCAGCAATTCACACTGCTCTGCATTTTGAAAAATTTTTTTTTTGGTATTTTGGTTTTGACTATCTTTTCCCCCTAATTTTGAGATGCTAATTCCAAATGCGTAATCAGTTTTCTTCTATCACGTCCAGATTTAAAAAAAAATCAAAACAAAATTTTCACATTCATCCATTACCGGAATATGTTTATATCCCTCTACAAGATCATTGTCATGGTTATAAACTTGCCCTATATTAGAATCCTGTAATTGTAAACAGAGAGCGAGTACATTTTACAATAAGTAATAAAAATTGATATAATTTAGTGACCTAAACTTTTATTTTATTGGCAAAAACTGTCTTCCTTTTGCACTTCTTCCATAAGCCTGAGAACAATAAGTCTTTAAAATAAATAAGTCTTTTCAGGGACCAACAGTAGTCTGTCATCGTATTAATAGTACAAGCACCATAGTATCTTTGTTTAATCTCTTTTAAATCTTGGTGGAAACGTTCACCTTGTTCCTCGCTGTAAAATCCAATCAACAATAGTCAATGTGAGCATGTAGGAAGTGTAGTTTCATACTCATATTACAACCTAGTTTTCTCAAATTTTCCAGCATGGTGTTCAAAATAGTTTTATAATCTGGACTCCTTCTGTTCCCTAGGAAGTTTTTCACAACATCTTTGTAGCTCTGCCAGGCTTGTTATCGATGGGATATTTAACAGTCTGCTTCGTCCTGTTGATAGGCGAAATTAATTTCAGAATGGTTAAAGAGGAGAGGAAGCCAGTAGCAAAGGTTCAGAGGAGGTCGAAGAGATGGATGTTGGACGTAGTAAAAGGAGAGGGAATGCTGAAGAGGGAAACAGAGGGGAGAACACTGGAGAAGCGTGGAAGAGGAGGGAGGACTATTGGTATTCTGGATGAAATGAGAAGAGGGAGACGATATCTACATCTACATACTACCCTGCGAGTCAGCGCATGGGCGTGTGGCAGGGGGAGTCAGGACACATGCCGTGTAAAGACGTAAGGTTTTTGGAAGTGAAATGATGACGTGTATAATGGGAGTGTATTTTATGGAGCACAGTTTGTATTGTAGTTGCATATTGTTCGCGGAAAGAAATGAGTTTTTGTATCTATCTGTTCGGTAACGTCTCCCTCTGATGATATGAGAAACTCAAGAGGGATCCAATGGCGGACCATCTATAAGATTGAAAACGGATTTGGATAAGTAATGTCCAATAACCTACCAATCAGCTAGTAAAATACTTAAATGAAATGAATTCGCGTCGGTTGATTTTTAACAGCTATGACATGCCATAAATAATAGAAATTTTTTAAGGCAGATAATTTGAGATAAATTCTATTTAACCTAGAAATCAATAATTTATGTCTCATTTTAAAGAGCAACATCTTACTCTTCCCAAAATATCAGCCCCGTACCAAACTACTTTCCGAGATTTTTGACGACAGGTGACCCACATTTAAAGGTAGTGCGAGGGAGATAGCTCCCTAGTCAGAATAGAGACCATATTCTAATTATACGTTTCCATTTCACCAGCTGTGAGATACATGAATTAAATATTGCATTATTAATGATGAAATAATATAGTGTTACATGGCAGAAATTTAAGTAATTAAATGAAAATATCTCAATTAGTCTTTAACTTGACTTATTTGTTTCGGGCGGCGCGTTTGAAACTCCTTCAAAACGGAAGGTTTTGTGTGATACCCAAGAACCTATTGCGGTGACACTATGATTAATTTCCAAAAATAGTTGAAAAAACACACAGACTACACTCTGTTGATTATTTGACGAGATCTAAGTGTAGGAAATGCCTCGTTTTTTAATATTAGGTCTCTCTGGTGTGCATACACGTACCATTTTCCATAAAAAAGGGCTGGTATTTTCTGGCAAATGCAACGGGAAGTAGTGTGGTAAGGGGTTGAATTTTTGGTGTCAATGGAAGGGTGAGATATTTTTCTTTAAAATGAGACAAAATTCATTTTTCTTGGTAAAATGATAGTTTGCTTCTTAAACTGCCTTATATGGGATATGGTACGTAAATTCACTGCGGAGAAATCTTATAAAAAAAAGGAAATATTCCTAAAACCTAGTTCGCGTAAATAATTATCAGTGTGTATTTTGTATATTTTCTCGACTATTTTTGAAAATGAATCATGTTACCTTCGCAGTAATTTTTCCAGAATCGCCAAAAACCGTCCGTTCTGGAGTTTTAAACGTACCACCTGAAAATATTAGTCAAATTTACGGCTTACATTGATATTTTATTGAGTTACTTAGGTTATCAGTCATATGAAAGTACATTTTGTCATAATTTATGTTACAATATGTTCTTAAATCTTCCTAAAGCAACTTGAAATTAAAATTTGTGATTAAAAAAAATTATCCCTTTTGAATTGAGACCTGTCTCAATCAAATTTCCTGAAACAAACTGACATGTACTTTGTTTTATTCCACACTATTTAATATAATTCAACTCGATTTAATAAATTTCAACAAATTTAATATAATTCAACTCAATTATTAAATTGTGTGGAATAAAACAAAGTACATATTTTTTACTATGAGTGAAATCATTGATTTCCTCCAGGTGAAGCGGGAAACTATGTCTTATATGAAACAAACTGGTCGAATTTGGTATCCGTTATGGCTATCGCAGTGACGTAGTTGAAGCTACTGAAGGGTTATACTAAGGATTGAGATCGACGTTTCCTGGAGCGGCACAAACGGACGATGGTTTTCTGTTCCTCGACATATTCCTGTGAAGGGGAAGTGGATTACAATCGACGTAAACATTTGTGCATAGAGCAGACAGTTTTTATAATTTGAGATTCTCCACAGTTGAAACATTGCTGTTCATTTTCATGCTCTGAAATCAAAGTATAATTAAACTGTAAAAATACCAGCAAATAATACCTCAAGAAGGTTAGTTACGTAGGCTATGAAATACGATACTCGATCTGGAAATTACTCTTTTTTAAAAAAATTAGCTTTTCTCTGATTGGCTGGCGTTGACTTTGCTTGATGGAAAATTTAAAACTTCGTCTACGTTCGCTCATTGTTCCTTGCCGTCAACATCCGGGCTTGGTGATATAGGTTTTCCACAGTATCATAAAATCTTAGAAACTCCAACGTGCTACTGTTGATCAGATCACGAGAAAAAATTAGGGATATAAAATACAGAAAAGAAAGGATTCAAATGACGTAAGTATCTATATCCCGCGATCGATAAAAGATCATAATGGCTTCCAATGAGACTGTAAGTTACTCGACAGGCGGTATAGCTGATTAGTTGAGTTGCTCCCTAATACTTGTTTTTTAATCTATCACGTAGTACGAGGACCCCCCCTGCCAAACACCCTCGTGGAGGCTTGCAGGGTAGTAGATGTATCAGGTAGTAGATGTAGCAGGTGATAAGTAGATGTCGATGTTATCATCACCTTTCGCATGATCCCTATATGATTCTCGTACCTTGTTTCAATAGTTGCATTACAAAAATGAAATCGTTTCTTTAGCATTCGTAGCACACCTATAGCGTAGTGCATGTTGATGAAAGTTACTCTTACGATATATTGCATGTTGGTGATAACCCATCTCTGACTAAATACCCTTGAGGTTGCTTATAGGTTAATATATATTGATGTAGATAATCTCCAAGCACAGTGAACGCCACCGTCCCTTTCCGTCGCGTCTGTAGACGTCGGATTGGATTGGATATTTGGGGAGGCGACCGACGGCTATGGTCATTTGCGCCACAGGGGATGGGTAAGGAAGGAAGGGTGGATAGAAACCCGGCGTCGGCCTTAGCCTACTCTTAACGAAAGGCGCGAAGGGGACCACGGCTTAACGTCTCATTCGACAGATGGAGTACTGTACTTGAAGTGCCCTCCACAAGACTTTCAAGTAGGGATCGGGTTCCTCTGAAAAACACCCGCCTCTGCAATGATTCGAACCCTGGCCACCCTAATGGTAGGCGAGTACTCTAGCCACTACACCAACCCGATCCCCGTCTATAGACGTCGCTCGTAATCCAACCCTTGTCATGGCCGCAATTGAACCTGGTAAGGACATGGGAGGATTGCGCAAAAAAATTTCACTCTCATTGTCGCTTTTGGTTTCTCTGTATCCATTCAGCGGCGGTGGAGGATTTTGAGATTGGACCGTGGAGGAAATGGGCGCTTCGTGCCTTGAGTTCCCCGTTGCAGAAAATGACGGTCGGAAAATCCGGCGAAAAGCGTCCGAAAAAGGAACGGATCGGCCAGAGGTCGATATACCCCGAGGGGGGACACTCCCGTCCTCCAACTCAGCCTTCCGCTTCGTAAAGGTCCCCGAAGAACTCGGGCGTGCGTTCCGCGCCGTGCAACCGTTAGATGGCAGCAGTGGGACCCACGGACGTACGTGGGACTACCCTCAACAAATGACAAACGTTCTCGCGGCAGCCATCGACCTCCGCCATATTGAACTCCTGTTGAATGTGACATCACGATTCCAACCTGAGGTTGAATGCAGAATGAGGACGTCAGCTGCCAAGATTTAGCAAGGGAGGATTCTTGTCGTTAAGGAGGTTCCATTGCGACTGTGTGAGTCAAAACCACTGAGGTGTATAGAGAGAGGGCACTTGCTATGCTGGCCAATGCTGAAAGCAGAAGCTAGTCCGCCATCTTCTTTGGCCCTCGTTTTCCTGTAGAGATTTTGGGCTAACGCTCAGATTTTGCAATTTTGCTATGTTTTCCATCGATAACATAATAGTAATCAGCATTCAATTACCTTTTCCTATGTATTCTCCGTAAATAAATCGTTTATTTATTACAATTGATAATGAGCTGCCTTGTTATTCATGGAGCGTTTTCATGTATGGATGTGAAGCGTGGACATTAGGTAAGAGGGAAAGGAATAGAATAGAAGCTTATGAAATGTGGATGTGGAGAAAAATGGAAAAAGTAAGATGGGGAGATAAGATGAGAAATGAAGAGGTTTTGAACAAAGTAAAAGAAGGAAGATCGCTCCTAAAGGAAATTAGGAAAAGGAAAGGAAACTGGTTGGGCCATGTGATGAGAGGGAAAAGTATAATAACTGTGGCACTTGAGGATTCAATTGAAGGAAATAAAAAGAGAGGAAGGAGAAGAATTAAATTGGTGGATCAGGTGAAGAACATCAGCTATGATGAAGCAAAGAAGGAAGCTCGGGACAGAAGCGGATGGAGACAGCAGTGGTGTACGGGACCTGCCAGCAGGCAGAACACCAGATGATGATGCCTTCCCGATTAAAAATAGGGTAAAACAGGGTATTATCCATAACACTGAGTTGCCAATTTATGTTTCAAAGGATACTGTGTGCGGGTACCTGTCATTCCTGGAACGCAGCGTATCGTTCACGATCACTTTTGGCGTGTCGTCTCAACGGGAGTTCCAACTGGTTAGATTCATCACTCCCGGCGTGAAATGACGTGACGGGCCATCGTACGTACAGTTTTTTGGCCCCGCACTCGGTCGGCTTCAAGAATGAACAGCTGGTCCGACACTCCTGGCTTCAATCCTAGACTACCGTTTACTAGAGACTGTAAAACCAAGCCTCAGCCAAAAAAAAAACAATTGCTATGACTCTTGGATGGGATTTGTACCTGCTGTTAATTGAGATTCTGTGTAATCAACATTATCTAGTTCCTAGAAAAAATTACTTTGCGTTGGAAACAGCTTGCTCTGTGGTCACCATAAAATTAAGTTTTGTGGATTTCATAAAAATAAGCTAGTTATATTTCGATTTCTTCCACGAACTGTATTTGATTCTTGCACCTGACAAAACACTATGAAATGCAAGCTTTTTAACAGGTTGTCTGGTTGGCCAAATTGCTGAATGGAACCTTTTTTTACGGGAAAATAGCAACTCTTCTCGCAAGCCTCACTTAATTTCAGAGAGTCGAATGCATATGAATTCATGCATCAGTGAGAATATCGTTCGCGGTCTGCATCCGAAATCAAGTGCGCAAGTGAGTTCTACAGGGATATCTTTTCTCGCCAATAGAATGTTTTTTTTTAAATGCTTTTCTTTAACTTGCTTTTTCATGGGTCCATGGGTCTATGGTTACCTCTTCATTTTACCCTTAATACTTACCACTTCATTCGTCAAAATTAAAGAATATAGTTAGAAGAGTGGCAAGGCATCCGACTCTCGTCCCGAGGGTTTATCAGAGTCGTCGCATCCAGTCCACAACCTGGCCAGATTTTTTTGTAAACAGTCCTAGTTAATAAAATGTTTATGAAGCAACTTGTTGTTTTTTTAAACGTTTTATTAGCCAGGATTAAAAAAGTTTTAAAAAATTAAAAAACAATTTTCAAGCATTCTTTTCTAAAAAAATTATTAAGAAATATAAAAAAAGAAATATCTTAACATCGTACTTAAAAAAAGAAAAGAATAATATTTTCTCAAGTGAATGAAAATTTAGCCTAGTGCTGGAAATATTAAAATTAATCCAAGGAAATTAGCCAAACAATGATATGACCACAACGAAAAGCATGGGGCGCGACCTCATTTATGTTTTGCACCTTAACTTTCAGGTACATCTAAAGATTTTCTAGAAATTGTATATTGAAGCTCTATATTCCAATGAATACCAAAATCTTCATATTTAATGAATTTATGTTGATATCGGATACGAAAGAGCACCCCACGCTTTTCGTTTTGATCTTAAAGGCCGTTTTACACGGTGTACGTAATTGCACAAACTAATGTCTGTGCAATCGTGAATTTCAAAATGCACCGTGTAAAGCGGCAAAATTCAAGAACGCATGCACGAATGCATGAATGCGAGACGTCAGAATACCCCCAGCTCTAATTCGGTGGTCGCATTCTTGCAATTTTACACGAATAGCACTCCATCTAGTGGTCGCAGACTTAACGACATCTAAGTTCACGGGAATTGACTGACGAAAAGGTTCGATAACCTGAGCAATGGGTGTTTACAGTTATTCTTTGTGTGGGAGGATATTTACAGTCACTCGAAGGACGTCCTAAATTATAGAAACAATAATGAAAAATCAACTAGTGTCGCATTTTGGAATGGATAATATATTAACAGCTTGCCAATTTGGCTTTAGACAAGGCAGGCCGACTACACATGCTGTAGAAAGCATTTGCGCTAAAATCACTGAAGGATTTGAGAAGAAAGAATATACAGCAATGGTGCAATGCGACCTTAGTAAAGCCTTCGTCATGGTTCCACACGACATCTTAATGAGTACATGGAATTAGAGGCATGCCATTGAATACCTTGTCTAGCTTTTTATCTAGTAGACACAATCAAACTTCTTATAAGAGTAAGCTATCCAATAAAGCTACACTTACATGTGGAGTACCTCAAGGATCTGTTCTATGACCTTTTTTATTCATAGTTTATGTAAATGATCTTCCCATTTTTCACTGAAAATCAACAACGTCGTGTACAGAATATCGTATCTCTCCTGTTTGAACAAAACACTCGCTCTTAGCGTACTTATCAGACGACTGGAAGTCACGAATGAATGCATGCTTACGACCACCGTGTAAAACAGTCACGCATTCGTTTTCGCAATGATTATTGCACGGCAGATTGCGGAATAAATGCGGTGGTAAGTTGTGCTATTTCGTGCTCCATGTAAAACGGTCTTAAGATTGTGTGGCTATTTTCCTTGAATTGAATTAAATTATTTCCAGCACTACGCTGAATTTTCATTTACTTGAGGATTTTTTTCTTTTTTAGTACGATGTTAAGATATTTATTTTTTTAGATTTTTAAATATTTTTTTAATAAAAAGGGTGCTTAAAAATTCTTTTTTTCATTTTTTGTCTATCATTTAGGGATATTTGAGAGGGCATGACGTCATCAAACTTTTGCCTGAGAACCAAACCTTTGCAAATTTATTTATTATCCATGCCCTTTCATTTATGTCACTGAATAACATGGACGAGGGGACGCTTCCATTGGATGTAAAGCAGCAATATCTACCATCTGCCGACAATTGAAGGCAGGTAACTCGTGAAGCAAAAAAAGTGTTTTGAAGCTAAGTGGAGATAATACTCGATTTTACTATGGCGTTTTTTCTGGGAATCAGGATTATTATTAATTTAGTAATATAAACTAGTAAAAAAATTGTCTTCGGCCTTACCGAAGCTTAAATACCCTACACCACTTACAATAAAAAACGTTGTTTTGGTCCGATTCAACCCATTTTAGAGCTGTGCCGTCTGTGGACTACAAGTTATGACCAAAATCTCACCTCGATATCTCAATTTTTAAGGCAGTTATCGTGCGAAGAGACAGACAGACAGATAGATGGACAGCTAGACAGACAGACGGCACAGCTCTAAAATGGGTTGAATCGGACCAAAACAACGTTTTTTATTGTAAGTGGTGTGGGGTATTTAAGCTTCGGTAAGGCCGAAGACAATTTTTTCTGATCATTTCTATATATGTAATTTTCCATACCTGCCACGCCTCCTTCAATACGTTACATTTCTGCTGTGATAAAATCAATATACTCTACCCACGTAGTGGTGTAGGGTAAAAAAATATACATCTGTCGAAGTTCAAAAAGTGAGCCTTGATATTTCGACCGTTTCTCCACTCCCATTGCATCCATGTTCGCTTCAGCGCGAGGGGTGGTCGAGGAGAACGGCATCAGACTTGGTCGCTTCCAACCGGTGGTGGAAAAGAGTAAAAAATATACATGGAATTTGCATTCTCAGGTAGTAAATGCGCTCTGATTTCAAATGAGTCGTCGGTGCAATACCATAAAATTACAAAATTTTTGCATCTTCCCGTAAGCGTTTAGATTAATTGAAAGGTAAACGGTATTTCATTGTTGCGATGTTTACATAAATTGGTCTGTATTGTTGCGTTGCTTAATGAAACCAGAACAGTTTTATTTGATCCTGCTAGTTCTGATTAACATGCTTTATTAGGGATTCTAGTTGCCGAAGAAACGACTGTTGCAATTAAATTAAAGAGATGGAATATTTGATTATTTAATCCCGGCATGTATGCCAAAAAGATGGTTGACGCAAATAAAGCCAAAATGCGATGTTTTTGAAGCAATTATGCGAGAATTTCAAACTGTTTTCATGATCATATAAAATTAATACATATTATTCAGCGCAATAAATGAACGGCGTATTTGGCACATACGATATGCATCCGAATTTACGCATGTGCCCATTTACAGGCGTTTACTGCAATGTCGTCCCAAAAACTTTCGTTTCCCTTCTAATTTCCAAGATTGTATTTGATGTTTCTACTACTGCCACGCACCAACGAGGTGGCCTGAGGGGTGCAATGTAGATGTCCCCGCAGGACTCAGGCGTACGTTTCGCGCGCGCGGCTACCGTTAGATGGCAGCAGGTGACCCCGCAACAATGACACGCGTTCTTGAGCACATGGCAGCCACCGACCTCCGCCATTTGCTCTCTCTTTGAACATGTCCTCACGACCAAACGAGGACTCAAGTGGTGAATGAGAACATGGATAGCGAAGAACAACAGCTTAGGAAAGGTAATGATGATAATTTTTTGAGTGTCACAAGTATTCTGGGTAGGATTTAAGGTACTTAAAAGCCGTATCATTTTAAACTTATTTGTATTGAAACTCTTGTGGAGGCTCATCTTCATCTTCACATGTCTCTGAATTACATTTTGTATGTATATACCTCATGGTTAGCGAGGTATTGCCAATCAAAATGACCGTTTCTACGCTGTTTTATGGCAAGCAACGAAACACACGTATTATAAAATTTTCAACCAAAGATTGATATTCAAGATACCTTCAAAAAACAACATAAAACAAGATTAGACACATTTAAAGCAAACCTTACAAATTTTGGGCGATAGAGTGCGCATTAATTTTGAAACAGTGAATATAAAATTAAGTGTTAGCGTAAAAATACGTAGCCAATTTTAAAATACGGCTTTACTCCATAAATAAATCCTAATATTATTTGTTTATAAAACAGCATGTATGCTATTAATTTCCAGGGTATTTTATAGGCTTAAAGTGAATCAACATATCTACTAATGATAAATTACACGGATTTTTTCGCTTCTGATATTTGCATTTTACCATGGATTGTGACGTAGGCAAAGAAGTACTTAAAATGCGACCCCCAAAAAGTCGTAGGGTGTAATTACAACATTCAAGTGTATTACAGAAGGAACTATATTTTCTGACGGCGCATAAGGCAATATGTTAAACCAGATGCAGTAGTGCCTCAACATAAGAACCGTAGAAAATAAGAATGGCAAGAAAAGCAGAGACTTCTGAATGAAACTCCAGATAGGCAGAATAGGTGGTATGATGGTGTAATAAACGTCTGTGGGTTGCTCAAAAGTGCGATAGAGGGAAGGATGCTCGGCAAGCGGGGAAGAGGAAGAAAGAGAATAGGTTTCATGAACGGGATGAAGACGGGTAGATCGGATGCCCAGGCGAAAAAAGACAGTAGAGGAAGGTAGGCCCCTGAAAGTGTGGGAAACTGTGAGGAGATTTTTTCCATTCATTAAAAACTACCTTTACCGGTAAATTACGTTAAAGAAAGAAGAAGAGCAGTACATGGGAAGAAACATGGTGTACTTATATTTCGGTTGTCAAGTTAATGTTGAACGATGTCATATTCCTTCCATTATTGAGGTGAGTGGAGAAAGCATTACACCATTTTCCTGTAGCCTGGCAAATAATATAACAATCATATTGCATATCCCTGCTCTATCCTGACTTTTCTTATGGCAGCACGACGAAATTGACGAATTTGCAGATGTAAAGCAAGGATACCCACCATCTGTTCAAAATTTAAGGCAAGTGACTCTCGAAACATATGATGGCTTCTTAGATCTATAGATTCCAATTGATTGTGCGATAGTTTTCAACTGGAATTAGGATTGTTATTAATATAAATAAATAAGTTGTAGATTTACAAACGTGTATTTCTCCCCACTTTGTTGTATGGTAGTGAAACATGCGTATGTCAGGATAGACATAAGAGTAGACTAAACGCCGTGGGTATGAGTTATCTGAGGAATGTTTGCGGAAAAAAGTAGGATGGATAGGGTCAGGAATGAGTGGGTAATAAATGAATGTGGGTTAGATGCTCCAATAATAGACATATATGAAAGGAGTGTGCTTCGTTGGTTTGGCCTTGTTGAGAGAATGGATGACAGTCGAATGACGAAACAGATATATGAGAGTAGAATGAATGGTGTGAGAGGTAGAGGTAGGCCAAGAAATTTGTGGTTGAATGTGGTTGAGGAAATTCTTAGGAGGAGGAATATTAGGAGTCTAAAAAAAACAAGAGGGCGTGTATGAAGCAGTGTATGGGGGTAAATGAGGCAAAAGAGGTTTACAAGGATAGGTCAGTATGGAGGAAATTATTGAAACAGAGTTAGGTGTACAAATATGTATGTATGAGTGAAACTTTGTGACTGTGCAAACCCCGGAAGGGAACGGCGTGATTGGTTTCTAGTAATTTATCGATGGAAAACATCGTAAAATTGAAAAATTAGCACGCTAGCCTGTTAACGCTGTAGAAAACTCGGGATAAACAAAGATGGCGGACGGGCCACGCCCACTTGACAGCTTCCAGCATTGTCCATCATAACAAGCGCCCTCCCCATCTATCTCGATGCTTTCAATCAACCTCAATGCCCATTTAATCCCAGCGGGCACTTTGGTGACCATTTAGTTACACTAGTTACGTAGTCATCTTGCTATCGCGATTGTAGATATTAAAAATGCTGTGTGGAGTCAAATCTCAAATTTCAAGGCTTAATTACAGTAAAACTACCCAGGAAACACCCATTATATTTTTCAGCTCAGTTTAAGAAATGCACTTCCAAGATACTGATTTATCGTGGGGATTAGACATACAAAGCATGTGTGGCACAGCATTGAAGAAACTTGGTTTTGTTAAACGTATAATAGGAAAGATGTCAAATGTAAGAATCAAAGAGAGACGCTGCTCCGCTCAACTTAGGCCACACCTCAAATATACCGCGACAATTTGGGACCCTGGTCATAAAGATTTCACCAAAAAAATAATAAAATACAAAGGACAGCAGTGCGCTTCGTTAAAAACTGATACGAGCGTACATATATAACGTCTTAAAACTTTTAAAGGGATTAAGTTGGGAGCTCCTAGAGACTCGAAGGCTAAACGCTAGGTTTAGGTTGCTTGAGAAATTCAGAACTGATGTTTTTCAGAGCGATGCGGAGAATATTATCATTACTCCTCACTACATCTCTAGGTCTGACCGATACAATAAAATAAGAGAGATACACTGCCGAACAGATTGGTACAAAAACTCGTCCTTTCCGCGCACAATAAGCGACCACGACAAAAATTGAGCTCCACTTAATACGCTCCTGTAATACATGTCACCATTTCCTCTCCCAAAAACTTACATCTTTACACGGATGGTGAAATAACACCCCCTGCCATACGCCTATCCGGCGGCTCGCGGAGCATTTTGTAGATGTAGATACTGCACTGAAGTTTCCAGAAAATCTGCGATAAGTGATCCAGAGGCTAGAGCAACCATAGTCCTGCTCCATCAGCATTGTAATCTTTGAATATAATTAAAATATAATTTTTACCCCTTGTTTTCTTAGGCTGACAATTTTTTCAACCCTTATTAATATATTTTGTTTAAAATATTGATTATAACACCAAAAAATGCACCAATGCTTTTTATATCGGCCGATGTAATTCACACATACAAAAAGAAGTTACGAAAACAAGTCTTACAAATTAATTTACAGGCAAAGTTTCTAGAGAAACAATAGTCTATTTATCCAAAAGCGATTTTAGAGCAGGGAGATACAGGGAAAAGGTCATATGGAGGGATTTCTTGTTGCATGGGCACTGAATACGGTAGGGAGTCTGTAGGAGTAAGGGAAAATTAGATTGAACAACAGTTGGTTGATGACATTATCCAAAACCTCACTGGAGACACAGATTTAACTAAAAAATATAAAAAAATGCAAAGGATTTCAAATTCTTATAACATTTGTCGACGTAATGAAAAAATAAAACATAGTACAGTGATAGCAAATGAAATAAGATAATAAATAAAATCACAGTTAGCGCAACAAATCAGACGAAAGGTCGGGGAATCTTCACCTAAATTGCCGTTTGATAAAGGGATAGGAATTTCTTGGGTGAGGAAAAGGGGTCGAGGGAGGGATGTGTGGATGACGAAAGGTTAAGTTCGGAGAAAATGCGATAAAAAAGGGAACGCTGAGAAGAAAGAACTCAATACCCTAATATACTCGAGGGAAAATCATGAAAAGTCCTTGGCATCAATGACCGCGTAATTAATTGGTGCTTAAAGTACGAAGGCAGTATTGCACGCCAAAATGCTGCGAATGAAGAAAGAATGTAACCAATTTTTGGAAAAGAAACTTTTTAATTAAGATAATTTTAAGACTAACCTCTCAGCTTGATTTCATATTATAATGCACATGTTAGCTAATCGAGGATATTCGAATGGCAGGTGTCATAGGCAAGTTTTTCACTCTGGTACAATGAAGCTTGTGTAACTCCGGTTTCCAATAACCCGAGAACTTCTCAAGTAACGGATGTTGTTGCTCAAATTATTGTACTGATAAATCATTTAAGTTAAATAATCTTCAGTATATACAAATAAATAAAACGTTTAAAGAAACTAGGTTTTGTTAAGCGTAAAATAGGAAGGTCCTCGGGTGAAAAAGTCAAAGAGAGATGCTGCTTCGCTCAGGTTATGCCACACCTCAAATACGCCGCGAGCATTTGGGACCGTGGTCATAAAGATTTCACCAAAAAATAATAAAATACAAAGAAAAGCAGCACGCCGCTTTAAAAAGCTACGAGCGAGCATAATGAGTTTTGCAACTTTTACACGGATTAAGGTGGGAGCCCCTTGAGACTCGAAGGCTACACGCTATGCTTAGCTTGCTTGAGAAATTCAAAACAGGTGTATTTCAGAGCAGCACAGAGAGTATAATGTCTCACTACATTTCATGCTCTGAAAGATGCGATAAAAAAGAGAGATACACTGCCGAACAGATATGTACAAAAACTCGTACTTTCTGCGAACAATAAGCAACCGCAATAAAAACTGAGCTGCAATTAATACACTCCCATAATACACTTCACCATTTCACCACCCAAAACCTTATTCCTTACATCTCAAAACGACTGGTGCCCAGCACCCCCTGCCACACGCCGTAACGGCGGCTCGCAGGGTAGTATGTAGAGGTAGATGCAGATCTCAATACCGAGCACTCGTATTCAAATCAGACGACTCCAAATGACCTCCAGCGTCATATTTTCCCTCGGAAATTAGATTCCCTCGGAATGCTCCCGCTAAACACACTCGCCCCTTTTTCCAACCCCTTCTCGACGTCTTCAGCCGCCCTCCCTTTCGCCCCTTCCCCTTCACCTCGAATGCCCTCCTCTCGGGAGATGGCCTTTCGTTCTCATTACTGCCCACATGGCATCCTCCCCCCTCTCTCTCTCTCCTTCCGCGAGAGGGCTCATTTGCATGGTTATGCAAGCTACTTTCAATCGCTCACTCAAGTAGGTACCTGACCCCGCAAAGGGCCGAGCAAACATTACGTCCAAAATGACATCTTATCCGATCTCTGTAGTGACTGGAAGCTTTCTGGGTGTGATGTTCAAACAAATAAGAACAGTCGTAGAAATACAAATCACAGACATCGTAGACAAGTCTCACACAAAAATGACGCAAGTTTTACCAAAGAATTAAGTATTATTTTACAAATTACGACGAGAAATGGCTACAGTAAAAACATATTTTTTTAAATTTTGGGGAGAAAGCTAAAACAGCAGGCCATTTACTCTTTGACGACCCTTCCTTTTACAAAAAATGACAAGCCTTTACGTAGGTTTAAGATACCACTTTTTGGGAAATTGACGTACAGGATCGTGACATCCATGCCTGTGAATAAGTTTAACTGGTCTTCTTCTTCTCCCATAACAATAGGAAAACTACTATTTAATACTCAAGATAAATTTGAAATTTCTGACAAATGTGTTTTTTATGCTCTACACTGCGATTCATGTGATGCTAGGCCAAACTGGACGGAGATTTTCAATTAGACTCAAGGAGCATATACATTTTTATTAACAGGTGACATTTCTTCCATGTCTGCAAAACATTTATTAGAGTGTAATCATTCAATTGATTTAAAATCTGATATTTTACACATACAGGATAAGAGCAAAAATTGAATTTTCTGGAGAAATATGAAATTGTAAAAAAAATGCTGTTAAAAATAATTCAAATCGGGCAAATGACCTCACTTTTGACGTACATTCCCCACTTGTGTCAATAAGCTTTTAATGCTCACTTTAGTTTACGCCATAAACTCAACCTGGTCATAGTGTGCTTACCCCCTATCCCTCCCCATTGACGTCATTTCATCTTGAAATATCAACATCCCCCTTTCAACCAACCTTTTCTTCCCCTCCCCCATTTTTCCCCACCCTCTCTCTCCCTTCTCTACCCCACCCACCCGCAGTTATGTATACCTATACAGACAGCTAAAAATTGAGATTGTACCTTGACTATGACAGATATTGTCGAAACCATGATCGGTGAAAATAAAATAGTGTAGAATGTACAAAGAGAGTTTTCATTTCAAGTCTCACACTCTTACTATACTCCCTCATCGATGAGCAAGCGTTACGTAGATAAAATGAAAGTCAAACCAATATCTGAAGAGACATCAATTTTGGAGTGTGGAAGACAGAAGGGAGACACAATCGAGTATATCTGATCCAATCCAATCGAGTAATTATGCAGGTATCATTGACGAGGATGATGGATTTGATGGACCGAAAGGGCTTAACATCTAGTTCATACGTATCTGTCTGCACTCGTACGGAGCTGAGGTCTCGAATCAGACAAACGATTGTAAATTAAACCCGGGACAGGGACAGACCTCACGAGGGGTACGATAAAGAAAATAAAATAAAGAGGGAAACAGGAAATCAAAGTGGGTGGAACAGGTGTGGATAGGGCAAAAGAAAATAATATATAAAGGGAAGACTTACTTCCGCTGTCACACCACCAACGGACACGCCACTTTCTCGGCACACCGATTGCCGTCAGCTGACCCACCGCCGACGAGACTAGCTTCATCAAATGTCCGGTGTATATCGACTGTGTCCTCTTCTCCCGCGAAGCACACTCTAGCACCAAAACAGCAGTCGCCCTCTTTAGCCGTACACAAACACAAACAAATGAAGCACAAAAGGCGAGACAGGAGTGAATAGGGAGGGAGGTGTAAAGGTAAAGAAACTTAAAACAAAGAGGACAAATTTAAAATTAGGCCCGTCCCGGCCCGAGCACCATCCAAATTGCCATACGGATTAGGAAGCCTGGGTAGAGTAGTGGTCTGCGCATTGACCCGAAAAGCCAAAGGTCCATGGTAAAATTCCCGGTCCAGGGCGATTTTCTTCTCATGGCAATTCCATTGTATTGACGAGTCTCATCCTGTTAATATATTTTCTAACTGTTGAGCAAGTGTTACGTAAGAAATGGCATTATAACTAACCTCTGAAGAGACTTGGGAGTTTTGGAGTGTGGGAGTCAGAAAGAAGAGACCATCGAAGATAATCAAATCGCAGCGTTTACGCTTGGTGTATAAATACTTGGCGGTGAACTTGGTAGGTTCCATTTCAGACGAGAGAAAGAGCGCGCCCGACGACTTGGCTGACAATCGCTCTCTTTCGAGACACTATCTCGGAAACTATAAGACATAAATTAAAAAGGTACGACATGAAGCAAATAAAATGTATGATGAGTCGTTGGTAATAGTAGAAAAGTGATTAAAATTGCCAACTGCTCCGTAATAGTCAGGAATGTTCGGAAAATAGGAAAAAAGGTAAAGATTTCAAAACTCAAGGTGCGATGTGGCACGATTCCCCTTTATACAAGTGAAATTATGTTTTGCGTACTATAATTAAGAACAGAATTGGATATATAAAGGGGGCGTCAAAAAGAAATTCGAATATTCGGAAAACTAGGTCCACCCTACTGCTATATCCTTAGGTTGATAGGGTAGAATTGGCGTTTGATTGGGTGGACAGAGCAAAATTAATGGGAGTGCTGATAAACTAAGGAGTCGATTGGAGGGACAGATGTCTCCTCCGGCACCTTTGATTAAACCAGAGGATGCAGGTCGGGGCACCCGAGGGAGAATCGGGATGGGCCGTGAGAGTACGGCAGGGGTGTCCACTGTCACCGTTGCTTTTTTACGTATGTTCAGAGGAAACAGTGAGAGTGGCATGGGGAGGGATGGAAGAATAAATAAAGGTAGGAAGGAATCTGAAAAAGTTAGTAATATTTCGCATGAGATCAAGCATTGGTTTGTCAGCCAGCCAAGAGGTAACAATCAATGATGAATGCTTTAGAGGTGCAGTGCGAGGCGTATGGGATGAAAGAAAATCATAAGATGACGAAAGAGATCAAATTCTTCAGAAGTTAGAAGGCGGGTGGTATTGCATATGGTTGGAGAGGAGAAAAAACTACTGACGGAGGTTGGAAGAAGGCGGAAGAGATGAATGGAGGATATTTTAAAAAGGCAGAGAATGCTGAAGAGGATAATAGAGGAGAAAACACTGGGAAAGCGTGTAAGAGCAAGGAAGAGGATAAGAATGCTGGACCAAATAAGCGGAGCAGGATGATATGAGGATTTTTAGGAGGGATCTAATGGCGGATCACAAATAGGAAGGAAAGCAGAACAATAAACCAGGAATTAGGACGAAAGACTGAGTACTGTCCAAAACTCTACCAATAAACTGATAGAATACTGAAATATTACTCATGCATTTCACAGAATACAGACCGCAGTCCATCCTTGGACGTCTTGCTACTGATTACTATTAACTGCCAGTGTCACATTTCGTTCTCCTTCCTTTGATATATACAACCCTCCTCCAGCTCAGCAACGCTATGAAAAAATATAAACACCACTTTTAAGGTAGTGCGAGCGAGATGGTTCCCGAATCATAATAGAGACCATATTCTAATTATTTATGCGTTTGAATTTCACCAGCTGTAAGACACATCAACTAAAAATTGCATTATTGATGGCGCAATAATATAGTTTTACATGACAGTAATTGTAAGTAATCAAATGAAAATATCTAAATAAGTCTTTAACTAGATTCATTTTTTTCACGCGGTACGTTTGAAACTCCGTCAAAACGGAAGGTTTATTGTGATCCCGAAGAATTTACTGCGGTGACAATATGATTAATTTTCAAAAATAGTTGAGAAAACACATAAACTACACAAATTTGATTTTTTGATGATATCTTAGTGTAGAAAATGCCTCATTTGTAATCTAAGTTCTCTTTGGAGTGCATACACGTACCATTTGCCATAAAAAAGGGTTGGTATTTCCTGAAAAATATCTCGGATAGTAATGTGGTAAGGGGTTGAATTTTTGGTGCCAATGGAAGGGCGATATATTTTTCTTTAAAATGAGACCAAATTCATTGATTTCTAGGTAAAATGATATTTCGCTCAAACTTCCTTAATAACACTTCATCGTCACTATAATTGGCTCATAGAACTGAAGACAAGGAACTCATTCAGAAGCTAGTTTTATGAATTTCTCAATATATAACCGTTTTTACTAAGGTAGCTGAGTTCAAAGGTTAAAAATTCAGATTAAAAATGATCTCCAATATTTCATAACAGACGCCGATTACTTATATTCATAAATTTGAATTGTTTACCTGGTGAATACAGATTTTTGAATATGAAAACCTATCCAAACAATATAAATTAAAATGTAAATGTTAAAAGTCACAAAGGGCAGATTATGTCGATAAAAGTGCGGGTTTATAGAAGGGATTAATTCCATACCTACTGTTCATTAAAATAGTTGAGTCTGTTGAGTTTAGGAAGCTCTATCTTCAAGTAACTTCAACTGATTTTAACAAAATTAAATGTATTCAATAGGATGACCATTTTTACGTTAATTGACGCATATGTAACTTTTTTCCTATCCATTTCTGCACTTTTACGATATTATAGTTGAAAAAAGGCCCTGTTTTCGGCGCTCAGAATCCGATGGTCCGATTTTATGTTATCGCCATTCTCTTAATATTGAGGAATAAGATTGGAAATTCTGATATAAGTTAGCTAACCATTATTTTAACAAGATAAAGGAAAACAGTTTTGTTTGTTGATTTTTACATAAACTGTTATAAAAGTTATATATAAAAAATAGCCTCGGATAATTCCGAAACTAACAATTAGATAGAGGTTTGAGTTAAACTGTTTTAACCGCAATGAGTAGTAGCAGCTAGTCGGCAATATAGATATGTACTTACATAATGTAATGATACTGATTTCTCTGATTGCACAATATAAGGAAATAAGTATAATCGTAAGCATAAAACGCTCTAGTTCATTAGCTGTAGGATTTAGAACTGAATAAAAACCTCCCTCTGCGTTCCAAAGCATGTGCTCATAAGCATGTTAATTTCGTGTATGCTCCGTTAAAAACCTTATTCCGGGAATAAGACATTTTCAAGTCATCGGTCCATCGTTTTGAAGGTACCGAAAAATTTCCTGTTCGAATAGAGGAGTATACCCATGGATATTAGAAGGTGGAGTCATCTATTGAGCTCAGTACCTTATATCTTAAAATTTTCCTCTTGATTTTCGTTGCTACACATTTTAATGTTAAAAAAAAAGTTTTCATAAGTATACTTATTTTTTATGATTCTTTTTTTCTTTTCAGACTTAATTTTTTTCAATAGTTTAATATCTTGTTCTTCAAAGTTAGTAAAATCAAATACGCTGCAAAAGTTTGTTTACAGGATTAACTAATTTTCTGCATGAGATAATGTTACAGAAATGGATTACTGGGGACGATCTGCAGGGGAATCAAGACGGGAGAGAATTACCAATGAGGAATAAGAAATATATTGGGAATCACTCCCAATAGTCAATAGTATTAAAAAACCGCTTGTGTGTAATGGTTACATACAACGTATGATGAACGAATGTGAGATTTCCAAAGCAAATTTCATCATGGAATCCACCAGGTCGAACTATTAGAGGAAGGCCCAGAGTAAATTGGAGAGGAGGGATGGAAAAGGCAATTAGAGAACAGCAGTTAACATAATCCTTGTGGATGAATAGAGTGCAATTACGGTTAGGTATCGAATAACTTACAGGGGGGGTAAAAAGACGAGAGTAAAAAGAAAGTCTTACTGAAAAACGTTTCGGGTGTTAGCCCTTCCTCAGTCACAGAGAGAAGCTAGTCTGTGAAGTCACAGAGAGAAGCTTCTCTCTGTGACTGAGGAAGGGCTAACACCCGAAACGTTTTTCAGTAAGACTTTATTTTTACTCTCGTTTTTTTACCCCCCTGTAAGCTTCCTCTATAATTGTATATTCCTCTATATATATGAGGCTGAATGTTTAATTTTATGTATTTATTTTGAGGTTGGAGTGCGTTCTGATTATCACATTACCATTAATAAAATTGATATCTGATTCGGACTCCTGAGAAGGGTTGCGATTACAAATTAGTTATTTCCAAGGTTGTCTTGAAGCCATTACGCAAGTGGCTGGCAGATGCACGGGTAACGGATCCCAAGGTTTTAAAAATCATCAAAGGAACCGTTGCTGTGATTGCCATTTCAATGAGGAAGCAAAGATTGCAGACATATTAACCCCGATTCATTCCAACGTATAACTGAATGATAACGCTGAAACAAGAGGATGTATCCGGGATGGAGTGACTGATATTGCTCAATCCTCCATTAAATTCTCCCAACTCTTCACGAACTTGGCGACTGTTGAACTAAATTATGCGGCGATTGAGATAATTCAGGGCGGTTTTCGTTTAAACTAGATAAAAAAATGGCGATACGCATTCTTGAGCGGCTTTTGTAAGCTGCCTATAAGCACAGAAACACGCAAGAACGCTACGTTTCTGGCTCGTATATAAGCAGCCCATTTGCTAATGCTATCTAGGCTGTGGGCTGAAAATATATCAACCCGGACATCGGAACGTAAACTCATGCACGACACGGGTTCAGGCCACAGCACTGAGCGAACAGGTTCATAAATGCCAGGGAATGGGTGTTTGAAATCCCTCGGAATGCTTCCGAGTACGTAACCAAGGAGTCTCGTAGAACAGTCACGGAAGATTCGAGATGTTGATGCATTTAATTCACTCGTACAAATCTCACGTGGCCCTCCCGATTCAGTTATTCTCGCGAGAATATTCTTTACAGAGCCGAATATCTCGAGTAGAGACATGATAAACTATATATTAGTGACTTTAGCAATGCATTTGTGTGGATACAACACACCGATATCTCCTACTGTTTGTTTTTATACCACGTGACCCCTCAGTTAAAGAGCTCGTTAAAATTCCTAATGGTTTCTAACACAGCATCTGGCTCTGGAGCAAGACAGCACAAAAAGAATCGCAGAACACGACACTTCTTTTTCGTCCGCGTTATTTCACAGATAACAACTGTTCAAGGTAGTTTGAGTGAAATATAATTTCACCAATAAATCAATGAATTTGGTCTCATTTAAAGAAAAAATATCTCCCTTTTAAAATAACATAAATATCAGCCCCATATCGAAATAAGATTTCCGAGATTTTTGACGGAAAAATATCAGCCCTTTTACATGAGAAACGGTAAGCGTGTGCAATCCAGGGAATTCTATTTTTTTTAAATGAGGAATTTTTAACTCGTAAATCTCGTCAAAAATTTGACAGTGAGTAGTTTGTATGTTTTCTCAACTTTTTTGAAAATAAATATCATTGTCACCGCAATATTTTTTTCAGGATCACAAATATTCTTCCGTTGTAACTGAATATAAAATGTACCGCGTGAAAAAAAATGAGTCAAGTTATAAACTTGCATGTATATTTTAATTTAATTATTCAGAATTTCAGTCTTATAAAAGTGTTTAATTACACCGGGAATAATGCAAATATTCAATTCATGCTTCCGACAGCTTGAAAAATAAAAATTCATATTTCGGAAATGGTCTCCATTATGGCTAGGAATTGGTAATTCAAATATTTGGCAATTAAAAAAATTAACAGAGTGTAGTTTGTATATTTTCTCCACTTTTTTAAAAAATAAATCCTATTTCCACCGCAGCAACTTTTTCAGGATCACAAAAATCCTTTTGTTTTGAAGGTGTATTAAACGTACTGTGTGAAATTAATGAAGAATTAAAGACTTTTCTAAAGATTTTTATTCAATTACATAGTATTTCAGTCTCATAAAAGTATTTGTTTGCACCAGAAGTAATGCAGTATTATATTCATGCTTCTTATAGCTGGAATAAGTAAAATATATACTTCGAATATGGTCTCTATTGTGGCTAGGGAGTTATCTCACTACTCATGCGGAGTATTCCGTCTAGTATTTCCAGTTATTCTCTAGTCCCGTGGCGAGGTCAAGGTCATTAATCCGTCCAGGAGGAATAGGGATTGCGACATCAAGAACATCAACTTCCATAGATTCACTAAAGTTCCGGCCGCTATGCAGAAAATGATTTTGGTACGTGAGATACGGAACATTCAAAATTCTACGAATTAAGGGAGTAAAGTTATTAAGTGTGGAGGGAATTTGAGAAACTCTTTCTGGTTGCTACCAGCATAAACGATTTGAGAGGCGGGATTATGCAACACTACATAACGTCCCGTTTCGAATCGTTTCACGATGGGTCCCCAAGCTACAGAACCCGGGAAAATCCCGACGATCGGCTATTTTAACACTTTCCCATGCGTGTGAGTGTCTCATGCCTTTTATTCGCAAAATGGTTTCGAGTTCCTGTCTCACTGTTTCTCGTCCCTTTCCTCTCTTCCACTCAATCTTTTCCGTTTCTCCTGTCACTTCTACCTCCTGTCCTCGCTGCGTAGGTTCATTGTAGGAACTTCTTATGTTGAACTGTTAATGGATGAGAGTTGAATAACGAAACAGATATATTAGAGTGAAATGAATGGTACGAGAGGTAGAGGTAGGCCGAGAAAGTTGTGGTTGAATGTGGATGAGGAAATTCTTAGGAGGAGGAATATTAGGAGTCTTAAAAACAGGAGGGCGAGGTATAAAGCAGTGTTTGGGGGTAAATGAAGCAAAAGAGGTTTGCAAGGATAGGTCAGTATGGAGGAAATTATTGAAGCAGTGTTAGGTGTACAAATATGTACTTATGAGTGAAACTTTGTGACTGTGCCTACCCCGGAAAGGAACGGCATGATTGGTATATATGTATATAACTTGCACGCTCGGGGCGGTATCCGAAATTTGGACGAAATTATATTAAAAATGCGCTTTTTTCAACCACTGCACTTGCCGTGGCACCGCTACTTTTCTTAGTTATTAGTAACAATTAAAATAACAGGAATTTTTTTTCGCGATTAGAAAAAAATAAACTCTGGTAATTGAATTCTTAAAAAATACAGATACGTGTTGATAAATCATTAAAATGCCTAATTTCTTAGTCGCTATGATTCAATTATGTTCATGCAAATTTTTACGCGAATCTGTACCTAAACAGAAGTTTCTCTAACCACCGCAGTTAACCTCTCTTTGTTCCGCAGTTTCGCTCAAATCCTCCTTCTTGTACATATCTCTGCTTCTCCACACTTTCGCTCCCAGCTTACCCGTCCTCCCATAGCACCCCTTTGTCCCTCCCTCACTCTCTCCCACGCTATTGCTCTCAGAAACGCAGCTCGCGAATGAGAACGGTATTCCCCGGTCGCATCGCATTATGTCCGCGGGCGCGCCTGCTCGCTCGCACGGAATGCACCCACGGTCCTCCCTCAAAGAGGGAAGGAAGATAATACGCCACCCTCCACCCCCCGCCCTCCCCACCTTACCCTATCTCACGGCCATCCTCCCTCTTACTCCCCTTTTTTATTCTTCCCGACACGAATCTTTTGTTTCCGAGTCCACCTAACGGAAACCATCGCCTGGGACTCCAAATGCTGCACCGACTCTTTTGCAGGAGAGCACTTCTTTCCGAGTCGCCATCACTATCGTCATGAAACTGTGAATTATGGATATAAATACAGTGCGATCTCGGTACTCCGACACATATGCAGCCGTGGCATAGCCGGATTATCGAAAACGCCGGATTATTGGAAACGTACAGGAAACAAACACAATGCACAAAAAACTTTTTAAAGTATAATTTTGCAATTAAATACAGTGACGCTAACTCTCCCTACTGCTTAGGGTGTGAGTCAAGGTAGATAACCAAATTAATAATAACGATTATGGCCGATAAAGGCAGAATAAACCCTGGACACCACTGTGACTCTGCAAAGAACAGTTACACCTCACTCGCATCCATATCGGGGAAGTTATAAGGGAAATAGGTATATGATTATTTGCATACAGAGTTTGATTCTCTCAGAAAATATCGGCCAACATATGCCATGGAATCATCACCGAGAACCAAGGTAGTAAAGCGGTTGGAATGGAACAGAGAGGAACATGGCACAAGAAATAAAATTAAAAAGGAAATGGTACATTTTAATTGACGTTTTATGATGATGTTTACAAGAAAATGTTCTTGTTGATGACGTTTTACAAGACGTTTTGTGTTTTGACGTGAATGACGTTTTACAAGAAAACTTTCTATTATTTTTTGCCTTTTTGATGCAAATGACTCAAGTAAAACTCTTTCTTGTAGCCTTTTAATTGTAAGAATATCACCAGCTTTTACATTGTTTTCCTCCGCCCACTTCAGATATGTATTAAAGCATTCATGGCGTCATCGTGTGGTACTGTGCGTAAAATCAGCAGTGTATTTGATTCTGGCTTATCCTGGACGTCATCTTCTTCTTGCACATTGCTGACTATCTCACTATCTGTCATGAATGTAAAGTTTTCCTCATCACTTCCGATTAGCCAATCATTTATATCATCAGCTGTTGGACGCGGTGATTCCTTTCCGCAGAGTTCTACTATAGCTTCTTGAAGATCAGCATTCAAGACTGCATCACCAGCACCATTTTCCGATTCTTCTATCGTCTTGTTTTCATTGTCTCTGGAAGCTAAAGGATGCAGCGGCCACAGTTTCTTTCAAGATAAAATCAACATTTTTGAAGTCACATTTTGCCATGCATACGCAGGATTAAAAACTACGTCTTTGAGGTTCATTTCCTTCAGAAATTTCTTAATATCATCACTTTTTACTATCACACTGCATAAGAGATTCTTTTTATAGTGTGATTTTATTTATATATTGTATCACATTTTGGTCCATTGGTTGTAAAATTGGAGGAGTGACCGGAAGGCTTACATTTTTAAATTCTCTTAGGTGCATAGCTTTACTAATTACCAACAAATCAAGTTTGTGGGTACCGATAGAGTTTGCACATGGCATGAACGTAATCCTGTCTTTTGAAATTTTTCGGCCGGGCGCACTTTCTTCGTCTCGATGAACAAATGTTTTATGAGGCAGGAGCCTCCAAAATAAACCACTCTCATCTGCGTTGTAAACTTGAACTGGTCCAAGATTTAGTTCTTCAATTTTTTTTTGAAATTTTTTAATGAAAGGATCAACAGCTGAGATATCACAAGACAGTGTCTCTCCTGTTATGGTTAGAAAACGGACTCCGTAATGCTTTTCGAATTTATCCAGCCATCCATCACTTGCTCTGAAATCATCTCTTTTCATAATTTGGTTGTAAAAATATCTGGCCTTTTCTTAAATGATTTCGCCGGAGATAGGTGTGTGTCTGTTACGTTCTTACTAAAACCATGTGTAAAGATCATCTTCAACTTTAGGGTGCTCACCAGATTTTAGAGGCTGTCTATTACTGGTAGCACTGTCTGTACTTCTCACAAAACACTCAATCTTGTCTCTGATTTTCCGGATGTCATATATCGTAGTACGTCCAACACCATAGTATTTTGCCAAATCAGACAGTTTTTCACCTTTATCAAGTTTCTTGATTATTTCCATTTTAGCACACAAAGTTAATGTTTTATGCTTACGTTTTTCAAGGCCTGACGTATTAAGAAGGTTCTGCACGTTCTCAAATTAAAACACTGCCAGTTCGCTTTTCTCACACAGTGAAAGGTAAAAGGGCACAAGACTCGTGTTCACGGCACAGTGGTTCAAGCGACACTAACCAAATAGAATCGTGTCACTTGGTGTTATCGCTCCTAACGACAGGTTGAGACATGCAGCGGTGAGCCGAACATCGAGTTGAATGCGCAAATGTCGACTTTGTAGCAGGATGTAACAACAAAATTGCATTCACCGCGCACCCGCCCGATCTTATTTTCTCAGATAATATTTTCTCAGGGTCACGTAACCAAAACTTCATACAAATTGTAAACGAATGGAACTGACGAACACCTACATACATAATAATAAAACTAATACTTACTATGCATTGAAAAATCCTTTATTTAAAACTGACGAAATTATATTAGCCGAAGGGAGGTCGCCAGCCCTGCACGCCGGATAACTGGACGGGTCGGATTACCGCAAGACCGGATTTCAGAGATTGTACTGTATATGACTTTCAAACGAGTAAGGATAAGGTTACCATGGTAATTGAAAAACAAGGTAGGACGTTCCCGTCACCAAGAGTGAGTCCGTTCTGCATATGACTTCGCTCCAAGACGTCATCACTATCGTCATGAAGCTGTGAATTATGGATATATGTATGTGACTCTCAGACGAGTACGGATACAGGTTACCATAGTGATAGCAAAACATGATAGAGTATTCCCTTGAGAAATAAATAAACCGTTCTGCACAAGTCTTCGCTCCGGGATGTCATCACTATCACCATGAAACTGTGAACTATTGATATATATGACTTTCAGACGAGTGTGGATACAGGTTACCATGGTAATAGCAAAACAAATTAGGATATTCCCGTGACCAACAATGAGTACGTTCTGCACATGACGTAGTCCACAAAGGAATCAAAGAGTAGCATCAGGATAACGGGTGTGATATCTAATAATTCAGCGTCTGGCCAGTACACAAATGAGTTAAGCAGATATTTGTATCCTAAAGTAGTGATAAACAACATATTTGGTTTTTGATGACCTAATTTAGGTCTCATAGGCAAATATTGTGATATCTTCCCGATCGTGGGGCAAAAGACATCATGAACTAGAGTGTTCTGCATTATTTTTTCCCTAATTTTATTCTCATTGTTTGACATACCTTAGAAAAGGTAGGAAAGTTGATAGTAGCACCAAAAGAGACCCAAGAGAGGTGGAATGAATACAAAGAACAGCTCTAGGATAAGAAAGTGATGCCCAGGAGGTCGGATATGGAAAGAATGACGACATCGACATAGATTAAATCGGACCAGGTGACGATAGTGAATGCGAAAGAGCACTACGAGATAAGACATGATTAGGAATTAGGCGGTGGGAATAGATAACATACCGTCAGAGTTTCTAAAGAGTATGGGGAAGAATGGAAAAGAAAAACTTTTTGTTCTAATTTGTTGGATTTGTGAGGAGGAAGCGAGGCCGGAGGCTTTCACAAAGACAACACTAATTCCGATACCGATGTAGAGCGAAAAACTTGCGAATAATATAAGACTTTAAGCTTCATATAACACGCAGACAAAGTAATCCTTGGAATTATAAATAAAAGGCTGGAGAGCCAGGAACATGAATTCCATGGTGACGACCGGTTTGGATTTAGGAGAGGAACGGGAACGCGGGACGTGATAGAAGTAATGAGGACACTAGTAGGAATAAACCAGGGATATATGATGCCTAATAGAGGGGCAGGATATTTTTTCTTGTTTGCAGGTTTTGAGGAGGCGTTTGATGGAGTGGAATGGACAAAATGAATGGACGTATTGAAGAAATTAGGAGCCATTTGGAGGGACAGATGACTCATTGGCAATATTTATGAGAACCAGTGGGCGCAGGTTAGGGTGGCTGATTGAGGATCGGAATGAGCCTCGATAGGACAGGGAGTGCCGTATGGGTGCCCGATATCGCCGTTGTCTTTCAGCGTGTACGGAGAATGATGAATACACTAGAGGTGCTGTGCGAGAAGTATGGGATGAAGATGAACCATAATAAGATGGAAGTGATCAAGAGCTAGAAGCAAGGTGGGGCTAAATATTATGGGAGGAGGGCACAGAATAGAGCAAGTTGAGCCGTTTACGTATCCGGGTAGTACTTTGGAGGAGAATGGGTCTACATCTATATCCACATACTACCCTGATAGCCGCGGTATTGACGAGTGGCAGGGGGTGTTGGGACACCAGCCTTGTAAAGATGTAAGGGATATGATTTTGGGAGGTGAAAAAGTGACGTGTATAATGATAGCGTTTTCAGTGGAGCTCAGTTTTTATTGTGGTCGCTTATTGTGCTAGAAAAGAACGAGTTTTTGTACCTATCTGTACGGCAATGTATCTCTCTTATTTTATCGCTTCTGTCGAACCTTGAGATGTAGTGTGGCATCATTTTAATATCCTCTGTGTCGCTTTGAAACACACCAATTATGAATAATTTCTCAAGCAAAATAAGCCTAGCATATAGTTTAGGTTAGGGTTGGTATGGCTTAAGAAGCATATTCAAAGAGAATGGAATTAAATAGGAGGGATCTGAGTGGAGACGTGAGGAAAAGGCTGGTGGAAACCCTAATATGGAGTTGTATAGGTCGGAAACCTGGTCATTGCGAAGGGAGGAGGTGCGTAGACTAGGGGAGTTTTAGATGTGGGTGTGGAGAAGAATTGAGAGGGTGAGCTTGGTAGCGAGAAAAGCGGATGAGGAGGTATTGGATACAGTTGGAGAGGAGACGAAGCTAATAGTGAAGGCCGGAGGATGCAGAGGAGGACATTTTGAAAGGAGAGATAATGCTGGAGAAGGTAAGAGAAAGGAGGAAAATGGGGAAGAGGGAAAGAGGGAGGAAGAGGATAGGAATTCTGGATGAAATAAGAAACGGGAGGCTATGTGAAGTATTCAAGAGTGATCTAATGACGGGTCATCCATAGGAGCCAAAACTGAACGATGTGCTAGTAGGATAAAAACCTGCTCAAAGACCTACCAATCAGCTGGTAGAATACTCAAACGAAACAATGGTCTACCGTGACGTCGGGCGTCGTAAAATTTTACTAATTTGTCTGAAAATGATTTATTTTGGAAACTATATGAAAGATAAATCTAAATTTTAACCAAATTCTCATCCCGATTGTGGTTGAAAGTTATTCACAATAACTAGATTATATCAATGATATTTTACGTATCATACCTTTCTTCGTTGTCACGTTCTAACATTTTTTTTAAGCCTACCTTATGAGGATCCCAAATACTCTCAATACATTCCAATTGGACTAACTGGGGAAAGTGGCTGATTTCCCTAAATTTATTGTCGCGCTCTCCAAAAACTCTTTTAACAAATCCCAGGATACGCGTCACTGGATCGCCTATTTCCCAGAAATGCCCACCCATCGAGAGATCATTAGTCATTTTATCTGAGAGGCTGTGGCAAGGAGAAGGAAAAATTATTAGGCTACTGGTACTCACAGGTGATTTTAGTTAAGTCTTAGGAGGGAAAGGCCTCTTTCATGCACACCTCCTGATGGCTGAAATTTATCAAATTATTACCCTCGCAGACCTGAAATGGATTTCAGTGCAAGTGCCGGGAACATCCCCCCTAGCTCTACGAGGTTCATCGTCCAACACTTGCGATTTTTAAGAGCCCCTCGAAGAAAAAAATCTGCTAATAAATCGATATAAGTTCAAAATAAAGTCAAACACTATAATTACTATGGTATTTCCACCAGTCTGTCGTCGGGATTCCTCTTTTTGTTCGGTTGCCGACGCGACGTATTGATTGAAAGCGCAGCCATTGAACACCTCATGTACGATGGGTATTTTCTTCATCCATTTGCTTAACAAGGTTGGCCACGCGAGAGAAAAATACAGGATTGTAGATTAAACATTTGTGCTACCACCAGGATTAAATCTTGAATTTTCATTGGGAAGTTAACCATTACTATAAAACATTTAGAAGAATTCCACACAATTTTTTCTCCGATTTATTTCAACGCATAAAGCTTAATTTTCAGATTACATAGAAATATTGGTCTACTTAATGGTTTACTAAAGTTTTTCATTCGCTGCTACAACAACGGGTGATGATTATGTAAAAACATCGAAATCGGGTGAGGATGATATAAAAAACATCGAAATCGGGTGAGGATGATATAAAAAAACATCGAAATCACCTGATGGTGATGTACAGACATCGAAACCTTTGTCGCAGTAAAATTTATTTCTGTGGATAATTGCAAAATTTTCATTTAAAATTCCACTCAGCATCGCAGGAATCTTCAGATTTCACACACAAATCCCTTCTTCTATATTAGGGTTCTAGTGGACAATATTTTGCTTCCTTACTCCAAAATTGTGCGGAATTGTGGACTAATTTCAATGATCCTCCGTTACGGTAATGTAGCATTCGACAAAAGGTTCCGATAAATTTATGTGTGCGCATAGTATCAAAGTAAAACGAATTGATGAATGAATGAGTTGACTAAACGCCGTGGGTATGAGTTATCTGATAAGTGTTTGCAGAAAAAGTAGGATGGATAGTGTTAGGAATGAGTGGGTAATAAATGAATGTGGGTTAGATGCTCCAGTAATGGGCAAATATGAAAGGAGTGTGCTTCGTTGGTTTGGCCATGTTGAGAGAATGGATGAGAGTCGAATAACGAAACAGTTATATATATGTGAAATGCGAGAGGCAGAGATAGGCCGAGAAAGTTGTGGTTGAACGTGGTTGAGGAAGTTCTCAAGAGTAGGAATGTTAGGAGTCTTAAAAACAGGAGGGCGTGTATAAAGCAGTGTATGGGGGTAAATGAAGCAACAGAGGTTTGCGAGGATAGGTCAGTATGGAGGAAATTATCGAAGCAGAGTTAGGTGTACAAATATGTATTTATGAGTGAAACTTTGTGACTGTGCCTACCCCGGAAGGGAACGGCGTGATTGGTTTGCATGTATGTGTGATGAATGAATAAGATGATGTTGTGCAAAGTTTTACTGAAAAATTGTTGACACAGTGAAAATTCCATAAGGTGACGTCCCTCTCTATCAATTTAATTTTTTAGGAACGTCTCTTGAAATTGTCTAGCGTCTCTTTCCTTGCCGTCCTGACTGCGCTTTTGTTTCGCAGTGCGAACGCTTAACGGGTTCTCGTCTGCCCTATTGGGACACGAAATGTGCACTGCACTGCCGTGGGGAAGGAGGAATTCACTCCCTGGTTTCCCGACTCTGCTCTCATCTCTCGCGCCTCCTCAATTACCAGCGGCGGCGGCCGCGGGCAAGAATGCCTTGGGGCACACGTGCCAAACCGAATTCCTGACGACTGAAGCGCCACTCCGAGCGTGGAAAGGGAGACAACGCCTTGAACTATTTGCTCACTTAACGATTTTTCACTTCCTCAGGAAAAATTTCCTCAGTATTGAAAGTTAGATGCTTATGGTTCACTCCGACAAAATATCTTGTTTTCCCAAAATTGCGATAGTTTTTCGCTGCTATTCTGCATGTTTATTGGGGTTAGATATTGATAAATCTTGTGTGGAATTCTCTCCGGCTTCACTTCGGGTTAAATATTTGTACGCTGTCAACGTTTCGAAAGAATATCCTTCCATCATTTTCAGGGCAGTGCCCTATCATTTTCCCGATGATAACAGTGTATTTCCATCATCATTTTCCTGATGATGATAAAGTATGATTTCTAAAATTGAATGGTGAACGGTGGTTATTGCTAATTTAACGAAGACGTGTTGGTTTAAAAATTATGATTTTTTGCTGAAATGCACGGCCTTAATCCACATGCAATGGCACTTCTTCACATAACTTTACTATCTAAATTTTCATCCGAATAATATCGCACAAAAAATTGTATGATATAACATGGAGACGCCATATATGTATTTTTTCCAGGTCATCGATAATATAACGGAAGTATTTAGGTGTATATAAGAGACTTCTGGATTTAGTCGGAGCAAATCGCCGATATATTGTGGTGAATTTTGCAACGTTACTATGGGAAATTTCTGCTATTATCCAAATGTCTTAGAACACTACAGCAAAATTAGACATTTTACATGCATTGTTAAATTTTTAAGCCTGAAGACGATATTTTTCTTCCCTCAGATCGTTAAAAAATCATGATATCAAATTATTACGACATGAAAATGAAGGCTTGAGTTAGAATTGTTACTGGTTGTTGGTGCGAGGTAAAACTTCGTTTTAAAACTTTGTCCCATTAAATTCTAACCAAAGGTGTATCAACATAAAATATATAGTATTCTCAAGGCAACACTAATGCAAAAGTTGAACTATCACCGAAAATTTCCATCTATTTTAAGGAAACAGTACTTGTAAGGTAGTCCGAGCGAGATAGTGCTATTAGTCATTATAGAGATCATATTCGAATTATACGTTTTAATTTCACCAGCTGTAGGACACATCAATTAAATATGGCATTATTAATAGTGCAATAAAATAGTTTTATATGACTGAAGTTTTAAGTAATTTAATGAAAATATCTAAATAAGTCTTTTGAATCATTTTTTCGCGCGGTACGTTTGAAACTCCTTCAAAACGGAAGGTTTTTTTGTGATACCCCAGAACCTACTGCGGTAACAATATTTGATTAATTTTCAAATATAGTCAAGAAAAAATACAAGCTACACGCTGTTAGTTTTGTTTCGACAACTAAGTGTTGTAAATACCTCATTTTGTAAATAATATCTCTCTAAAGTGCATACACGTACCATTTCCCATGTAAAAGGGCTGGTTTTTTTGGGCAAATATCTCCGAAAGTAATATGGTAAGGGGTTGAATTTTTGGTGTCATTAGGAGGGTGATATATTTTTCTTTAAAATGAGACCACATGCATTGATTTCTAAGTAAAATGTTATTTCGCTCAAACGACCTTAAGCATAGGTTCTTTCTTAAGTTAGCGCACAGCGCACTCTAATGCTCGCAAACGACGTTGGATGGCGAAACGTGCGCTGGTGTAACGTTTGTCCACCAGCTTGTAGGTAGTATTTTGTGGGTGAACTCAAGGTGTAGATCCCGTTATTGTTAAAATCTTTAATTCAACTTCATTGAAATGTCCAAGGATGCGGGCGAAATCTTACGATGTCATTTTCATCCACTTCCCAAGAACTAAGAACTTTATAACTTTCGAATATTCAAGAGCCATCTTGAAAATACGATACCGTTAGCACTTTTGATAGCAGAGCAAGAACAATACTTTTCTTACTCACCACTGAAAAGTTTCGATTCTCCTCAATTGATATTAGTCATTGACATTGGGTGCTTTCATTGTGATTGCAGAATACTTCTGAAAAATGATTGCGTTGCCATAGCTCGGTAACTAAGGAGTTGCGACTCCTTGTTGCTCGATAAAAAATGCTTAAAATCACCTCCCCTACCTCCTCCAGAAGTTTCCTCCTGAAACACCTTATATTTACCCTACATCTCAAGTCATAATGGAGTTCACCCATGCCAGCCTGTCGTAGGTGTAGAGTATACATATATTACAATGGCTTTAGGTAGCGTGTATGTGCGTTATAATATGGTATCAAGCCGAGCAGTCAGTCTAATTAGCTTATTGCGTGGTACAAGCAAGAAGTACTTGGCAACCCTCGTGATATTGCCACCCAAGCCGTCTTTCCCGTGTTACGCTTATAATTTTTTTTGCCAATTCCTGGAGAAAAGTACATTAAAATATTCTCCGTTTGAAACTGTAATGTGTCATTATTCACTCGTTTAATACGTCACTTATAATGAGTATCGCATATCTACTCGTTTACCAATCGAACTCAGATCGATATGAACTCGGACCAATCTGAACGTTCTAAGCCAGCCAACTCGGATCGCCTGGTTTGCCAATTCGAAATCGTATGAAATATCGATTTGAGTCGATTCATATCGATTTGCAATCTGAGACTGACAGAAAAATAGGGCTGAGTTTGCCTGCTTCTCATATCAGTCCGACTAACCTGTTGCGTTCGCCAAACCGAGCTGAGCCAGCCAAATCGATCTGAGTTAGATTGGTAAACGTAGTGATAATGAGGTATGAGTTTAACGTACGCTAAGCCCTAATTAACCACAATTAAATAGATTTGGAGTGTTTTTCATTATTTTCCTTTAAGTATTAGTATATCATTTATGCACTGGTAACACTGGGAATCAGGATTTTTTTTGTTTACTGCCACGATAAAATTGACATGTAAAATCTCAGAACCATAATTATTTCGTAACTTCTATGAAACGATTTGTTGGAAATGTTATCCTTTGCGTAAAATACGGTAATGATTTCCATATAAACGGGATCTTTTTCTTGTTAACGTTCAGTTGCGGAGTCCTTAGTAATGATAATTTGTGACTTTTATAGTATAATATTATGCCAAACTTATCGGGCAACTGTTTTATTAGGTAACAAATACTCTGAAATACTTTCAGAACTCAACCAAAATCTCGGAAATCTCCGCTCTTCATTGATATCCTAAAACCTTCCAATGAACTGATAATTAGATGTAGTTCAATTCATGAATAACTCTAAATTGGAGTTTCAGTTTATCTCATTCAATGTACTTAGAGCCGTATTCATAGTCGTTACCTGGGTGTCCCCCAGGTGTGGGGGAACCCCTTGGCTCAGAAATGGTATTCATAGTCGTTACCCAGGGGACTGTCGTCCCTAACCCTCCCCCAGGCCGTCGATTTCCTGGGTAAGGCATGAAGCTTACCCAAGACTCCCCTAACGCAGTACTGCTGCCCACGTGTGGGACGAATTGATACTACTGTACTAATGGCAAGCCACGATAATATCAACAAATTTCCATAGTAACGTCTTCTATTTACAAACACGGGTACTCACTGAACCAATCTCATATTCCTCACCATTCATATTACATAAATATTTTTGTAAGATTGGAAACATTCTCTCATCAATATATCAATCCTTCAATCATTTTTCATCAACATTTTTAAACAGTATACTATATTATTGTTTATAGCGTGCTTGGTTACGGTGAGAAATGGGCATCGAAAACATCGAGTCATTCAGCGGAACCGTTCATATGTATTTTTCCGAGGGATCGTTGCCAAATCTCCTACCCAGGCGTCCCCTGGCTGGGTGTTACCCAGGTAATGTTTATGAATCGCTCAGCATAGGGGACCCCTAGGTGTTACCTGGCTAGGGGACACCCAGGTAACCCATAGGAATAAGACTATGAATACGGGCATTAGACTGTCAGCGGTGTAAAGAAGTCATTGTTAGATATTCAAACACGATCTGACGAAAATACAACTGGGAGCAGAAGCGCCACTTCCCTCCCGAAAAACGGCATAAAAACGATAATTTCGATAACGTGTGGAATAAAAGCGTTTTACTTAGAAAGTTTTATTTTTGTACAAAAAAAAGTTATTTCCTTTCTTAATTCCTAGCCTTTTGGCGTGGATAGCTGCCTTCGTGCTTTAAGCTAATTAATTACGCAGTTATTGATGCCAAGTTTTTAAAATGATTTTCCTTAAATTATATTATGACTTGTGAACCGGTTAAATCAATGAATGCAACTTCGGTATCGGAATTTTTCTTGTTGCCAATATAATATTGACATAGAAAATCTCAAAATTATGATTTTTTCGTATCATCTATCAATCAATTTTTTGGAAATATTACGCTTTGCGTAAACTTTTTCCTGTTTTGACGTGAAGAGCCTCCAATGATTTCACGGCATTCCAAAGATTCCACGTTCCTTGAATATGGAGAACTACGGAAAAAATTTGTGAACGCGATCCTCAATTGTCACGCGTAAAACGTGTAAACTACGATATGTGCAATCTTGATCTAATCTTTAGAACTAAAAAAAAAACGGACAGTCTCTGAGGATGGCCCGCAGAAAACGAGGTGGATTCTACATAAATTTTGCCATGTTACACGAGGCAAGCTCCATACTTGTTCCGCTAGTTCAAGTTGGGTTATAATTTTACCGAGGATGAGTTTGAGAGTCGTATTTATCCAAAACGATATTCGAAGTCGAGAGAGGTGTCACACTGGAATACAGAGCCGTGACGTTTATCGCGAATCATCTTAAGTTAACGGCCGGAATGGCGCCCGTTTGAGAAATAGACGCCCTAGGGGTGTTTCACAGAAAAAGGGCTGGGCAAACTATACCGACTCCATTCTCCCATGAGCACAAGATACGTCCGGGAACTCGCGCGTAGCTGTGCGTGACGTTTGTCCGTCACGCGAGTCCATTACTATGCGCCTCTTTCTGGGAAATGGGAATGCTATGGAGAGTCTAAACGACGCAACCCAGCGGAAAATGCGCTGGTGTGTGCTTTCTGCTTCGCCAACTTCACACCTGATTTTCGAGTTATTGCATTTTCTTTTTTTTTAAGGTTTCTCTGCCCTAAAAGCAGACATTCTCAACCCTCTTTGGACCGAATTATGACACATAATAGCTTGAAAAAATACTGATAAAATATTAGTTTAAAAAAAGTGCTTTTAAAGCACTATAGTAGTTTTTTTTATTTAAGCATTTTTTAATTGCAATTTATGTGATAATAACATTCCTCTTAAAAGGTGTCGTATTTGCATTGTATATATTTAATTCAAAATAGCATTTTGCATAATAATATTTACGCAAGGCATAATTCTAAATGATCATCACGATTCTGTCATCTCTAGAAGCGTGGCGTAACCATCTGCAGATTGAATTTCTGATTTAATGACTTCTAACTTTGTATCTACATTCCACATTTCTTTAACTTTCACCAATCGCGGTTTCGGACATCACAATGTCATTTTCAATGAGGATATCCCTTATTTGTGCTGAACGCAAATTTGTTACTAGAATGAAAGAAACATAAAGAAACAGAAGTGCTTTCTAGCCTGTGATGTTTCATCCATGTTTGCTAAGCGTCTAATTGGGCGTGACCCTTCAATTAACTTTGAACTGGAAATTTTCTATGCACAAGGTAAAGGTAAAAATGTTGGATTTTTTTTAACAGCAGTATGATACTATAAATGTTGGAAAGAAAAATTTTCATCTTGTTAACGATATTACTCTTGACTTGCATTCACCCTTGGTTCCAATAGCATTTTAGTATGTTGCCCGATCTGTTTACGTCATAACCTCCGTCCTTGTCTTTCTGAATGTTTCTTCCCCCCTCCAGTCATCCACTTTGAAACACCAACCCCTAAATTTTGGGAATAGCTCCCCCCACCTCCCTCCTAACGACGGTAAAATTTGATATTTTTCCGAGCAACAGAGAGAATAATCTCATGACTCCTCACTATATCTCTAGGTCCGACAGATGCGACAAAATATGAGAGATACACTGCCGAACAGATAGATACAAAAACTCTTTCTTTCCGCGAACAATAAGCGACCACAATAAAAATTGAGCTCCAATAAATACACTCCTATAATACACGACTCCATTTCATCTCCAAAAAAAACTTACACCTTTACACATGCTGGTGACCTAACACCCCCTGCCACATGCCCATGAGGCGGCGGCTCGCAAGGTATTATGCAGATGTAGATGTAGTTGTATATGTAGAAAGTGATAAGGTTACAAAGTAGTATCCTGGTGATAAAGTAGTTTATCGCACTGGTGTCCCCATTCCCTCCTCATGATTCCGCTCTATTTCACTTCCCCTTCCCACCTCCCGATTTGAGTATACAAGGACACTGAAAGAAAAGAAATATACCTTTAAAATGACATTGTATGTCGAAACCATGGTCCGGTGGAAAATAAAAATGGGTGAAATATACAAGGTGAGAAATTATTTCATGCGTCGAGTTTCCACGATGTTAGGCCTAAAACTATAACTTATATACATTTCTGATGCTTTCCAATATGCTTTTCGCCTCTTGTATTCTACAAGTCACCTCCACGTTCGCTTTTAAAAGGGTACCCCGTACACCTCGGACCGCGTCGAGGTATTGGAACCATCGATTCTTGGTAAAAAAAAACGTCCGCTCGTTCAAATTACCACACATGACATAGGGCCCTAACCGATGGCTTCCCGCTACATTGTCCCCCGAAATGAATTGTCGCGGATTACGCGCCTAGAAGAATCCTGAACAGTTTATCCTCCCTATTCGTGCTCGTTCTCCGGCGGCCGCTTCTTTTTATATGGGCTAAGGTTAAAGAAGTGGTACACGCCAAGAATTGTTCCGTCCACATGATTCGCTAGTCCTTCCTTTATTACTTAATGTGCTGGGCGTTCAATTGAAGGTCGTCTCAGAAAAACAGAGGATTTTACACACTAAACTGGATTGTGAAAGAAGGCTCTCTTAAATCTTAAAGCTCTCTTAAATTAAGGTTTATGAACTTTGGTCAGGTCAGGAATGGGTGGGTAATGAATGGATGTGGGTTAGATGCTCTAGTAATGGACATATATGAAAGGAGTGTGCTTCGTTAGTTTTGCCATGTTGAGAGAATGGATGAGAGTCTAATAACGAAACAGATACATAAGATTGAAATGAATGGTGCGAGAGGTAGAGTTGGCCGAGAAACTTGTGGTTGAATGTGGTTGAGGAAATTCTCAGGAGGAGGAATATTAGGAGTCTTAAAAACAGGAGGGCCTGTATGAAAAAGTGTATGGGGGTAAATGAGGCAAAAGAGGTTTGCAAGGATAGGTCAATATGGAGGAAATTATCGAAGCAGAGCTAGGTGTAAAAACATGTATTTATAAATTAAACATTGTAACTGCCTACCCCGGAAGGGAACGGAGTGATTGGTATGTATGTATGTAAAATTTACGTTGGCTTTATGTGGTCATATGTATGTCTACCAGAAACACTGTAGCCATACCATTACACCCGAGTGCCGTTACATAAAGATATTCCATGGACGTTCTAGTACGTCCTTTGTCCTTCTCAGAAAATATAGGAGAACGTACCATTACGTCAATAGCACTCAAAGTGTTAAGTCAATTCCATTTTCTTAGAAGACGAAATTTTTATTTTTATCATAAGCGCTTTCTTCGCTTCAACTATTCTTCTCATAATGCACGATAAACTTCTCCAGCGACCGCAATATTGAGACATTATATTCTATTAGTGTATAGAAATGCACGAAATGAACATACATACCAATCACGCCGTTCCATTCCGGGGTCGGCACAGTCACAAAAGTTTCACTCATAAAACATATTTGTACACCTAACTCTGATTCAATAATTTCCTCCATACTGACCTATCCATGCAAACCTCTTTTGCTTCATTTACCCCCATACACTGCTTCATACACGCCTTCCTGTTTTTAAAACTCCAAATATTTCTCCTCCTAAGAATTTCCTCAGCCACATTTAACCCCAACTTTCTCGGCCTACCTCTACCTCTCGCACCGTTCAATTCACTCTTATATATCTGTTTCGTTATTCGACTCACATACATTTTCTCAGTATGGCCAAACCAACGAAGCATACTCCTTTTATACAAGTCCATTACTGGAGCATCTAACCCACATTAATTTATTACCCACTCATTCCTGACTCTATCCATCCTTCTTTCGCGAGCACTCCTCAGGTAATTCATTCCCACGGCGTTTAGTCTACTCTTATCTGATCATACTCTGGCCATCCTGATATACCCATGTTTTACTACCATGTAAAAAAGTGGGGAGAAGTACACTTTTGTACGCGGCGCTTTTCGCTTCCTTAGACAGGCACTCATTCCTTGATATGCTCCACATGCTACCTACTACTTCCCTTCCAGCATTTGCTCGTCTCTTTAACCCCTCATCAATCCGTCCATCTTTCGCAAACATTTTACCTAAGTGCACGAAATCATCCACTTGTTCAATTGCTTGCAAGGAATGAAAAGTAGAAATATATGTTCAAGCAAAATATAAAAAAATGGCCGGTTTAAAAAAATAGCAATGGATTACTATCAGGGTTCCATCAAATACCTGTTCCGTATTTTCTCATTCGTAATCTGCTATTCTAAGTTTAATGAGTAGAGACCAAATAACTGCAAGATTGAGGTGAAAATACGTTGGTTCCCAAAAATATGAAACAAGTCAGCTCAGCGAGATGGAATATGTTGTCATAAAAAATACTTTCATCGACTAAAGTGCAGGTGTTGTACCGTAAGACTACTTGGATTGGATATTTGGGGAGGCGACCGATAGCTACGGTCATTTGCACCATAGGGGATAGGTATGGGAGAAAGTGTGGATAGAAACCCGGCGTCGGCATTAACCTTCTCTCAACGAAAGGTGCCAAGGGAACCACGGTTTAACGTCTCATCCGACGGACGGAGTACTGTACTTAAGTGTCCTCCACAAGACACGTAGGGATCGGGTTTCCTCTGCAAAACATCCTCCCCTGCAGGGATTTGAACCCTTGCCGCCCGTATGGTTAGCCAGTACTCTAGCCACCACACCAACCCGATCCCCGCGAATATGTTTCTTTTAAATGAGACCAAATTCATTGATTTATAGACGAAATAATATTCAAAGTAAACTACCTTTAGGCGATTTTAGTCATTCTAAAGATTTAATTGAAAATTTTCATGTTTTCTCATTATTGTATATGAGAGAAAAGCGAACAAAATGGCATGTTACGAATTTGGTTTTTTGGGAAATGAATGCTATTTTAACTCGTAGCCATATATTACAAGCTCAGGTAGTGAAAGAAGTTTAGTTTATACCTCACGCACGAATGAAATTGCATTTATAATTTGTTTCAAAGCGGGTAGAAGAACTGTGACTCAAGCGTCAGGCGTAAAAAGGGCTTCTACTTTCTTTGTGGCGCATCCCCACAACTGATTTTCCAGCTTGGTGTATCCCCGTTCGCTCGAGAGAAGATGGTTTTATTACTGATGCTGGGGAACCAGAACGCCCTTTTGCGAAGCGAAGGGTATCGTCACGCTCTGTACAGCGACGTCCTAAGAGCGCCTAGAATGAAGTTCAAATATTTTGAGCGCACTCGACCAGGTAACACACGAGAGAGAAGGCGGAAATCCGAGAGTTTATAGCACCTTAACGTAGAAAAGAAGTTGAACCGAACTGAGAGTGCGACTGGTCTCATTAAGGTGGTTAGAGAGGTATTCTTTTTTGTACATATTTGCGTGAAACTTTCTTACCTGTACTCATTATTAACATGTATGGATAGAAGCAAAAAATTTGAATGTTACTGATTGTGAAATGGTTTCAGGCGTAAATTTGTGGGATAACTTCACGATTAAAGATGAAAAAATTTTGTAAATTCCACATGAGATTATTATTTTCACGACCCAGGTTTATTCCCGGTGCGAAAACTATTTGGACTAGGAATTCCTTCTTTGATGTTCATTTCTATTACCTGCACCATCATGGAAAATATAGAAGCTGTTTACTCTATTGTTGACAATGCAGGAGGGTAAATATGTTTAGAGAAGTTGGGGGGTTAAAAACCTTGGAAAATTTATGGAAAAATTTGGTCCGAAAATTTGGAAAAAATAATTTATTTTTCAAGCATCGTGTACTCATTTGGTCAAAAGAAGACCTTCGGTATGCATATCAGTTGTGTAGGTCTCTTGATTTTAAATATATGGCGTATGATTGTTTTTTGTCGCGACAAATGCGCGTAAAATGGCCCTTTTTTGGGGCTTTAAATGAGTGATATCTATGAAAATTAATGGAAGAGCTTGCTTTATATCACGCGGAGGACATGCGTTTGGCTTTCGTGGTTGAGGTCCAACTGGCGCCACAACCTGTTCGCTCCAACTTGCGGTCCGAGAGGGGAAGAGCAATCAGATCTCACATTCTACATTTGGAGGATGATGTCACGCCATTCCCGGAACGCAAATGGCCTAGAAGCGGTCACCGCTCGCTCCGAACTACCGTTCCCGCGACTTGAAGGCTGTATTTGAGGTGAATGTGGGAGGCTCAAGAGCCAGGCTTTGAGATGACAATCCCGTGAACTTGCGATGTATATGGAAAATTTTTTGTTCTTGCCTTGCCCAAATCATATACTTTAGAGCTTGACACACGATGATTTTTTGGAGAAAGTTATGTAGTCAATTTTATCTTTTTAATCCAAGTCAGAGGGGTACAATTTTGTATTATTTTCCGACCAAAGGATCTACTTATGCCCCAAAGCAATTCTTATTTGAGGACTTTGGCTGAGGAGTGATTCTTAAAATGACATTTCTCAATTTTTAAGTGGAGTTTTATAAACTTCATGGTCATAGGAACGAATTAAATTGCTTCCGCACAGACAAATTATATATATTAGACACAAAAAAAACAGGAAATTGCTGTTCCTATGTCGGTAGTTACTCGTAAAAATAAATTTCTTGCATCCCAAAAATTGTGAAAGTGGTATATTCTTTCTTATCAGCTGTATGAATACTCTTGGTACATACTTTTCAAGATTGGTAGCTTAAGCTAGAGAAAAATGTCTAATTTCAGAGCCACTGAAACAAATTTTAATGTCTTTTTCTCAATCATACATGTATGTTCCTCATTCGGTTACGTTGTTCAAATAAACGTTCATTTCCTCGGAGAGGGTTTGAGAAATTTTGTTTGAAGTCCAGCGTACCCCGAAAAAGTCTTCATCACCTCTCGCTGAAACGATGTCATTTTGAGAGAAGTTTTTTTTTGTTGGGAACGGCTCTGGAATCCTGAGCTCGTACTTCCAACGAGGAGGGGGTGAAAGCTTGGCGCCGAGAAAGAAACACAAAAAGATATGTATTTGTGTGTAAGGATATAACCCAAGAAAAAGCAATTAAGGAATCGACCTATTAATTATGACGGACTATTAGCCTCCTGAACTGATCTATCTCCCAGACTTTATCACACGGGGATCGGGTTGGTGTGGTGGCTAGGGTTCTGACTAACCACGCGGACGGCCAGGGTTCAAATCCCTGCAGAGGAGGATGTTTTTCAGAGGAAACCTGATCCCTACTTGAGTGTCGTGTGGAGGACACTTCAAGTACAGTACTTTGTCTGTCGGATGAGACGTTTGGCCGTGGTCCCCTTGGCGCCTTTCGTTAAGAGCAGGCTAATTCCGACGCCGGGTTTCTAACCAACCTTATTCCCTTACCTGTCCCCTATGGCGCAAATGACCTTAGCCGTCGGTCACCTCCCCAAAATATCCGATCCTTTATCACACTAGAACCAGACATTAGTCATCTCCGGACGGAAAAAAATACTATGATACTGCTACTATATTAGCATTATTATTATTTTTAAATATAAAACCAGTAAGCACGGCCAAAAGACAAAGCATTACTCTCCTTCGACTCAGGGGAAAAAGGCTAAAAGGCAAAGCATTATCTTCCTCCGACTCAGGGGAAAACTTTCTGATTGCTGGTTTATTTAGAATCTGCGAAGTTGACTATCTCTACAGCATATTAATCACCGTAAGTGTCCAGGAATAATGCTAGGACGTTATGCTTCTGAAATTTACCACAATGCGATACAAATTACGAATAAACATCCCGAGATAGGACAATTGTAAAGAGCTTTTTCACGTCCACCAAGAGTTGAAATTTGCCATGAAAACATAATTGGACTTGAATGGGCATTCGAACCCGGATCTCCCGATTGCCGGTCAGGTGTAATAGCCAGTCAAACCACCAAGCGGACCGCCGAATTGGACAAAACCTTTCCCACACAATCCGAAAGCGTTACAGTTCTGTCTAGCGCAGCAAGTAAATGGAAAAGCCTCTTAGAAAGCAGATATTTCAATGATTTTGAAACGTAAAAAATGTGACTTGCTCGTCCATAGAGGGTCATATAGCTTTGTGAGCAAACTGCCCCCAACGGCAAAGAGTTTTGACATAAATAGAGCTTAAAAATCTCGGAGCCTCTCCCTACCTTGCTTTGAGCCTGAGTTTGAGTGTTTTTGTAGCGGTTAAACAGCATCGTCCTCCCCCCTTGTACTACAAGCGGTTCTCCGCGAGGAAGATGAATGTGGGCTCCCAGGAGGAGACGGGCGATTTCCTTCGCTGTTACATCAGCCTCGTTGGATCGCACTCGTAAGTCTTATTTCTCTCTACCTCGCTCTTCCTTCTCCCCCTTGGTTTCCTTCCTTTTTTATATGTGCTTGCCTTTCTATAGCACTTCCATATATCTTTCTCTCCCCCCATCTTCCTCTCTTTCCCTTCTCGCACCCATCTTACTTTCGACTCCGACATCATTTCCGTGTGAGCCTCTCCACATCCGCGTTGTTCGTTGAATGATGTTCGCTCAGCTGGTCCATCCACTGAACAGCATCCCTCCCCCGCTTATAATTTGCAGTATTCTTTAAGGATAACTTTCAACTACGCCGATATGTCATTAACCTACTTAAAGGCTAAGTAAAAAGCTTTCCTTAAAGAATTCAGCCACTAATAAGCTTGGGAGAGATGCTATACAGAGGCTGGACCAGCTAGACAGCATCTGTACAGCTTACATATGGACCAGCTGTATAGCATCTGTCCCCCACTTGAAAGTTGCAGAATTATCTACGGAAAACTTTTGACTTCGCGAGTGTGTCTGAAACTCTCTCATCAGTGGATCTAATATTCCATGACTTTCGTATAACCTCATAGGGGACATGGAATAGCTCTTTTCATTTGCCTTATCTCGGGATGCAAATTCGTTTTTGTCATCGTATCGCATTGTATTTTAAAAGGTAAATGTTGTCGCATCATTCTTCATAAACATCTTCGCAGTAAAGATAAAATGTTCAGATAGTGTAAAATATCTCGGAATTACCTAAACTTCTAAAAGATTTAAGTTTCTCCTGGTGAATAGTATTAATAAACTCTTCTCGGGCTCTGCACCAGGTGATTGTCTTCATGTTTGCCGACGTTTCGGAAAACGACTTGTTTCCTGTACCTCAACGGACAGAGTCTACACCATCCATCGCAAAAAGCCGCCGTATTATCTACTTTGATTCGTTGAGCCGAGGTAATATCGGATAAAGTGAGCATCCCATCCGAGTTGGACCATCTTAAAAGAACATTTTTACAAAACGGCTATGGCAAACAAGAGATATTTAATGCCCTAAGAAAATCCAACGCAAAACAGGAGGGTTTCCCGGGAGAGCCACCTGAAAAACCATTGGCCAAGACTTTAATCCCTTATGTTTCAACCGTATCTGGAAAGATCCACCGCATTCTACGGAAGTATAACATCAGAACTATCCACCTACCACCAGTTTGTTTGCCATAGCCGTTTTGTAAAAATGTTCTTTTAAGATGGTCCAACTCGGATGGGATGCTCACTTTATCCGATATTACCTCGGCTCAACGAATCAAAGTAGATAATACGGCGGCATTTTACGATGGATGGTGGTGACTCTGTCCATTGAGGCACAGGAAACAAGTCGTTTTCCGAAACGTCGGCAAACATGAAGCCAATCACCTGGTGCAGAGCCCGACAAGAGTTTATTAATACCTAAATTTCTGTTATATCGTGGGGAACACACATACAAAACATATGAGGTACAGCATTAAAGAAACTAGGTTTTCTTAACTGTATAATAGGAAGGTCCTCGGATGGAAAAGGAAAAGAGAGATGCTACTTTTCTCTGGTTAGGTCAAACCTCGAATACCCCGCGAACATTTGGGACCCTGGATATACAGATTTAACTGAATTAAAAATGATAAATCGTTTTGAAAAATTCGCGAACAGGTAATTGTAAGCACTCCGGTTGACGTTAGTCATATTTTTTAGAATTTTTTCAATGACGGAGACCTCGATGAGAGTTTAAAGTATGCTCCCTCGTGACTCTGCTAATCAGATGGATGAAAAACATCTCTTAGTTTTTTTTTAATTATAAAATTCTGCTTTCACAGATAGTCTTAGATGTTAAAACCAATATGAATGCACTTTTATCGACGAATAGGTATTTTATCGAACACTGTTTCCAGCCATGTAGCCCTCTGGAGCACAATTTATTCGTGAATTGACATTTTTTTTACTTCAAATTATGAGTTAGTATGCTAACGACTCGGACACTTATTTGGTATGTTACCTTCATTTTATCTCATTTTCCTCGAAGTTTTTTTCTTTATGAACAGATTTTTCGCAAAATGTCATTAACTTTACGTAAAACAGGAGGTTATTTCTTCTCTTCCTTTATTCCTCTGCCTTCAGTCACTCCTCTATTATTAACGTTTTACCTATCAAACTCTCAGTTGATCTCTAAACATGTTCTTACAAACAAAGTGCATTGAAAATTTCAACCATTCATTGGATTTATAAATTAATGGACATTTTCCATGTATTACATAGACATAATAATAAACGAAAGTGATTTAAAATAGACTAATTTTGCAATACATGATGGTGGTCTGTAGGAATCCACTTCACAGGAATATTCACTATTAAATTCGGTATAGGCAGTTACAGATGAAGTATAACTTTGCCCTATACTTTGATGTTGACAGTTGGGCTCACGTATCTGAATTATCTTAATAAGGTCAAGGAAGTGGGAAAATATGCCTTTGGCTGTATCATCTTATACCATTAAAATAGGTCTGTCTGTTTATGTATTTGGATTTTTTTCTCAAAAAACGGCTCCGGTGATTTTGATGAGATATCGAGATACTTTAAAATCGGGTGAGAAAATAAGATTGAGAAAGACATCGTATTTGAAAATATTAATTTTATGCTGAAAAAATTACTTTGAAAAATATGTTGTTTAACATGGGCTTTGTGGTACCCACATGGGCCTTGTGGGTACATGGGTCATGGTGGAAACCAAGGTGGCAACGCATCAAACAATAAGAATAAACAAAAATCAGATGTAAAAGCATTCACACACCGACAATAGTTGTTGATTACAGATTGAAAAGTTACAATGAGTGGTTTATTTATTGAAAATAGTCATACAGCTATTTAAAACGTTTCCTACTCTTCCTCCAAAATTTAAGTCATTTCAACTTTACCACACAAAAATAAGCACAGCCATAACGTCGTTATTTGACGTTGGAAGGTACTATAACTCCTATTTACAGTCTCATTTATCTCCCCCACCAATGACTTTCGCCTTCTGGCTCTCCCTCCCTCACCATTTCCACCATTACCATAAATTTTTCGTTACTCGCCTGTCATCCATTTTCTCGATTCGCTGCCAGTTGCAGAAACGACATATGTATTTCATTGAGTCATTGGACCCATAAGCCATGGCAGCCAGTCAATAAGCGTTGCAGAAACATTCGATAAATATATTGGTTTCATTAACGGCTTCATAACTCATGGGATAGAGCTACAAGCTCGATAAGTAGCCAAGATGGCGGGTGTGCGATGAACCGCTTGGAGTTTTGATTACTTGATAAAATAGTTGTTTTGAGACAAGTGGCCTGTTTGCTTACTCGGAATGAATAATTATTGTGTGCATTAGCAATTATGTATAGGATTAACCACTATAAATTTTATCTAGCGACGGAAGATTGGATCAAACATGCGAGGCAATTAAAAATCGTAGATAAGTTATGAAGCTGGGAGATGCGTTCCTGAAAACCGATAATTTTCATGAGATCCATATCTTTATGGATCTCATAACCGTTGATTCCATAGCTAAACGTTCTTGCTTCCGGTCGTTGGCCATGCAAATGAGGCACACTCCTTTTGGTAGGAGAGGTTCATCAGAGATTCAGAGATTTTTCCTCTCTTAAGGGAAGGAACGTTTGACTTGCGACGTGTTAACGAAGACATTATTATGGGTGTTAGCTCGACTCGTGTAATTTTTTCATGAATTCTCCGTTAGTCTGTATCTTGATGGGCCAACCTTGTTCAGCTTCCGCCGCCATTCGTGGCTTCGGCCTCAGAAGCTACTTTATGACTCTTATGAGTAAGTTGTGATAGAGTATTCAAGCTTACCAGCCTTTGCAGTACCCACATCACGTGCAGATTTCCCTGTTTTACGGTTACGGCGCTCTACCGGTCAGTTTTGACACATTTTCACCAGTATACCACAAGAAAATCCAAAGTAAGGAAGTATCCTAGGCCCCTCTTTCACTCTTCTACTCAAGCTAGGATCCCTTCTGAAAGGACTACTTTGAGAGCCAGCATACCGTTGCCCGTGACCCACCACTAGGAGGTATATGCGGTGTGCTGACACATATTAGGAGTGATAAAAACAGGAGGGCGTGTATGAAACAGTGTGTGGGGATAAAGGAAGCAAAAGAAATTTGCAAGGATAGCTTAGTATGGAGGAAATTATTAAATCAGAGTAAGGTGTAAAAATATATATTTATGAGTGAAACTTTGTGACTGTGCCTACCTCGGAAGGGAACAGCGTGATTGGTATGTGTGTATGTTAAAATCAAGGCAGGTTATCGGGGATGCCTAGTTCAAAGATTCTCCCTCTAGGATGCAAGTATCTGCCTGCCTCCATTGTATCGTCACTATAAGATAAACATGAATATATATTATGGATTTCTTCGCCAAAACTGTTGTCTGGAATTCCGTAAACAAAAAACGTTTTGGAAAGTGGTGCCGCCTAGTGATGAAAGACGGAAGTTCAAATGTAAATACAGTCGATAGTTTGTAAATAAACACGTGTTACCGGTTTTACCATGAATAAACATGGGTTTTACTTACAATTAATCATAATGCAATGGGCAGTAGATAAAAAATGTAGTACTAGACGCGGGATGTAATTATACACTTTTTTAATATCGTCTGGTCTGCAGATACATTTAATTCCTCTTAAAATTTAATGACACAAATGCACCTTTAACTTCTTAGTACTTCGTGAATATCGCTATACATAAATTTAATAATAATGTGAGGTGACTTCATGAGTATTACCAATGACCACCATTGCAGTGTAGGTAAAAAGGAATGCACTTACCGCCGCCTTGAACAGATTCTTATTTTCAATCCACGTCTCCTACTTTAGGTCCTCGTATACGCATACCCTGTTTTTCTGCCTGGTACGAAGCAAGTTCTGTTTAAATAAGGCATTCTAAATTCTATTTTTAAGCCGAACGGACTTAATACATTCAAATTAGAATCAGAGTCTGGCAAACATTGTCGTCGGCACACGATGGACGTTTCATAGACCTTATATACATTTTCTGTAATAGATATTTCCTCTCTAGCATTTACAAAGTAACTTTAAGATCACAAAAATAGCAAGATATTATTCAAAGCATCAAGTAATTTATATCTCCTCGATCGTTATTGAATATTCACCACAGTCTCACGTTAGCAACAGTTAACTACGTCTATTTACAATAACAACTGAAAAGACTAATCGAAGTGGCGCCAAGGACTGGGTGAACTAAATGTGGAAATTTAGGCAACACGTAACCTAGGCAACAATTCCAAACATCCGAATCCATAATATATATTCATGAAGCTAAATCAGCGGAACTTACTCCATTATTCCCATGCTGATTATCGGTGCGTTCTATTGTCCGGATGACATAATGCGCGATGCGGATGCGGATGACATTATTGTCACGAGAACGTCCTACCTCGCATCCGTATTTCCAAGTTCAATTCATCAGAACCTCTTGGATAGCTTAATTGGTTGGAGCTCTCGGCGCGAAATCCAGGGATCTGGGGCCGTGTTCCAATCCGTAGGGTGCACCCTATGCACTAACGCCCTTATGCCCTATCCTGCACTTCACGCACTTTTCTGCTCTTAAGGTAGCAAGCGCCAATGTCTCCCAGTGTCCAATGTTGGAACTATATCAGAACCGCCTCAACCCGTAAGTTGGTCTGTGTATTTCTTCCGCAGGCCGATGAATTGTATTATCCTTTCGTCTGTCCCTAGTATATCAGAAGAACATCCATTAGTCACTCAGAATTGTAATTTATCGCAAGACATCGCATTGGAAATTCGCAATATTCACGAACGGGAAATTCTTAGGGCGCAAGAGGGCGCATCGTCATACACTTACCTTCTATGTGCACTAGCGCCCTATCCATGATGCGCTCTAACGGATTGGAACCGCACTATACGACGTCACATCCGGAAAATGACAATCGAAAAGAGCACATAAAGGTACGAAGTGTGCATAATATCGGATTGGAACACGGCCGGGGTTTGACTCCCAATCCAGGCAAGTGACTTTTAACCGTGCATTTCACACAATTGTGTGAAAACTAGTGGGTGACTCCGTCAAAGTGCTTACGTCCTAAGCACGGAATTTCTCCCTTACGCGAAAATATACGCTTCGTGTTTTCATAACGGTTCTTAATTAATATCGAGACATCATGACGAATGAAAAACACACATTTTCATATGTTTATCGCTAAAATTTTGAATTCCGCGTCATAAACCCAAGTCATAACAATTCTTTAATTGAGACGGAAGTAATTAATGTGGTTCCTGGTTGGTGAGTGTTGGAACCAACCGATATAATATCAATTACGTTACTAAGCATCTGATTTGTTGTTTATTGTGTACTTATCGGGATATAAAAATAGATTTACAATTATTACCGCAATAGGCCGTGGCCAAAATCTGGAGCTCTTCGTGTTTGTACCACGTGACTTCTTAGTTTCGTGGTACAAACACGAAGGGTTCGAGAGTTTTCCGAAATTATCTCGAGCGGTTCAAATACAACCCCCTGCGTCATCCATCACTGCGTTAACCATTCGACCTCAGATCAATCTCACCGGATCAGCTAGGTATGGTGAAAACGGAACGGGCTAGTGGGGATCGATCCGAGATGCGGACCGAGTCGGCCCGTTTGCTCTGCCTGTATAAGATTTCAGATATCGATCTGAACCAGTGGACCTGTGGCGCACCTCTTTCTTATTATTTATTCTTTTCGTTGTAATACGGAAAAAAATATAACCTAAATAATAATAATATAAAATATATAAAAATATAATACGATAAAAATATGACGAGCGAAGTGACATCGATATGATATCGTAGCACATCGCAACTCTATCTCCAGTTGGTAAATTTTGTTCATTCGGAATGCGACTGAAAAATTCTAACTATGCACTTTCTTACACACTAGTCAATCGTGCTTCATCTCTTGGATTCGATGGTTCACTATTGATATTTTTAAGACCATCATTGTAAACCAGGCGATCTGAGTCAGCTCGCTGGGAATTTTCAGATTGGTCAGTCGGAGTTCAGATCGATATGAGATTGATCGGTAGACGTATTGTATGTTACATCATTTATGGTTATTTCTAACCAAAAGACAAACATACTTAAGTGAAGTGTAGGGCAAGAACATTTTCTCGTAATTGAAGATTTAAAAAAAGTCATTAAAAATATTCCGTCACGATTTGCGCTCCAACCGCGTAAAGTACTCGTGAGATATTCCTTGGTAATTGACTTAACTTCTTGTATTTTCATTCGTAAGTGACATTGGACTTGAACTACTATTTGCAATCATCCCAAACTCGGTCAACGCAAGCAAGGTACGAAAGACTAATTTGACCGACTTGCTGGGAGCTATTTTTTTGCGCAATCTTTTGCAGAGCTTCTCCCCGTAATACATCTCCCCAGTTCGCGTTCTACCGCTATGAGCACACCAGTAATTGAAGCGAAAATGAATACACTATGAATATAATACAAAATGAATGGGTGTTTCAACCATTTTTGTCACTTAATTCCTCGAATCCTGCCGTCCAGTTGCGTGCGACTTACGAAGTTTTGCCTCTCGGCGGGGCCGATGCGTCGAGTCGTCCCCGTTAATCCCTGCTGGGAAGACGCGCGAGCGGTCTCTTCTCTTCCCCGCTACGTGGAAAAACCGACCGCAGGACTCCAGTTTTTGCGTGCGTGATCATTTGCAAAGTGACGGCCATTCGTGAAGCCCATTAGGGTCGGGAACAGTCGAGCAAAAAAAAGACCGAAACAAATCCCCGAGCGTCGTTATCCCATCTTGTGCTGGAATTCGCCACTGATGCCAATGACGAACGGAGGCCGTTATAAAAGGTTTCGTCTCTAATGGCCAATCGCAGGAAGGACACGTATGTACTCTAGAAACTGATGGGACCAATAAGCCATGGCAACCATTTAAAAAATGTTGCAGAAACATTCGATAAATTCATTGGTTTTATCACTTATGGTATGGAATTAAAAGTTCGATAAGAGGCCAAGACGTCGGATGCTCAATGAACCATTTGGAGACTTAATTACTAGATAAAAAGAGTTTTTTGAGACAGATGACGAGTCAACTTACTCTGACTGACTAATTATTATGTGCATTAGCAATTATTCATAGGCTGAACTTTCATAAATTTTATCCGGTGGTGGAAGACTAGATCAAATATTCGAAGCTATTCACTACAGGTAAATAAGATTTGTAACTAATATTTGTGTTCCTGCAGCCGATTATTTTTATGAGTTCCATAGCTTAATGGGACTCATGATTCCATAGCCTAATATTCTTGCAACCGGCCATTAAAAGAGAAGAAGGATAAAATCCTTTGCCTCCCGAAAGTATTAGAGAGCCATGATGTTTACAATTAGCTTTTTGGTATTTACATACGCCAGTTTTATTTGATTTATTTTTCGGGGACTTATAATAGTTTGAGCGAGAATTTAAATTAAAAAACAATAGTCAAACGAAGTGGAATCAAACGTCGAGCGAAATAAAAAAAACAATATTAATTATTTCAGTCAAAAGAAATTTTCCTTTCGAATCGGTGAAATATTTGAAAAAAAAATTCATGAAATTTCTCGAAATTATTTGCTTTTGGTGAACCGCACCCTTGATGACCTTCAGTTTTGTTGAAGCTGACTCATTTATAAATATTTATGAAAAATATTGGCATATAACGAATCAATAGAGGGTGATGAAACTTTTGTTTGAAGGAAAGCATAACCGGAGCGATGGAAAAATAATCTCGAAAAGACGCTCCCAGGAAAAGTTGAGTGGAATGTGGTAGAATGAATTTTTATATCATAGGTCACTGGCTAGTAGCATTAGGTTGGACTGCGCTATCCAATTTTTTTCATTAGAAACGACTCAGAATTGCCATTTTTCAAATAAAATTATGGCCGGATGGCATTGCCGTGAACTGAGGCAGAAATTTAAAGTTTTTAAATATTTCTTCTTTATTTTAAAGAAAATAGTCTGCATACATCAGCTTTGCCAATTCAATGTATAGTTTTAGAAAACAAAAAAGACACTCAGATATAACGCGACAAAAACAAATCAAGACTTAACTTAGATGACCTGAAGATTCCGTTGAAGTTAATTACTGTCTATGTACGGTGGTAATTTTTGGAAAGATGTGCTGTGGCCAAATTGGCAAAGTTTTTCATCGATAGTGAGGGTATCGATACCATAGATATCGAATAAAATCGATAAGCGAAGGGATTTATATTAGTAGCAAGTAAATTTATTAGGGAGGATAAACGGAAGAAGAGCCAACGTTCAATTAGTGATAATTTTGGAGTTGTGATGTGGAATACTGGGTATCTGTCGTTGAAGTTATATCTGGTAGGACGCAAAGGCACTCTTGTATTGACGATTGATGAGGTGATTTCAGGACTGTCAGTGTAAGAATTAAGGGTATTTTAACGTAAATGAGTTTTACAATTGGATGTCAGTCTGCAATGGGAGGGACCACAAATGGAGAGGGATGATGTTTTGTCGCCCGTGGACTCATTGCGGATATTCGGAATTCTGAATTTCACTATTTTTGCGAAGAGAGTCGTTACAGTAGACAGCAAAAATATCGGTTGTAAATCATCACATATACTGTAAGGTCATTGATATTATCTAATGGATATAAAGGAGCAATGAACACTCTTTGATTCAATTTTTGAGATCGGTGAATTAATTAAACCAATATAATCAATGATAATCAGTAAAAATAAGTTTTACACTCCACTGGTCAGTTCACAGGTCAATTTATTGTAATAATAATATTTATTACTCAACACAATCAAACATACATATATCTTTACTACATGAGTAATATTAGGTAGCCTAAAAAGAGGACCTGTATTAAGACTACCATCATTTGATCAATAGTTATGCGTCTTTTACATAATTAAACATGGAAATAGATACACGACATTAAATGAGGTTTTCGGTACTTCAAGTGGAATTATCAAGTTTACCACTTACAATTATAGCAAGGTATCCTCTATTCTTTCTTGAGAAATTATCCAAGATTGTATATTTTTCAATACTGTATTATCGGATTTGGATTTAACACATAAAGTAGGCAATAGATTGTACGATTTAGGTCCGACATACAAAAAATATCGTTTAAATAACGTTAGGTTTGTTTTGGAAAAGGTTTCACGAGGTTTTCGAAGGTTGAAGAGAGAGGGCAAATACAGTAGTAACACAGCATTTCCACTTCTTGTACAATAACGTCGTAGGACCTTATAAAGGTATAAATGGCTCAATGGGAGCAACCGTAGTTGAAGAAAAAGTGGAAAGGAGCTCTTTTTCGAAAGAAAGTGGCTCTTTTTCAAAATTTCTCTAATAATTTTCTATTGAAGAAATACGGCTCGTTTTAAGGAGTTTTACCCACAATCCGAATCTCGACGCCTGGTATCATCTTCAGGTGCTCACTGACCTTTAAGTGCTAACTGACACTGACTGAAGACCAGTGATCACCTGGAGATGATGTCAGACATCAAAATCCTGATTGTACAATAAATTGACCTGTGAACTGACCAGTGGAGTGTAAAAGTAAATTTTTACTAATTATTATGGAACTGCGCAAAGTTGAACCGAGTTTTATTTCATGTATAAACCAATGATTTAATTTCATCCATTAAGTTTTAATTTCTGTCGACTGCCACCTTTGTTCAACCACTTGATGATGGTGCTTAGAGATAGAAAACCGGGTCGTGATGGAGAGTATTTTTAATTTTGTCGATCGGTTAAAGTTTCCTCTCGTTAAAAAAAATATTAGCGGTGAAATACCACAAAGTTCTTGAGATCGTTCAAAGCTCTTGAGATTCAAAGATCGTGTTTTATTCGCGATATATTTCTTATCACGTGATGCGGTAACGTTGGGCGTGGAACGTCGTCACCCAGTCAACCTTAAGATGCTCGGTTCATATCCGGGAGAGGCATTTGCGTACTCCTTTCGCTAGTTGAATGGTTTCCACTGGGTGCCGTATATATTCAAGCGTGCCCAAGTGGTAGCACAAGATAAGGAACAGGTATCATTGCGTCTCCCTTCCCCTGGCGAGTGAATGAATATCTCAAGAGGTTGGCCTCGTTACTGGTTGAGTTCCAGGCTCACATATCACTCCTGACCTTCGGGTAGTACCACTGGTGGTCGTAATTCGGAGAAGCGCGAGCAGCTGAGGTCATTTGGTCATTCCGTTTCCTTCGACCGCATATTTGCCATAGAGATGGTAATGTTTTCAAATCCACTTATATGGGTCAATCTTATACCTATTATGGAGTATGGCCAATGTAATTACTCCTTAAACGATATAATAAATTAATGAATAGGACCAACCCCAAAATTATGGTATAGGAAAGTATTATATTCGTACTATGGTCGATGGAAATAGTACTTTTTTAGTATTCCACCGGTAAAGGTAGGTGCTGTTGAGTTTCAGAGAATCTACTTTCAGTTTTATGCACTTTCAGGGGCCTAACTACCTCTAGTATTTCCTTTTTCGCCTCAGCATATGTTCTACCCTTCTTCATCCCATCAATTAAACCTATTCTTTTTCTTCCTCTTCCAGGCTTGCCCAACATCCTTCCCTCTGTCTCATTATTGAACATCTCATCGCCCCTAATTACATCCTCCAGCCACCTAATCTGCCGATCCCGAATTTCATTCAGAAGTTTCCTTTCCTCGCCCGCCATCTCAATCACTTCCTCGTTAGTTCTCCTTTCCGTACACCTCCTCCTCCTCCTCCATCCTTCTCCACACCCACATCCTCTTTTCTGAGGGTCCATTTTTCTGCCCCATGCAACGCTACGCTCCATATAAAGCTCTTTATCAGGCTTTCAGACTCTTCTTTTCATCCTCACTCAAGGTCTTCGTCATCAGCTCCCTTCTATTACCGAACGCCTCCTTAGCTAGCGTTCTTCTATCTGTATGTCTTTGCTACTGTGTCCGTTTTCTTCTAGCATACTACCTAAGTAGTTAAATTGCTCTACTCGCTCGAGTTTGTGTCCTCCAACTTCAATCACAAGCCCGGATTTCTTAATCCGATGGAATCTGATACTTTTATTTTCTCTTGATTTATCTTCATTCCGAATACCTCGCACTATATTATCAAAGCATCTACCAAAGCTTGCAGTCCCTTTAGAGATCCACTAACCAATGTCTGATCGTCCGCGAATCTAACTGATTGTATCAGATGCCCTCCAACTTTGGTTCCCACCTCAAGTTCCTTCCATTCCCGACTTACAATTTTCAATTTTTTCAGTATTAATATCAAATAGCAATGGCGACAATGGGTCTTATAGCAATTTTAATTAGCACTCAATATAAAAAGAATAGGACTAAAACCAAAAATATGGTTTGCGATCGAGAAAAATTATACATCTACGTAGTACCCTGCGGTCAGCCGCGTGGACGTAAGGCAGGGAGTGTTAAGACACCAGCCGTGTAAATGTGTTTAGGATAAGGGTTAGGGAGATGTAATGGTTAAGTACATTATGGACGTGTATTGAGAAGGGCTTGATTTTTATTATGGTCACTCATTGTGTGCGGAGAGAACGAAATAATTTCTATACCTACTTGTAACTCTTATGTACCTACCTTTGTAAATTGAAGGTAAGCTTTGCCCTGTGTTTAGAGTAATAAGAGCCAGTTGAATTGCCCACTTATCGTGGAGGCACTAGAAAATTACTATGCAATTCAAAAACTGTTTTGCTTGTCAAGAGCAAGGCAAATGCTCTACCACAAACTCCGAGCCTCATTTAATAACTGAGTGAAAAATTTCTTGAGTACATTCTCAAGGATAAATTGTCTTTTAGATTTTGGGAAAGATATCCCAGAACTGGGATACAACAGCTCTGAACGATTTTTGAAAAGTAGACGTGTAAAACTGTGGGGTACAATGATATTCCAGATATATTCTGGTCGCCAAATACAGAGATTCGACCAAAATGGTGATAAACCTCGATTTAATGATGGTGTTTGTTGTCTTTAAACAGGGAACACATGAAATTGGACGTCATATTTTTGCAAATATTTATCTTCTTCTTATAGTCTATCAGGGTTAGACTTGTTGCCTGTGGCGGCTTCAACATCATAGTCTCGCTATCCCAATACTTCTTCTCCCTGGGTATACAAGGTGTTTGTTTCATGATAAATATTTCGTGGTATTTCCAGCCTTACCTATTTGATAACGTGAGGAACTACATCCGCATACTACCCAGCGAGACGCTGCATTATCTCATGTTAAAATTTAAAAAAATTAATGTAAAATTTATTCAATCTTATTTATTTACTTAAAAAACTGGACTTGACTCAGCAAGAAAACTTGGCCATTTTATATTTTTCCATACTCTCTTAGTGCGGTAGATCGCGCGTAGTTGCATTTCATCGAATGCATTGACGATAAACCCTGTTTGTAAATCCTATCTTGAGGCATGCGTTTAACATGGACTTTCTAATCAATTTGGTTGCTATGTTTGTCACTGGTTGTACTTTTAATTCGTGTCTTATTTCTTTATCTCTTACGTAATCCAGGCATGTACAGCCGCTTACAGGTCTTAGAAATTTTATTTCTGATGTTTCAATCTGTTTTTAGTGTCTTTTTCTTGGTACCCAAGCTTCTCATCCATATAGTAATTTGTTGATAGCCATTATTTTGTAAACTTTTAGTTAAGTTTCTCTGACAGTTTTACTTTTCATTGCTCTTTTCATGGCTAGTCTTGAATATTATTCTAGTTCAACAAGCTCTGTAGTAATCGTTAGTTTTATTTATGATTTTAAATCATTGAACTGGCTAAAACATCTGACCGGAAATTAAGAGATCGGGGTTCGAATTCTGGTCAACGAAATGATTTTTTCATGGCGAGTTTCAACCCTTGGTGTTTATTTATTATAACTTTGTCCTCTTCGTAAAATTATCACATCCCATATATTTTCAGTATAATTCATGTTCTAAGATGTTACTTTCAATGAAATTATTGAATGCTAATACTGTATGGCCTAAAATATAAGCAAAAGATACACCATATTACCAAGGCGTAATTAGATATATTTTCTATGAGTTATGCCTTCCTATATGCTGTAAGCGAACATCGAATATTGCTGTTTGCGATCTAAGCTGAGCCACTGTCTCTACGAATGCGAGAACAACGATTTTAAAGAACTGTTGCAGTTCATCTCATGTATTTTATATTTGACCGTGGAGACAAAATTAAAAACTTGGATGGGTCCGCATGTGTATTAATTAAATAAATGCCATGAATGTTCGTGAAACTGCGCCTGTTCTTTAAAATCACTGTTTTCATATTTGTAGGGCTACACATGCGCCGCACTTGCCAATCAAAATCCGAAATCAAGTTATTTACGTATTTGAGCAGATCATCTAAATCTACATCTGCATACTACCCCACGAGCCGCCGCATGGGCGTGTGGCAGGGGTTTTAGGACACCAGCCGTGTGAATATGTAAGGGACAAGGTTTTGGGAGGTGAAATGGTGACGGGCAATATGGGAGTGTATTTAGTGGAGCTCAGTTCTTATTGTGATCGCTTATCGTGCGCGGAAAGAACGATTTTTTGTACCTATCTGTTGGGCAGTGTATCTCTCTCATTTTATCGCTTCTGCCAGACCTAGAGATGTAGTGAGGAGTCATGATATCTGTATCGTTCTGAAACACACGAATTATGAATTGAGGGATTTAGATATAAAAAATGCACAATTCACTCTGCATCTAGCTATCGCTTAATCCAAAACATCATAGCAATCCAAACTACGCCGCAGCGTATGGTCCTCACTATTGAGGTGTATGGAGAGGGCATTACGTCATCAAACATTATCCTCACAAACAAAACAACAACCATATTGATTATTCTTGCTCTTTTCTAACTTTTCTATAGATAGCATGATGGAATGGATGAATAGGCGCATTTATAGCTAGAATATTCTCCATCTGGTTGAAATTTAAGGCATATAACTTTAAAACCTATATAAATATGGATATAGTGGCAACTTATTTACATAGATTCCACGAGATTTTATTATAGTTTCACTGGAAATGCGGAATACTATTGATTTAAATAAATTAATAATACATATGTATGGAGAATGCTAATAATTCTTAAAGAGTAAATACATACTCAGTTCAAGGGAGTTATCGATGGAAAACATTGAAATATTGCAAAATTTGCTTCTCATTCCGTAAGTGTTGAAGGAAAGTCTGAACTATCAAAAAATGGCGCCCAGGCTCGCCAGTCACAGCTTCGTCTGCTTGCCTGAGAATGGTCGTTAGATCGAAGAATTGGAAGTATCCTACTTATTTCTCTCTCATTTCAGTGCTGAAAATCGAATTTGACTCTGCAGTTGGATACGATGGCTCTCTACACATGGTACAATTCGAAGCTTGCTGAAATGTGTTCGATTTTCAGCACAGATTTAATTAAGCTTCGTGTGAAACGGTTTTCACTTCAAGTGATTATTGACAATTTATAAGGAACTGTTTAAGTCCTCTTTGACCACTTCTCATAACTCGATCGACTGTAAAATACGGTCTCAACGATTTACTGTTATGATTTCTTCGGATAGCACGCTGTAAATATTTATCTCCGCATAAATGAACAACAGGTTGAATGATCTCGATAAGATCTAGTTTATGAAGTATTTCTTTTACTGAAATTGTGCTTACATGTGCTCTCAGAGACAAATGTCATGTTGTCACGTATTGTACAAAGCTATTTCAACACCTCAAATATATGCTGGTGTTGTCACTTACTAGAACGAATGTCTAATTAGATAAAAACCTCGTCGTTGCTACTTAGTACTGAAAGGATAATGAAATTATGAATTACTGAGTTTCTTAGGCGTAGCCTCACTCAGGTTCGAGAAACGAATCCCTCCCTCTCTATTCTGTATTTGGGACCCTGGTCATAAAGATTTAACCAAAAACATTTTTAAAAAATACAAAGAAGAGCAGCACGGTTCCTTAAAAACTGCTACGAACGAACATATATATGTTACACGACTGTTAGGGGGATTAAGGTGGGAGCCCCTAGAGATTCGGAGGCTGCACGCTAGGCTTAGGCTGCTTGAGATATTCAGAACTGTTGTGTTTCATAGCGACACAGAGAATATCATTATAACGCCTCACTACATTTATAGGTCTGACAGATGCGAATAAAAAAGAGAGATACTCTGCCGAACAGGTAGGTACGAAAACACTCTTTCTTTCCGCGCACAATAAGCGACCTCAATAAAACTTTAGCTCCTCCAAATACACTCCCATAGTACATGTCACCATTTCACCTCCAAAAATTTTACATCTTTACACGGCTGTGAAAATTATACGAGTGTGAAAATAAATGAAGGTGTAATAGGAAAAGTGAAAAGCTACCGGTACCTAGGAACGATGGTGACAGACGACTGGAGAAGTATTGCAGAAATAAAAGCAAGGATAGCAATGGCAAAAGAGGCCTTCAGCCAAAAGAAAAACTTGCTATGCAATAAAAGCCTGGATCTGGAGCTGAGAAAGAGACTAGCTAAATGTTATTCATGGAGCGTTTTCATGTATGGATGTGAAGCGTGGACATTAGGTAAGAGGGAATAGAATAGAAGCTTATGAAATGTGGGTGTGGAGAAGGATGGGAAAAGTAAGATGGGTAGATAAGATGAGAAATGAAGAGGTTTTGAGCAAAGTAAAAGAAGGAAGATCGCTCCTAAAGGAAATAAGGAAAAGGAAAAGGAAAGGAAACTGGTTGGGCCATGTGATGAGAGGGAAAAGTATAATAACTGTGGCACTTGAGGGTTCAATTGAAGGAAAGAAAAAGAGAGGAAGGAGAAGAATTAAATTGGTGGATCAGGTGAAGAACATCAGCTATGATGAAGCAAAGAAGGAAGAAGAAGGAAGCTCGGAACAGAAGCGGATGGAGAGAGCAGTGGTGTACGGGACCTGTCAGCAGACAGAACACCAGATGATGATGACACGGATGGTGACCTACCACCCCCTGCCACACGCCCATTCGGCGGCTCGCGGGGTAGTATGAAGATGCAGATGTAGATGTATTTCCATAACCTCCCACCCGTCACCTGGAGACTATCTTCCCCTTCTCATTTTTGGTTATTTAAATTTGCTTCTCATTTGTGTTTATTATGTCTATACCTGATGATGCCGCGTAGCAAAGACTCGAGACACCGATCCCTCCCTACCCCTTCCCCCACCCTGTTGTCGTAACCCCCTGCCGTCACTTTAAGACAATCTTCTTCCCCCCTCTCAATTTTGCATATTAAAGCAATACGAGGGTGAGTCAATAAGTCCGTGACTTTTTCAATCAAACATAGGTTTTTGGATTAAAAATTATTTTATTTTTCAACGTAGTCTCCTTTGAGCTCTATACACTTGGTCCAACGTTTTTCCAATTTTGTTATACCTTCCAAAAAATAAGATTTGTCGATGTCATGAAAATACGTATTTGCTTGTGAGATGATTTCATCATTGGAGTCAAATCTCTTTCCGCCGAGCCATTTCTTCAGGTTTGGAAACAAGAAATAGTCACTCGGGGCTAAATCCGGAGAATAGGGTGGATGAGGCAACAATTCGTAGCCCAATTCATGGATTTTTGCCATGGACACTGCACAGGTGTGCACCCTTGCATTGTCTTGGTGGAAAAGAACTTTTTTCTTGGCCAAATGCGGTCGTTTTTTTTTCAAATCCTCATTAAATCGACCCAATAAGTTGACATAATATTCGCCATTGATTGTTTTACCCTTTTGAAGGTAGTCAATGTGGATTATACCGCGTGCATCCCAAAAAACGGTCGCCGTGACTTTATTGGCTGACAAACCCACCTTGGCCTTCTTTGGCGCCGACTCACCCCGAAAAACCCACTGTTTTGACTGCTGTTTGGTTTCTGGTGTGTTATGGTGGATCCATGTTTCATCCACAGTTACAAAACGGCGCAAAAACTGGTCCATATTGCGGTTAAACAAGGCCAAACACTCCTGCGAAGTTGTCACACGATTGTGTTTGTGGTCGATTGTGAGCAAACGCGGCACCCATCTTGCGGAAAGTTTTCTCATATCCAGGTGATCTTCCAAAATTGAAACCACTGAGCCATGTGAGATGCCTATGGCTTCCACAATCTCTTTCAATTTCATTCTCCGATCGGCCAACACCATATCGTGAATTTTTTCAATTGTTTCGGGTGTAGAGACCTCAACTGGGCGTCCAGAACGTTCGGCATTTTCCGTGCTTGTACGGCCACAACGAAATTCTGTAAACCACTTCTTAATCATTGAAACTGATGGTGCAGAGTCCCCATAGTATTTATCAAGCTTATTCTTGGTTTGAGTGATGTTTTTTTTCCGCAAAAAATAATGTTTAATAAGCACACGAAATTCTCTTTTTTTCCATTTTCCTCTCAAATCACGAGGTAGTCAGCTATCAATGGGTATTAAACACAAACTAAAAGATGGAGCTAGCTCATAATTTTACAGCTGTTTACTAATAGATGGCAACTAACGAGGATATTGTTGTAATTATAGCGACTACGCGGGAAATTCAAAAAGTCACGGACTTATTGACCCACCCTCGTATTTTACTAACTCTGTTCCTGATGATGTCTTGCAGCGATGTAACCCGGGTCCTAAGAACGTAATAAATATTTTGTGGAAAACTAAGTAATTCATCATTTATCATGAAGGAATTCCGCCAAATTACTGCCAATACCATTAATTTCACTGAAAGGATAATTGATTACTCGAGGGAATCACTTTTTATTGAGTCGATTTCCATTCTTATCCTTTGAAAATCATCGGCATAAGATTGCTGGTCATGCTCACAAAAAGCATTTCAGGGCAGGATAGGGTTGTGAGGAAAGCAATCCTACGTCGGGATAGTCTTTTGTTATTTATGCTTCGACTGGTATAGGCGTTGTTAAGTGATGTAAACCTTCCTGCCCAATGAAATATGAACACTCAACCAAAGCTCCTGTTTCTATTCGCTTTCCACTACTAATGCTGTTTGTGAATTCACAAACCAGTTTGTAGCAAGGGTTTTCCCCCAGGAAGCAATCTTCTGGATTACAGTCGGAGATAAAAAAAAGTCATGTGCGTATTACCTTTGAGAGAATCCGCATGCCGCCATTAAGACGTGGGCTTAGTTGAAACACTTTTTATATGCATAGTATTTAGTTGCCACTCCCGCTACATCTATTCGGACAACATGCACGTACATTTACAATGTAGTTTCAAACAACCTTTATGAATTAGCTATGCTAGATTGGCTATTAACACGTTAAAATTATACGCAATTCAATGCGAAAATTTTTCCGTTATTACAAAAAACAAACGACGCATCATCAGTATCAGTTATCAGTACGCATATAATTAATAGTAAAAATGTATAATAATAACAGATGTACTGCACATTTTCAATTATAATCCAAGTATGCGTAAATATTATCACCTAAAAGATTTAGAATGTATTCAAGGCTTTGTTAACAACTTATGAATTTACGATACCGATCACAGAAAAATTTTTTTTTTTCAAGTTTGGATTTTGTATTGAAACTGACTGTTCATGTCAAGTTTAAAAAATATTTTATTACAATATCCCCGTAATACCACTTCTTATTAAACCTATTAGTACTGATACCTACCACCGGTACTAGCAAGAAATGCGGAGGATAATTTTAATGAAATTTGACTGGTGTTACTTCACTTAACTTTTTAATACTCATTTTCTACTTGCTTCTACTAAAAGATAGTAGGTGCATTACTAAACTAAAATATTTAGAGTTTATTCAGGAATTAGTAAACAACTTTTGCATTTTCTATACTGTGAACAAAATAACTATAGTTTGAAGGTAGGTTTTTGTATTAACACCCACATTTCATCTGAAGTTTGTAAAAATATTTTATTGCAATATTCCCGTAATAACACTCCTTATTAATAAACACCATGATAATTTTATTTTGAATGTGCCCTACTGATGTTAGGTGTTGTTTAAAGTCAGAGAATCTCTTTCCGGTTTCCTATACTTTTGAGGTCCTATTTCCCTCTAGTATATCTTTTTTCGCCTCTGCATACGATCAACCCTTTTTAATCTCGACCATAAAACCTATTTTCTTTCTTCCCCTTCCTCGTTTGTCCAACATTCTCCCCTCTATCACAGCCTTGAGTAACCCGTCACTCTTTATTACTTCCTCCGGCCACCTACCCTGCCTATCCCGGATTTCATCCAGAAGATTCCTTTCCAAGTCAACCATTCAAGGAACAGCTTCGTTCGTTTCCCTTTTCTCCCACCGCACTTACTCCATCCTTCTCCACATTCACATCTCAAACGCCAGCACCGTATTCACGACCTCTTTTCTGAGGATCCACGTTTCTGCCCCACGCAACGCTACGCTCCATATCAAGCTCTTCGCAAGCCTCTTCTTCACATGTTTTCCCAATGCCCCCGTCATCGGATCCCTTCTATTACTAAACGCTTCCTTAGCAAACGCTTTTTTTCCTCATTATGTCTTTGCTACTATACCCATTTTCTTCAAGCGTAATACCCCAGTAATTAAAATGCTGTACTTGACCCAATTTGTGTCCTCCGACTTTTATGACCAGCCTCGCTTTCTTTGTCCTTGAGAATCTCATTACTTTTGTTTCCTTATGAATTATCCTCATTCCGAATATCCCGCACTGCATTTCTAAAGCATCTCATAAAGCTTGTAAGCCCTTTGAGGATCGACTGATCAGCGCCTGATCGTCTTCATAAGTAATATTAATGTTTGCTGCAGGGGGAGGAAACCTCGTGATTCCAATGGCTGTTATTGAATTATTTTTCATTTTTAGTGACACCAGGCATATATATCCCTCAGACCACGGTCTTATTTTTCCGCAGCCAGAATAAAGGGCCTATTTATCTGTCCTATTGGGGAGTGGACATGTTCAACGCTTAGTTCATCTTTAATCATGGATTTCGGAAAGTATAAATAAAACTTATTATATAGAATAACATTTATTATGGCGGTCTTAATCTAGTTTGATCGCAGAAAAGATAGATAGATATTTTATTGCTCAATTTTAGGTATATAAATATGAATTAAAAAACTATGAGCTTTTGGAAGCTTTGAGGCCTTACTGTGGGAAGGTACCACCATGACTGTATCGTGGTTCTGGAATAACACGCCGAAACTTTCCGGTAGAGGTTTATTTAGAGACGAGCCCACACAACTATACAGATAAGCTTACACCGAATAACTCCCCGTTCACGTACTGGCCCCTTTTATAGCAGCCTTTTATAGCAGCCTTCCTGTCGCTTCACCGCTGTCCGGCGACCTCGCTGCCGCCGTCTCTCAGGCGTTCGAGTCAACTGGGCCGCGTGAACCCGCCACAATGACATGAGTGCGCAATACACACTACAAAGACAATGCACATTACAAGTATGAATGATGTAAATTACAAATTATCATCAAATTCAGATGAAATATGTCCGATTCAAGAATTTAACAATAAAGAACCTAAAAAAAAAAAAATAAGATATTGATTTTTACAAATTTGAAGAGAAACAAAAAAATTACATATTTAAGTGACTTACGGCATAGATATCCAACAGTCCGTGGTCTTATCATCAAATTTTAGATGAATTATGCCAGATTCAAGAATTAAACAATGAATAACCTAAAAAATTCAAAAATAAGATACTATCTTTTCACAAATTTGAAAAAAAATCTTATTTATTTATATATATTTCTTTTATATAAAAACAAAGTCTAAACTTTCAAGAGCAAGCAGCCATTTCTTGAGTTTTATTAAGAATGTAATATCATTTTCCAGACCTTATAGAGTAGGCGGTGACATATTGTATAGATCAGGTCCAAAGTGAACATATCATCTTCTGAATATATACAGGCGAACCGTTTTTTAGAAAGAAAACAATGCAAAAAAATATTTGGAGAACTATGGTCTCAGTCATTCCATAGAGTTTAAGTAATGTGAGTGATGTATATTGATGCTATCGAGAGATTCAGATGTCAGAGATATTTTAAGCCGTTTTAAACGGGAATCCAAGTTGCACAATTCAGAACTGCATGTTTTTCCCAATTTGGCATGCAAAAATTAATGAATGAGATTTGGGGCTATCTTACCATATCGTGTTCATGCATTACAGCATATGTTCTTGCAATTAACCGCTTTACTTGGCGCAAGTTGCAGTATGAAATGCACATTCGTATATACATGAGACTGTGCAATTACGTTCTCCGTGAAAAACGGGATTTATAACCTTTTAATACATTACAGTTCAATAATAAAAGCATTTACTTGCATTTTATAATGCAAATGTAGATGCGCTGTGAAAATTCTCATAACGATGAAAGCCGAAAGATAAATATGCGTCCTAATTATGTCCGTATGTGCGACCTAATTATGTTATGTGTTCGTATTAATCCACTGTCAGAATCCGTTGTCTATTGAAATGATATCTAGGAGAGTATTTGCGCAATACATTGTTCACCTTGAACCGTACTTAACGTATTAATAAAACCGTATTCAACGACCTTATAGCAGTGATCAGGAATCCACTGTCTTTGCAGATAAATACCGTGTCTGTTATCTCGTGATCATAATTTGAGGGAAGTGACCGGTAAAGAGAGATATTATTGAGAGACTTTGATTTTTAAAAACTACTATTTAAGAGTCTGTGAAGGGATGCACTCACCAACGCATTTTGATGCACGTGAAGATGCGCAGCCGAAATTTCATCGAGTGAAGTATAGTTATGTATAGGCTCCAGAGTCACAAAGATACCGGTCTTCTTGAGACAAGCACAAGATTAGCGGTACCTTAGGAAATATCCTACACGACTCTCCCGATAGTCTCACCCGAGAAATTGCTTTTTTTTTAAAGAAATGAACGTTTTTAATAGATTATAAATTCCTTTGTTTCAGACAACGGCACACGCATCTTATCTCATATAAATAACCAGACCGATTTTTCTATAACTACATAAATTTTGGTTTACTTAAGGACTAGAGTAGTGCAAAATAAGGTGGTAGTCGACGCACCCAAAAGAATAAATGTACTACTCCCATGTACAAAGTACTCAGGCCTGTCAAAAAGACGGCGGTAAAACAAAATGAAATTGCCCTGAGAGAAAATCGGCCTGAGCCGGGAATCGAACTACGGATCTTTGGCTTTCAGGGCCAATGCGCAGACCACTGCGCTACACAGACTTGCTAATTCATGTAGTAATTTGAGGAGTTCCTAATCCATATGACAATATGGAGGGTTACATATGAACCGAGCCAAGCGCGGCTTTAGCGCTGGTGTAGGGTACAGTCCTCATGTTGCGGCTTCGTTGAAGTCCATTCTTCCTTGTGTTGCCATCTTTGATGGACCACAAGGGCTTACCATCTAGTGTATTCGTACCCTACTCAATTGCGATGGGAAGTCTGTGGGATGGGAGGGAAGCCTATGTAGGATAGTGGTCTGGGCATTGACCTAGGAAAGTCAAAGTTCCGTGGTTCGATTCTTGGTCTAGGACGATTTTATTCTCAGGACAATTTCATTGTACTACTATTCCGAATTCAGAAACTTCCACACAGCCACTTTCGACAAGGTAAATCCAATACATAACTTGCATATTCTAAATAAATATGAATGAATACCTATCTCTGAAAACAGAGCATAAAATTTCACCGCGAACCGTAGAATTTTAATTTAAAGCCTAAGAAATGAATTGGATTGATTAGTGAAGAATTCGTCTCCGGAAGTATTTACCGCCAGGAAAGATCGGGATTTGAAACAGAAATCTCCAAATCATTACGGTAATACACTGTAAATGTAGCATGACGGTAGACGAAATTTTAGTAAAAATAAAAAAAAGAAACATTAACACTTTTGACGCTGAATAGATGATTGAGCAAAGAAAAGATTGATAGAATACAAAGAAAAGCTGCTCGCTTCCTTAAAATCTCCTACGAGCGAACGTATTGTGTTTCACAACTTTTAGAGGGATTAAGGTGGGAGCCCATAGAGACTCGGAAGTTTTACGTTAGGCATAGCTTGCTTGAGAAATTCATAACTGGTACGTTTCAGAGCGACACGGAGAATATTATCATGACGCCTCACTACATCTCTAGGTCTTACAGAAGCGATAAAATGAGAGGGATTTATTGCCGAACAGATAGGTACAAAAACTCGTTCTTTCTGCTTGCAAGAAGCGACCACAATAAACACCGAGCTCCACTAAATACACGTCACCATTTCACCTCCCAAAACCTAATCCCTTACATATTTACACAGCTGGTGTCCTAACACCCCCTCATACACGCCCATGCGGCGGCTCGCACGGTGGTACGTGAACGTAGATGCATGAGTGAATGCACGTAGAATAGCCCCTGCTCTTAACTCTGTGAAAAAAGATTTTTTTAATCGAAGGAAGTAAACTATTTAATCAAGAATAAAAAGAAATTTTTTTATTATGAGTTGTCTGAAGGTCATTTGAACCTTAGTTTCCATGCTCAGGTGTCATTAATTGAAGTGGGTTATGCATGTAAAAAGTACACGGCAAATCATTTGAGAGTTGATGAGGAAAATGATATTATCGTCTGTTCATGAGTCGAATTTCACGCCACCTCATTAGCTATGCCGTAAATTCATTCAAATTCTAAGTCGGCGAGATAGGCCTCGTCTCTTTTTGCTGCCATTCGTCCTGGCGAGCGGTGGAAGTTGCCGTGAAAGAGGCACCTTTGTTGGACGAATTAAGTCGGGTGGGAGAGCTCGCAACAATGAAACAGCGTTTTTGCGACGCCATTGTCGTCTGCGGGAAAATTGGTAATTACTCGCTCGACCGCATTGTGCCTACGTAAGAGAGGAGATGTAAAAAAATAATAAAATGGTGGCGTGACCGATTGGAAACGTTTTGGCGCCAGATCCGTTGATCTCAAGCGCACGCTTACAGTGAAAAATAGTTCATGGTGTTCAACATCTCCGGTGAACTTTAAAGCCGATAAAGCGATTCCTAAAATTGGAAAAATCTATCACTTCACGTTCTCAGGAGTATTACTGTTTTACGGCGATTTTTGGCCGTTGCAATTACATCTACATCTACTTATTACCCTGAATGCCACCACAAGAGTGTTTGACAGGGGGTGACTTATCACCAACATGAACTAGAGTGAAGAATTTAACTTTCACCAACATGCACTGCACTATGGGTATTCTTCAAATGTTACAGAAACTACTAAAGTAATCTATTATGAAACTATATAAACTTGAAACAAGAGTCATGCATGCAATATGAAAAACATTACATAACACTGTTCGGCATATTTAAAAGCATGCATTAGGGGGCATATGAGTAAATCAGTTACACTACCTGTCAACTAACCTACTTCAATGTCTTAAAACAGCCGTTATAGTTTCTTATCGATCACGGAAAAAATTAATGTTTCTGTCAAACTTTGTCCTCGCTCTATATGCATGGAGATCGAGCTGGCGTGGATGGGTGAGCTTGCCTGAGTTCTGACATCCCATTTGTAGGGCCCGGGTTTAAATCTTAGCAGTGAACTGTAACTCTATTCTAAATGCTAGGCAGTACTTTTATCTTTTTTAAAAGTAAAATTATAATATGGTGGACCATAAGACCAAAAAAGGGTGGGCTGCCATCTTTTTCAAATTAATTTGGATATAGGAGGCGGGCCTAAAATTTGTGGGGGCTGGCGCCTTGCATGCGAGTCCAGGAATGTTCGACGTCCTCCGGTGCCGGTGGGCGGGGAACTGCCACGGAGAGGGAGTGGGTTTCAGTGAGTTCCAGCTCGACGTTGCCGAAATTATTATCCCTCAGTCGGGAAAACAGCGATCCCCACTTTAAAAGAGGTCCTGTGGGGATGAAGTTTGGCAACACAGCAAGCAGAATCGCGAATTTCGCGCATCGGAGTTCTGACGGTGACTGAAATTTCTGATCTCTACGCCACGCCCACGGTGTCCTGATTTGCTCTTGGAAAGTCACGTGCCGCGCAATTTTCTCTTCCCTTACTCCCACAAATTTTAGGCCAGCCTCCTTGCGCCCGAGACATTTAATAAAGATAATAGATACCGAAAACGATTCCAACGTAACTGAATATTTCCACGAACCATTTAAGGTTGCAGTGGAATGACTATGTGAGTCAACACAATAACTAAATGGCACGTTTTTATTTATTCAATTTAAAAAAAAATCCTACTTTCGTTGATGAAATGGGTTACTAATTGAAAACTAAAATTAAGGCACCAAATATGCAGATTATTCCAAAAATGTATATTTTTAATGGCCAAATTTGTTCGCCCATAGTAGCCGACTGCAGCGCCGTTTGCATATACCGCATTTTGACCTAAATTACGACAGCAATTTGACTTAAAGAAATTGGTGGTTAGATGCCTATATATTTAACGTATTTTCCGTATCCCAGGCCTTTTCGCGTCTTATTAAAGGTTTTAATCAAAAGCTTAAATATGCTTCCTTCTCTATATCAAAGTAATTCTGCTGTATTTTGTGTAATCTCCAAAAGAGCCCGTGAAAAAACTTTCAATTTCAAGGCTGAATTTCAGTAAAACTATCGTAAAAATCCTATTTTATTTTCATCTCAGTATAAAAAATTATGCCATATGTCGTACGTCGTATGCCAAGGCATGTTGTTTATTCCGATGCTTTGATATTTATTTGAAACAATTATAACAATACGAAACGCATGTTATCTCGTTCAGGAGAAAATCTCATCACGTGTCACCGATATATTTCGAAATCGATATAAAGTGTCATGAGGCTACGTGTTCAAATTGCATTATATTGACAAGAAAACAAAACGGTAAAATGCATTTGCTTTGCTTTTATGCATAAATATTACTGTTAGGGAAACGTATTCAAAGTATCACGCAAATCTAAACGCAAGATGCGTAAACGATTATCTCTGCAACCACCTAAATGATAACTGTCACTTATTACCGAGAGAGAGAAATGAGGCGCGATTGAAGCTGTCCATATACCTTTCTCCCGGTCATGATTTTCACAAGATATGTTTTATGCCACGTGCCACGATAAATATGCATGATATTCAATGATGCATATTTATATTTAAAAAAAGTTATATTTTTGTGTAACTAGCCTCGCATTAAATTTAAGGATGGTAGCTTCCACACTGGTTTTTTAACCATTGAAGCTACCTAAAGCTCCTTTCATTGTTTTGTAACAAAATTTGTACATTGAAGTAATTTGGAGTAATAAATTCACTCATTCATTCATTCATTGAAGTCGTGAAGTCGCGGAGTTTTGACAATTTCCGAAAGCGACGAATAAAGACGGCATAGAGGTGGAGTGCGAGTGGTATGTGATGAAGAAAAAACGTAATAAGATGAAAGTGGTGTGATTCTCTTATAATCATGAAGTCGGTGCTTAACTTATGGGTGGGAGGGCACAAAATTGAGCAATTCGAGCTGTTTACGTATCTGGCTAGTATTTCGGAGGAGAATGGATTTTAATGGTGGGAACATAAGATGTAGAATTTCCACTTGTAAAGAACCATTTTCATAGAGGAGGAAATTTATGAGGGGGGATCTGAATAGAGACGTAAAGAAAAGGCTGGTGAAAACACTGACATGGAGCATGGTGCTGTATGAGTGGACTGCGTGCTGGTACTGCGTGAAAAAAGAGTCAAGTTAAAGACTTAAGTAGATATTTTTATTCAAATATCAAGAATTTAAGTCAAATATAATCATGTTAATTCACCATCAATAATGGAATATTTTATTCATGCTTCTTACAGCTACTGGAATTAAAACGTTTACTTCGAATATAGTCTCTATTATGACTGAGGAACTATCTTGCTCAAACTGCCTTAAATTTCGAATTCTGCGCATTAAACCCAATTCATAAACCCGAATTCAACCCAACACCTTTTTTTTGACAAATCTGAAAAAGCATCGAAAAGAGCATTAAATGACTAGGGATCAGCGTTCCAACCACCTAAAGGCCGAATGGTTTGATGTGCGCGGCCGCAACGGTTTCGCTGCTCTTCTGTTCTATCAGGGGGGTTGGAAGACGTGGTTGGGGGGAGCCAAGGGTGCGGAAAGAGGGAGAAAAGGGAGGGAGGAAAGATGAGAGTGGAGAAGAGAGGGGAAAAATGAAACAATGGGGGAACAACGGTGGCCGTGTGAGAGACAGTCCGGGGTACCGTTGCGAATGTGGGCGTGATAAAAGTTCCCCCCCCCCTTCCTTCCTTCGGTCGCCAGGGGGTTGGAGTGAGGGAGAGAGAGAGATAAAAGTGGCGGAGGGAAGATGAACAGGGAGGAGGAGGGCGGGGTGGTGCACATTGGGGGAGTGGAGTTGAGGTGGGGGAGGAAATAGGAGGTTTGGAGACGCTGCGGGTGGTTAGGAAAGCGGAATACAGTAGAGAGGTCAATTCACTGCGAAGCTGAGGGAGATATGAGACGGGAGAGTTGTGCGGAGTTAGTGCGGATTGACTGATCCACTGTTTCATGGAAAAACTGCAATTTCAACCACAAGCGATTATGTGAACACTTATGTTAAACCTGAAAATAAGGCCCGGTTCTATAATGAAACGATGTGACGCTTTGTACTTCCCCGACTGTTGCACACATACCAACTACGACTACGACAATTAAGTTAGTGCGAGCAAGATAGTTCCCTAATCATAACAGAGACCATATTCTATATGTACGTTTTAATTTCACCAGCTGTGAGACACACGAATAAAATATTGCATTATAAATGGTGCAAAAATACAGTTTTTCTTGACAGAAATTGTAAGTAATCAAATGAAAATATTTAAAAAAAAGTCTTTAACTTGGCTCATTTTTTTACGTTTGAAACGGTACGTTTGAAACTCCATTAAAACGGAAGGTTTATTCTGATTCCGTAGAATTTACTGCGGTGAACATATAATTAATTTTCAAATGTAGTTGAGAAAACACACAAACTACACACTTGATTTTTGACAGTATCTTCGTGTGTAGGAAATGCTTCATTTTTAATAAGAGGTGTGAATAAGAGGTTCTCTGGAGTGCATACGCATACCATTTCCCATATATAAGGGCTGGTATTTTCTGGCAAATATCTCGGAAAGTAATATGGTAAGGGGTTGATTTTTTTGTGTCAATGGAAGGGTTATATATTGTTCTTTAAAATTAGACTAAATTCATTGATTTCTAGGTAAAATGATATTTCGCTCGAACTACCTTGAGGTGGATGGAGAGGGCGCTTGCTATGGTATCCAATGCTAGAAGCTGTAACGTGGGCGTGGCCCTACCGCCATCTTTGTACACCCCGATTTTCCTTTCGATGACATGATGCTAGAAACATTTCGAACCCATGACCAGGGAAAAATTGGGTGGAAGAGTCGTAGGTCATTGGCCGTGGAGAATCTAGTCAGTTGGGGGGCCAGTCTGGGATTTATTGAAATAAATTTGAAAAGGAATAGAGAAAATACGAAAATTGGGAAATAATACTAACTCTCATCTGATATTTCTCTTCAAAATGACCTTACCATTTTTTTCTGGATATGATTTACACGCAAATTGAGGTATTCGAAGAGGGCGCTTTCTATGGTTACCGATACTAAATGCTATAAGTGGGCGTGGCCTACACCTATGTGAATACCAATATCCTTTATAGCTTACGGGCTAACACCATTTCCATATTTCTCTTCCCGTTAATTGTGTAATATTATTAACGCATTATTTTACTGCGTGACGTCAAAATTGAGATTTTTTGTGGGGTTTGAATAGAACCCTAAATAAAATTATAGTAAAACTCGCGTGATCCCAAACTGGCACTTCCATCCGAGTAGCAGGTTTTGATGAAGCTTGTGGCTTTCCTATTCAAAGTATAAAATTATTGACTTAAATATTTGTGTGCAAATTCTTTTTTATAAAGAATCCGGAATGGTTATTTATCAGCTACCGTAATGATTACGGAGCAGTCCTTCAAATAAATAACTAACTATATTACCCAACACCCCCTTTCATATGCTGTTGATATTTTTCACTTCATTGTCTACATTTAAAAATTCAACTGGGGCATTTTTTACTATAAATTTTTATATAAATAAATATTCTAGTTGCTTTTTCGTCAACTCTTCGCACGTATCTAACCCATTAACTCTGGATGTACTGCAGGGTTCACTCTAACCTCTTTCCATTTTTGAAAATCCATTACTTCGGACTGAATCGTCTCAGTTCTCTCGTAATTCCCAACTTTAATTTTTTTCCAGGATTATATTATGTGAAAATTATGACCTCAGAGCAGTTATAGTTTTTAATGTATATTACCTTCTACCTGTTTGTGCTAGAGGGAGTCATTTGGACTCCAGATCTCCCTGCCATCACTCTCCCCAGTTTTATTCGCTTATTGTTCTAATGGAATGGAGATTTTGGTTTCGTTAAAATATTGCAGACAGTTTGTCAATCGAACATTAATACCCAAGGATGAATCGCCGCTCGAAGACCCGACAGACCCAGACTTGCAATGAGGACTTGCACCCGAGACAGAAGTCCCTGGTCCAAGTCTCTATACTCAACATCCTGTATGTTAAAATGGCAAGTTATATTACATTAATATAAACATTCATTTATTTAAAATGACTTACACTAATAAATGAAACAATTTTAGAAAAAAATAGCGTGAAATTTCAATTTAAAATGTCCATTTTCCTGAAAAAAACAACACATTTCTAAGGAGTCAAGTTCACCCCTGTCGATACTAATTAGTTTCTACATATACATACTACTCTGCGATCCGCTGCATGGGCATGTGGCAGAGGGTGTGAGGAAACCAGCGGTGTGAAGATGTAAGAAATAAGGTTTTGGGAGGTGAAATTTTGACATGTGTTGTGGAATTGTCTATAGTGGAGCTCAGTATTTATTGTGGTCGCTTACTGTGTGCGGAGGGAACGAGTTTTTGTACCCATCTGTTCGGCGGTGTATCTATCTTGTTTTATCGCTTCTATTTGACCTAGAGATGAGGTGAGGCGTCATGATAATATTCCCTGTGTGGCTCTGAAATCCACCAGTTCTTAATTTCTCAAGTAGGCTACGCCTAGCGTGTATCCTCCGAGTATCTAGGGGCTCCCACCTTAATCCCACTAAAAGTTGTGAGACACTATATGTTTCGTAGCAGTTTTTGACGAAGAGTCTAGATTTTCTTTGTATTTTATTAATTTTTTTGGTTAAAGTCTTTTAGCCAGGGTTCCAATCGCTTCTAGGCGCTAATAATAGGTGTACCGCTATGTGCGGCACTTTTAGAGTTAAAACCTATCATTTTATGACCACAGGGTGGTGCGAATGACCTCTAGCATTTATGATCCTTAAACCAAAATATTACCAATTTATTTCAACCATTGACCGCTAAAATCGATATCATTGTGAATGACACAGTGGAATGCCATTGAAAATTGGCCTTCAGGAGGGAATGTGGAACATCGGGGTGACGTCTTTATTACGATGAATTCTCAGGGGTCCTCTCGCTTCTCTGCTTTCTTACTCGCCGCCCTTTTGTACCCAGCTGGTCGCCAGCAGAGCGTGCCCTCGCAAAACGGCATGTAGATGGAGTGGATTGAGGGAGACTGCATCTGGCCTTTTAGCATGACTCGCAGGTTGGCAGATGGCGTACATTAGGTCCCGGTTATTTCATCGCTATGCGATGGTCAATCAACATTCCTTTTTGAATTTTTATTTTTATATTTTATTTTACTGTCAACATTTGGGATTGGAACTCGGTGCAAGGCTCAATCGCCGTGAGAAAACCATGAAGTGCTACGGGATAATAGGAACGCAAATTTATCAACTTGAAACTATTACAGAGAGGGCGTTTTAGTAACTACCAGTTGAGGGACTACAGAATATTTCAAACTTCAGCACGACTCGGGTTTCCCAAAACCAACACGACCCAAGAATCATATTTTAGATTTTCTGTCCTGGTATTAAAGTGTCATGACTTAAGTTTTGATCACGATATTCGAAATCTGTGCGAGGAACTCTTAAATGTATATATACATATACATACTCAAAGCTATGAAGAAAAATATATATACTTTCAAAGCTTTGAGTAGGCGCAGCCCCTTGATTTTGTTAAACTTTTACAGATCACAGGATACTTCAAACTTCAACACGACCCGGGTTTCGATGGCTAAGAATCTTCTTCAGCTGATTATGTATTTTCAAAATTTCGAGCTGTTCTTATGCATGTAGCTCACGTCGATTGTCTGTTAAGTGAAGCACGTTCACTTTAAAATCATTACTGTGATTACAGGTTAAAGATGTTTGGCGAAGTTTTTCTTTCCGTCATGATTGTTCTTATAAGCATAGAGGTGCTCTTTCGTCCTTGTCCGGAAGCTTATCGAAGTATGTCCTACTTAGGCCCCCTCACAATCGTCACACGAGAGTTCGTAAATACCACTTCCGCACAAAATAAGCACATTATCTTTACAATAAATTAACATATTTTTTTTACTATTGGGTGGCTTGCATGGTACAAAATATTTTGATTTCCGGAATGCCTTAACAATAGTTTCTATCAATCAGCGGTAAACATTTGTAATTATTTATCTTTAACTCCTAGATGGTGAGGACTGCCAACTATGTTTTAAGGGGATTCCACTAGATATTTTTTTAGTCACTGCAAAGACTCAAACTTTGTCGATCCTCTGGTAATAAACGAAAAAAAATTTGTTTACATACGCGCTATTTAATGTGGTTTGAGGGGAATTTTTCACTAGTCATATTGGAGACCATATTTAAAGTATACGTTTTAATTTCAGCATCTTCAGGAAGCATTAGTTAAATATAGCATTATTAAGTGTGCAATCATTTACTTCTAAATGACTTAAATTCTGAGTAATTAAATTAAAATAGAACTTTAAGTCTTTAACTCGACTCACTTTTCTCACGCGGAACGTTTAAAACTTCACAACGGAAGGTTTTTTTGTAATCCTGGAAATATTGCAGTGGTGACAATATGATTTATTTTCAAAATAATATCGATAATACATACAAATTTCTGGCTGTTAATTTTTTTTAAAAGATCTAGGAGTTAGAAATTCCTGATTTGCTACATCCTCTCTGGAGTGCTTAAGCCTACCATTTCCCAAGTAAAAGGGCTGGTATTTTCCGTCGGAAATCTCGGAGAGTATTTCAGCAAGGGGCTTATATTTCAGTATCTTTGGAAGGGTGAGATATTTTTCATTAAAATGAGACCAAATTCATTGATTTTTGGGTGAAATGATGTTACACACAAAATTATCAAATTCCAATGTTCTTGAAAAATGTAAACTTTATAACTTTTTCCTTCGATGGAATAGAGGTTCCCTCCGTGATTCCTTCATCAATTAAGTGCCACCGCTAACTTTATCCTTATAACTTTTCACAAATCTAGCTGCTCTTCGCTGTATTCGATCTATATCTGAAATAAGTCCTGCTTCGTAACGGTCCCAATGCTAGCTGTTTACTTCATGATAGGCTCCACGAGAGAAAAATAGAATCAATTGTCATTGTTACAGGCACCAGAACAGGGCATAGAGTATTGTATCTGGTATCATTGCTGGGAATCGCGATGATCTTCAAAGGTCACTAAAAGTAATAGACCAAGTTCTCCTAGAGTAAAATATGAAAATGAGTAAGGCAAAGATCCAAATCCTATTAAGCAAAAGAGAGAAGCTGATTGTAGATGTCACCCGGAGAGTAGAGAAATTACAGCTAGTGAATTCCTTCACCTATCTCCGAAGTGCCATCACGTGGGACGAAAGAAATGTATACAAGGGATATCAAGCGGAGAATACCCCAAGCTAAGAAGGTGTCCGTTGGAAAAAGGCAACTGCAGTGCTTATAGAAGATAGAACTACAAACCAGGAAACAGTATGTGAAAACATTCGAGTGGAGCGTGGAACTCTATGCATCGGAAGCATGGACTATTGGAAAAACTGACCAGAAAATGATGACCAAGAAATGGATGTGTCAAGTTCTGTTGGTCCGGCCCCTGGAAAACCTGATGACAGGCTGAGCAGCTTATCTGGATTCCGGGGACATTCGGGCCGACAGAATCGTCCGGCAAGCAAAAAAAAAAGACTTAAAGCCTTCAAAACCTGGTGCTAGAAGATGATTCTGAAGATTAAAGTGGACGGACGAAATAAAAAATGGTGGAGTGTGCAGAATAGTAGAAGAGGAAAGGACCATGTGAAACACTATTCAGAAAAAAGAACAAGATGGATTGGACACACCCTACGACACATTGAATTTGTGAAGAACATAATTGAAGGTAAAATAGAGGCAAAATTCCCCATAGGTGGACCTAGGAATAAGTTCATGGACTAAATGATGAGGGAAGTACATAGGATACCAGGAATTAAGGGAAGTAGCATTACATAGGGAAAGTTGGAGGGCTGCAGTCAACCAATCTTAGGATTGAACAACCACTGATCAGAGTAACGCAAAATGGTGATGTCGTACCCCCCTCCAAATGCCCTCGAAATGGCTAGCCTTATACCTTGCAGATTGCGTTTTAGATGACCTGGTGAGACACATAATGGTCACTGTCGTCGGCGGTTCGAGAATCGCAGACTGACATCTCCTGCTCCATTTAAAACGAGGAAATTGCTCGCCATTGTCATCGAGCGAGTCTCAAAGGTGACATTTTAAAGTCTCACTTCAATTTTTATCTCTTTAAACGCTTGGTCGTAAACCTGGCGACTTTCATTCCGGCTCATTGTTCGTGCGAACGTAAAGAGGCATGTGGGGATTGGGGAGAGGGGGACATTGCTGGAAACGAGGAGGCATGCTGGTATCTCCGACTGCTCGGAATTCAGTGCCTCCTCCTCCCTCTGTATTTTTGTATGCGCGTGAGTTTGAGTGTGACGCGTGCTTTGCAATAGCGAGCCAAGACGTGGATTGTACTGTTATCGTGGAAAGCGTAAAGGAGAAGGGGGTTTGGTCTAGTGCAAGGACAAGAGATGATGTTTTATTCATGCACCGTTACGGTTTCTGTTTCGTATTCGGCTTCCTTGCCCGAAATTCGCTCGAGGGACCAGTTTTGAAATCTTGATGGTGCTTATTAATAAAAAAATTTATTCAGGTCTCGAAAAACGGCAAGATTGGCAGAACCTTTTTTTGACATATCATATGCGGATGTTTTCTTGGGGAAAATTTTGGCAGCACACCAATATTCTGACGTGCTACAAATTCATATATATTAATAGCAGCTTTATTTTTGCCCACACTATCAGATAAACTCAATGCTTTCATATACAGGGTGTCCCAATATGTACAATCAGAAGTCCAGAGGTTAGGCACCCCTCTGGAAACCCGTTGAAGTAGATGGAAATGTTATCCTCTTCAACATTCCCTCTCTTTTCCACACGTCCTCCATCCATCCCTTCTGCCTTCTCCGAGCTTCCGACTATGTCCAATGCCTCCTCGTTCACTGTAACTTTTTTCAACTCTCATAATTGTTTCCATGGTAATGGGCAGGTCAGTGGCGGAAGGCCGAACCATTGAGGTGGATGGAGAGGGCGCTTGCTATGGTGGCCAATAGTAGAAGCTGTAGCGTGGGCGTGGCCTGCCCAACATCTTTGTTAACCCCGTTCATCCTTTAACACTTATGGACTGAAGCATTAACTGTACTATTGGACTATGTTTTCCATCGGTAACTTATTAGTAATCAGCATGCACTTACTTCTTCAATATAAATTCTCTTTGCATGCTTTTTAACTTTAAATTTATAACAATCCTCATTCCCGGGGAAAAATCAAGTAGAATCCATATTGTATACAAGGTAGCAAATAATTCTTTCAAAGTTACTTCACTTTGAAACGTTTTGGGACAGATGGTTAATATTTTGTCTTCACATTCGCTAATTCGTCCATTCCATTCTGCGATCCAAGGAAAAGTAATGTAAGAGCAAGGATGACTAATATGGTTTTTATTTCAGTTGTCGGGCAACAGCTGGCTAACGAAATGTCTTCTTCATCTACCTCAATGAGTCAGATCATGGAGTAGGCACTTGCTATGCTGGCCAGTGCTAAAAGGTACCAGCTTAGTTGGAGCTCGTATGTATACGCGTCTACCAGTCCCAAGTGGGGAATATGGTTGGTCCTTAATACTATTTGCTAGTATGACGGGCGAATTGAAGTAGATGGAAAGGGCGCTTGCTATGCTGGCCAGTGCTAGAAGCTGTAGCCATTCAGCCATCTTTGTTTCCCCTTAATTTTCGTATAGCATTTGCGGGCTAACACACTTTTTTTTGGTATTTTACGATGTTTTCTCATAGAAAACTTGCAAGAAATTAGCATGCAATTACTTATTTAATGTGGATTCTCTCGACAAATTGTTTTAATTTATTAATATAAAAATAAATTATCCGCGTTTCCACCGAAACCTAGGGTAAAATCGAGTAGAATACATGGCACATGGTATCAATATATATGATTGAAGAATTACTTGCTTAAAATTTCAAAGAGACGGTAAAGATTCTTGCTTTACGCCCGCTATACGCCCGCTATACGTTCATGTCCTCGTGGTATCCAATCGAAATTAAGGACAGAGCAGGGTCAAACAATGTGGTTGTTATTCCGATAGCCAGGCTTCAGTTTGATGACGTAGTGCCCTATCCATATGCCTCAATGTATATAAAATTATTACTCTTTTTATTTACTTCTTTAATATGCATTCGCCTTATGTATTTTGTCTCCATTTGAAGTAAAACTTATCCGGTGAAAACTGAGGTAAAATCGAATATTATCTGTAATACTTAGAAGCCAATGTATGTATCGCGAGTGAATTGCCTTAAATTTTAAACATATGATTGATATTCCTGCTTTACATCCGCTATATCGTCCATCCCGTTGTGCTATCCAATGGAAATGAGGGGAAGATCTGATTTTAGCAATGTGGTTGTTATTTCGGTGGTCAGGCTTCAGTTTGATGACGCAGTGCCCTCCCCATCTACCTCAATAGGCCAGACAAAGAGAGATTCCCTGGTCCTCTGGGTTGGTACCAAGGAGTGTAGTCTCTATACCCCTTGGTTGGTACTATGCGTGCGAACCGAAAGTCCATCCACCTTTTCACTTGGACTGAAACTATTCAAAGTAGGAACGGTTCCGGAACGTTATATTCGTTTAAAATTCTACTTCCGATCCGTTAACGAAACCAAAGTCAAACCGAACATAAAGTTTCATTCCGTACCGAAACAATACGTTCATGCTTGGAGAAAAGAGTGGGGACTAGAACTTAATCTGAGCAAATGCACGGCGGTGCATTTCTTGCGTAGGTCGTCCAACTATCCCCATGTATATGTTGTGGATGGCGTTAGCATAAATGCGACAGGTGAAGTGAAATACCTGGGAGTTACGATAGCTTCGAACCTATCGTGGGGGACACATATAAGAAATATTTGTGGCAGAGCCCTGAAGAATCTAGGATTTGTCAAGCGTGTTGTGGGAAGATTTTCGGATGATAAAGTGAAAGAGAGGTGCTATTTCGCACTCGTCCGGCCACACCTTGAATATGCAGCGAGCATATGGGATCCGGCGGAGAAAGACCTAGTCCATGAACTTAACAAAATACAAAGAAAAGCTGCGCGATTCGTCAAAAACTGCTACGGCCGTACAGAAAGCGTTACACAGATTTTGGACGATTTAGGGTGGGAGCCGCTAGAGACTCGGAGGCTACGCGCTAGGCTTAGATTGCTTGAGCAATTGAGAATGAATATCTTTCAGAGCGACACGGAGAACATCATATTGGACCACATTATATCTCCAGGTCCGACAGAATCGATAAATTAAGAGAGATATTTTGCCGAACGGATAGGTATGGGAATTCGTTTTTCCCCCGAACAATTAAGGACTTTAATAAATGCTAGGCGGAACTATGATTTTTTTTGTTGACGGCTGGTGTCCTAACACCCCCCCCCCCCCCGCCACACGCCTTTTGAGGCGGCTTGCGGGGTAGTATGTAGATGTAGATGTAGATGAATACTCAAAAAGAAAGCCTTTATTTTCGTTCCGGAATGAAACTATAAGCTTGCTTCCGGTTTTGTTTAACATTCCTGGGTTGGGGGTTGCGCAAAGAACTAACGACCCCATCTCGTAAAAACTTTCCATGCTACATTTCCATGTTACATTTCCATCCAAAAAAAATGTTACGGAGCTCAGTGAAATGCACGTTTGTGTTGAATCACACTCTCCCTCACACCCTAGACGTGACCTTCAGGGAATTATGTAGACGTGAAAACGAAAGCCTTAACTCACACTCGTCGCCTTTCGTGGAAAAGACGACCTTTAAAAAAGACTGCCGTCGGAATATTCGCGCGGACGAGGTCAACGCCGCGGGGGAAAAGAACGCTCGTCATCCAGTTACTTGGCACGTGACACAAATTTTGAACGGGACTCCGGGGGTGTCTCGTTTCCTGGCTGGCGAGCGATGCGCAGCAAAACCAGGAAAGGAACGGACGATGGGAACGAGATAAGGACTGGGAGAAGTATTTAAGTGCGCGTCGGGGAGTCATGTCAACCACTCTATTTAAGACACTTTTCCGCTTCGGCAAATGAGACGATTCGGAATGCCCTTGTCAAGTTTGCCCGGCACGCGACCTTAAAACCGCTTCTCTATGAGTGCATCGTACCGTTTTAGTCATTGCCTCTGTGACCTTACCTCGCCTCTCCCTTTAATGGAGCCATTAAAAAGATCCCACTTCCACTTTTGTCTTAGAAAAGTTTCTCATAAATCAGTGTAGTGGTAGCGAAACTTGGTGGCACTCACCAGCCTCGTTCTTTTCGCTGCACTCCGATCTCCTGATCATGAGAATAGCCATTTGGCTGAACAGTGAAATGTATGGCGCATGTGTAGCTCTACCTCAAGTAATAAAATCTGTAGGAAAAAGTCAAGACAGCCATTTCATTCTGCCAGCTTTTATTTACTTGAAGATAGAGAGAAATTTAAAAAGTTTACCGTGTATGGTTTATCTCAAAACATTCAAGGGCCCGCGAGTAACCACGACGCGATCCCTGGATCGTGGGCGTAGAAGTACGTTAACAACAGCCTGCCGTGCGGACGTACAGGTATGTTCGTAGCTGTAAAAGGGTTAAGTTAGGCCTCAAGCAGGGGGAGGCTAGTATGTTACACAACGATCGAAATATATTGTCACGCTGTTGATAGAAATAAATATCCTTTAACCATAAATAGATAAATTTATCTATTTATTTATTTTCACAATCCCGAAAACAGCGCATATCAAGGTCTTTTACATCGGGCGATCAACATTATAAAGTGGGACGAAACACAAACAACCATGTCCTGAGTGGTGAAAAATCACTCAGGTGGGACTCGAACCCGCGACCCTGGGATTGCCAAGCGAGGACTTTACCCCGTTGCCACCTGGACCGAGAATAATAGTTAAATACATAGATCTCCTCTACCCATGACGCGGTCTCAAGACAAGCGGCAGTTTTTAGGTCGCGTGTCGGGTCGACTTGACAAGGTAATCCCGTATCGTCACATTCACCCAAGAATATAAAGTGTCAAAGTAGTGGGTTAACTTGACTCCCCGATCTACACTTAATACCTTTCTCAGATCTTATCGTTCCCATCGCGTTCCTTTCCTGGGTTTACTGTGCATCGCCCGCCAGATGGAAACAAGACCAAGTTCCGATTCCCAAAATCTCCATTTAAATTCGTGTCGCACGCTTAAAGAAACTGAATGACGTCAGTATTCTGAATTTACATATACATACTATTCTGTGAGCTGCAGCATGGGTGGGTGGGAGTGATTGTTAGGACACCATCCGTGCGAAGGTGTAAAAATGAGGTTTTCAGAGGTGAAACGGTGAAGTGTATTATGGGAGTGTTTTAAGTGAAGCTCCGGTTATATTATGATCACCATTTGCGCGTGGAAAGAACGAATTATTGTTCGTCTCTGTTTGGCAATATACCTCTCTTATTTTATCCGCATCCGTCAGACCTGGAGACTTGTGTGGCGTCAAAATGATACTCTCTGCGTCGCTATGTAATACATCAGTTCTGAATTTCTCAAACAAGCTAACAGTCCCCGAGTCTCTAGCGGCTCTCACTAAAATTCCTCTAAATGTTGAGGAACATTGTATGTCGCTAGTATTTCCAAAGGGTTATGATTTGTGTTTTAAAAAACTATTTTTTATCGGTTAGGCATACTTCGTCGCCGTTGTTGGGAACTCGGGACTAAGGTTACAGACGACGGCGACAAATCGAGGGTAGAAGTTCAATAGTTTCAATCTTAACTTTGTAAAAGTTTTCCATAATGCTCAGGAATTAACAAAACTTTGTGAGTTTTACGTAGAATATTTATTGTATGACCGGTTTTTACGAATAGTCGGCATCACCTAATGATGTCGACTATTCGTAAAATTCTATTCGGTGTCATGATGACATCATCATGACACCTATTCGGTGTCATGATGATGTCGACTATTCGACGAAACGTGTCGTACAATAAATGTTCTACGTTAAACTTACGACCGTAGAAGGTAAGGTATAGTTTATTGTGAGGTATTGCGTCAAAATAAAAGCCGGAAATCAAGACTGTAAGATCAGTACTGCCCAAATACCTACTATTCTGCTCGGTTGATTTCTTAAATGAACAAATTAATTCGGGAATTTTGATGACAAAAAATAGTAGAATAAAAGAAAATGAGCATTCTTTTCTGCCATCTTTCATGGAGATTTCCCTGAGTCGTTAATGTTGACCGAGATGTCTCACTCACGATGACATGCGGAACGCAAGCATCGGAGAATAGGCGATTGACGAAGAAAAAAAAATTATCCTCATCGCATATTACGTTCAGATCCAGTGCAAGTAGTCTTTGTATAATCTCCATGAAATGATATTTCAAAACCGTTAACTCGCCGTTAAACGGAGAAAATTTGCATGGAATATCTATATAAATTGGAATGAAAATATAATTTATCACATGGCTGTGAATCATCGTCCGTAATCAGTTACTGGTGACCACCTACGTCGCCCAGCTGAAGGCTATCAGCAGGTGGTAGATGATGATGATAATTAGAGGGATTACTCATAAATGAAGTCCTTAATCTTTTTTTTGTTGGAAAAGGGCGATAGCGGAAAATTTATCACACGAGTTCGCCATGTAATTACTCATGCTAATTTCATGCTTACGTTAGGAAAACTATTCAATTAAAATATCTTAAGGTGGCTTTGTCCTTAGAATCGCATATTCCAGATATTCTGAAAACTTAAGTTAGTGCGAACGAAATCGTTCAATAATCATGATAGAGACCATATTCGAATAATACGTTTTAATTTCTCCAGCTGTAGGACACCTGAATAAAATATATCATTATTAATGGTGCAACAATATAGTTTTACATAACAGAAATTGTAAGTAATTAAATGAAAATATCTAAATAAGCCTTTTACTTGACTCATTTTTTTCACGCGGTTTTAAACTCCATCAAAACGGAAGTTTTATTATGATCCCGAAGAATTTTATGCGGTGACAATCTGATTAATTTTCAAAAATAGTTGAGAAAACACATAAAATACACTGTTGATTTTTTGATGATATCTTAGTGTAGAAAATGCCTCATTTTTAATACAAGGTCTCTCTGGAGTGCGTACCATTTTCCATGTACAAGGGCTGGTATTTTCTGGCAAATATCTCAGAAAGTAATGTGGTAAGAGGTTAAATTTTTGGTGTTATTGGAAGGGTGATATATTTTTCTTGAAAATGAGACCAAATTAATTGATTTATAAGTAAAATGATATTTCGCTCAAACTACCTTAAATATCTTACCTTTGAAGTGCGTTTTATACATTCAGATAAAATAAAATTGGGCTTCCCGGCAAGTTTTTCAGTAATTCAGCCTTAGCAGCCAATATTATAACATGAGCTCTTATGGAGATTGCTCTGATTCCCAGCAGAAAAACGTCAATTTGAACAATATAGCATATTAATGTGGTACATTAAACCTCTTAATCAGAAGCGAACAGTCCTGGGGAAAAAATAAAACATAGGTATCGAACCCCTTCCTTTTGAAACCCTTGTTATTAGATATTAACTTCCGCACTTGAATTCTAAGAGCGGTAGTTCTATGCAAATGGTGCTGCAATCGGCTAGTGGACCGATGTAGTCATTAATCAGGATTTTTTTAAACTTAACAAATAGAAAAGTATAATTTAGCATTTGTCTTGACTTACATAGTCAAGCCACAGCCTCCATAAGGTGTGTGTTTATGCCACAATACCCGCAAAGTGAGGATATTAATTTTCTCATCTTAATATCCGCATTTTAAATTGCCGCAATACTGAAGGCTTACTTAACTCGCGGACAATAATGACAAAGAACGATGCTTTTTGCATCTAGACCACGTGACGCTCTTATGACTGAATAGGTGGAAGGGGCGGAAATATCGATTTTTCGTAGTGTGCGTATAAGTGTGTGTTTGTATGGTCGATTCTTTAGTTAACCGTCTCATCTTTCTCATTTTTTTTTGAACGAGTTCCTACGCTCCGAGTGAGAAAGGATAATTTCCTGTCGGAAATCCACCGTCGCCTATCCTCGGTGAGCACTTTATATTCGCCTCTTCTTGCAACTGGTTTGAACGCAAACCAACAAAACGATTCCGCCGGCGATAAAGTCGAGAGTGCTAGTTATTCGCTGCTAGGCGGCGCTGCGTACGGATGAATAGATTTACCCAGGGATGCAGGAGTGCCGAGGGCAGCGACGGCGGCAGGAAAAGGCGGAATTTGACGAATCACATCGGCAAGAGTGAATTGTTGGAAGAGGAAGCGATGCACAGTGAAGAGGGGTGGGGGAGTTATAAACCTTCGCCATAGGCCACGTACGTATGAAGCGCGGGCATCTCTTCCCCCGTTGAAAACCATTTTCGCCCGAGGCGGAGAGCGATTCACATGGCATTTTCACGTTGCGGGGGCGATGATACGTCCAGAGGCTAATGACCTGGGTAGACGGAAGTGTGAACTGCCTGCAATCCTTTATTAATATATCCGCTCCCGCTTAAAGACGGAATTAATGTTTTGTAATAAGATTCTGATGTCTAAGGGCCGCATTACAAGGTGGATTTTGTCGTTAGACTCATGGCAGGTTGCAAGAACAATTAGTTATAGAATCAATAGTTATGAAATCCATGAAAGCCTAATGTAAATAGTCATGTGGCAGGAACTTAGCCACCAGTTTCATGACTTGTCTACCGAATCTAGTAAATTGCTTCAAATGTTTGATCTAATATTCTACCACCGGATAAAATGCATGAAAGTTCATCCATCATAATTTCAAATGCACATAATAATTTTTCCCTGAGAGTAATTAAACTGGTCATTCGTCTCAAAACAAATTTTTAGTCTAGTAATCAAGTCTCTAAGCGGTTCATCTCGTATCCGCCATCTTAGCAACTTTACTCGTTACTCCATGTCATAAGTTGTGAAACCAATAACTTTATCCAATGTTTCAGAAACAGTTGTTGATTGGTTGCCATGGCTTATGGGTCCCATAACTAAATTGAATACATATGTGTCGTTCCTGCATCTGGCCATTAATAGTTTAAATTTTTGAACACTCTTGACGTAAGTTCATCTTTTAATATGGCTAAATAAGCATGCTTGTAGTCGGTGATATTCCGTGTTTACGGCGAGGAATTCAAAATTTAAGAGAAAATTGCATATATGCAAATAAGTGTTTCTTTACTTGGTATTTTACCTTTGTATTTGTTAGCAACCGCTCTAATAATATGAAACGTTTATCTCACGTTTATGGGAAAATTTGTACATGCAGGGTGTCCCATAAATGTCACGCCACAGTGACACTGGAGCTAGGGCAGCCTAAGAGGAACCGAACCAGCCTAATATGACCTCAGTAAAAGTTGCACGGTTTTCGAGATATTGCCAAATTAAAGCTTTTTCAAAAATTTCACTTTTTTCACATTTCTAGTCCCAGAATTCACTTGAATAGCTCTCAATTTGGCTCTCTGATGGGGCTACTGCCACAAATTAACAAACAAAGTACTCTATCCATCCCATTTTTTGAAAGCCGATAAAGTTAGACAGGTATAGCGGCTTTCGCGTTTCTTTTGTTTGTTCGGACCCCATGACCCCCCTCCCTCTCGGGCCTCTGTTCCAGGTAGAAGTCGGCACATGAGTCACAGTTGGAAGATTAAAAGAGCGGCCCTAATGAGAACGTTAAATTATCCGATTGAATTCCGGGACTAGAAATGTAAAAAAAGTGAAATTTTTGAGAAAGGTTTAATTTGGCAATATCTCGAAAACCGTGCAACTTTTACTGAGGTCATATTAGGCTGGTTCGGTTCCTCTTAGGCTGCCCTAGCTCCAGTGTCACTGTGGCGTGACATTTATGGGACACCCTGTATATAATCATCTCTCTTTGAGAAATGTGTCCTTTTCCATTAAGCCGCTTTACACGGAACCTTTTATTGTACTCATAAATGCATCAGAGAATGTTCATTCAAAGAAAATGATAGAATTGGAGAAGGTTCTATTTCCCGTTCCGTCATTCACATAATCATACAATTTGCTGTTTTACGCGACAATTTTCCCACGAAAAAGTTATTGATTTCGCCATGCGAATAAACCGAAAATGATCAATGGAACTGTTTCAAAACCATTTTTATTTTCCGTAGGCCTTATATCGCTACATGTATCGCATCTTTCACTATATGCACCATGAGCATGAACACTTTTGGATTTATTGTACAAAAAATTGGAAAATATAAGATAAACACGAATTGCAAGCATTCCCATGGATAACTTGGGGAATTTCGAATTATTGACATAGACTTCTGGCGTTATGTGTGCATCTTTGTATTCTCTACAGAAGAAGATAAATTTTTATAGTAAATTGATTTCGTTGTCAGTATTTTTTTGGCAATTTATACAGGTAAAGTATGAGTCTTTAAATTTCCTACTTAACCTTGTGTCTTCCTATTTTGTGGTATTTAATCCTTTTAATTGATAGCAGATGTCATATTTTTACAATTAAACCAAATAACACGTAGCGTAAATTAAATTAATGAAGTCTTTCAAATTCTTTACTACGATCAATAGTAGGGTAAGAGTGTCAGATATAACACTCACAACTTCACAAAAAACTCGCCTTTTTTTAAGTAATCCGGTATAAGCTCCTTACAGTACTTATAATCGTTGCCGTCTCATCAGCGTTGGCGTTGCTTTCCGCTGATCTGGCGAGAAATTCCCATTAAGTTATGACAGCTGCTAGAAATCAACGGGCTGCCACTTTACTCATGCTCTCTTACTATAAGGGTGATACAATTTCGTTTTGTATCAGATTCTTCCTTCGGATGAGTAAATATGGTAGTTAATCGTATTCTTACTTCTAAATAATGATTCAAATGGCCATAGCGTATTTTCGTTTCTTCGTTGACTTAGGTCATACACCGACTGAAGCATTTGTGAAAAATGATCTATAATTAAGAGACGTGCAATAAGCTGGTAGCTAAAGAAGTAAAGCAAGAGTTTTGATGACAGTGGCGTAAGGAAATGAAATGCCGATTTAAACGATAACTAAATGAATACCAGCCTGGTCCTGAGCTGGAATCAGGAAATTTTTAGGTGCGCTCCCACCTTTAAGAATGCTTTACTCCACAATTCATAGAAAAACGTTCAATTTATCAATTTATTTTCTTCTTAATAAAATTTTTCTTTTTTAATTCAAGTTTATTGCTCCAGAGTACTTTTTACAAGGTAATTATCCTCCTTTTTGGTTTGAAACTTATGAGTGAGTACATCAACTGAAAGAATAGAAAAAAATATGGGTCATTTATATTGCCGATTATATTGCTTTGCTGCGATGCTCTATTGGGGAGTATTTAAAATCCTCCCCATTGTGAGAGTGAGAGAATATGGGTTTTATCTTTTGTACGATTCGGCAATTTGGTACATACCAATACGCTGGGGTCGTTAGTGGAGTCGTTCTGAATCATAATCGGGAGTAAAAGAATCAAAAACGTTTTCAATCAATTTTTTGTTCAAGGCAGAGCTCAAAAAGTTACGGTAAAACAATGTAAAGCTCTTACAAAAAGACAGTCACTGCGTGTTTAAAGTCAAGAGTACGTTAATACTTCTAAGAACAAAAGGCTGTTTAATGTGTGCCGCAAAGAAAACACGATGTCGTGATTCAATTCGTCGAATGAATGAAGACAAAAGTTATCAGATTGTCTCTCCCTTGATCAGCGATCAGATAAGAGTAAGTCTAGAAGCTAATCCTCCGCGAGGAATAATTACCCGTCAAGAATGCGTTACTGACGCATCGAATCAATTACTCCCAGGTCGAATGCGCCCCGTTACAATCGGCCCTTAAACACTTATGGTAGAATACTGATTAGGCACTTGTGCAAACTTACGAGATATAACAGGCTCAATTGAAGAATTGATAACTGTAATTTTCTTTGGATCCGGCCCTAATGTCATTGGTTAGAAATGATATGCCCAAGATATTAAATTTCTGTATGGAAATAATGACATTTCCGCGGTTTTTATTTTTACCCGGCACATTTCAATCTTAGGAAAACCTCCTCTACATTTTTAATATGGTCGTTTAAGTCACGACCCAAGACACAAATGTCATCGAGATAAACTTGACATTTTGGACCTTTTAGACCAGAATGTACGGCATCCATAAGACGCTGAAAGGTAGAGAGGCTATTTTTCAATCCCATAGGCAATCTCAAATATTCATATTGACCATCAGGGGTTGAAAATCCTGTTAATTCCCTCGGAGCGGGATCAACGGTCATTTTTCAAAAGCCTTGCGCCATATCTAAAGTGAAAATATATTTCCTAATTCTTCTAAAGTTTCCTGAATATTGGGAAGGGGGTAGTAATCTCTAAGTGTTACCTTATTCAGAGCTCTAAAATCAGCACAGAACCGAAGTTTACTTTCTCCATCGCTATCCTTTTAACTCACTAACAAGACTGGGAATGCCAAGATGATTTTGATTCAGTAATAATCCCTGATCAAGCATTTCCCTTGTGTGCTCTCTTATAACACCGCGTTGTGTTTGCGGGACCCTGTAAGGTGGTCTAGCAATAGCAGTGACATCCTGAGTTTGAATCTTGTGAGAGACAAGGTTATTTCTACCCAATGGTTTCCCTTATTTATGGAAAATCTCGGAGTATTTGTACAACAAATGTTTAAGGGGGTCTTACGCATCTGTGGGGATATCTTTCAATATTACTTCTAAATCATCAAAGGGGGATTGGAAAGTTCTCTTTACGCTCCTTTCTATTGTTTGCGGAAGCCGAGAATTTATCAGTTTAAGTTCCGATAATTGTCTTAGCGGGGCGGGACAACTCCTGTTTGGACAAATTGAGGAGTTTGACGGGTAATGTACCATTTATAGACCCTTTTATCAACCCGCGTCCCGACATTACCCCGCTTAGCAAAATTTCTTCCAGTTCCATAGCATATTCTTTCCCTACTTGTACGTTACAAATCCCCTGAGTGAGTAATTCACTACGCCCTGGCAAAATTATTTTGTCTCTGAGTCGCACCGCGCGTGTGAAATTTTTCTCCCCATTCTCAAGTTTAGTCCGCAAAGATATCTACATGTCTTACAATTAAACAATAACACCACAAAAGTCACAATAAAACTATAGTAGAAAAAAATTATTTTCTCTCAAATTTAGATCTCTAGCACGGAAGTAAAGCACTTCTCGTTTAGAGTCATTAATTGGCTAACATATCATATTTTTTTATCTTCTATAGTCATTAGTCAGCTAGATAACAACTAGTAAACAGCGTCAAGAGGCTCAAAGGAAAACTTGAATTGAAAATTATATTTATACTCAAAATTTATTTTCTCTCAAATTTACATCTCTAGCACGGAAGTAAAGCACTTCTTGGGTCATTGATTGGCTGACAATCTAAGCATCAACTAAGGCTTGTAGTCTCATCGAAGATGGACTAGATGAATAATCGAAGACTCAAAGATGAAAACTTTAGCATGCAATAACTCAGACCCAACAATGATACAGTAACTCTCTTTAGCTTAGCAGGGCAGTGTTGCTACCGCAACCGAGTGAATCCGCCTGTGGTCCAAGAGCCAGCTCCTCGACATCTGAGGCTACTGACCTCGGAGCCGGAAACAGGGAACTGCCGAATCTTTCTTTGAGAGTGAGTGTTCTCGAGGATTATTTGATTTTTTTGCGAAAAAATATGCTTTTTTTTTCTACCAGGAACTTAACTTAATATACCCGCATCAGAATGACAGAGAACTACCGGAGGGCGGAAGGCAAATTGAGTCAATAGAGAATTAAATTCGGAAAGAGCCGTCATATGCGAAAATACGACATTCCAAATTGTGAAACGACGGGACTATTTTCTTGCTTGCAAAAACTTTTATGGGCAGTTAAGGTTGCCCTTTTGCCATATGATGTGTGCCACATGGTTTTAATCTCACGAGAATGGCGAAGGATAAATAAAAAAGTATATACGAGCAGCGGATTTCGCTTTTTATTAACATTCGTTTTAGGACATTTCTCAGCAGATGTATGAGTCACAACCATTACAGAATCCCACTTTGTCTTTAGTATCGCTTGAAAAATAATAGATTTCTCTGTATACGAACTTAAGCTATTTGAAAAATAAAATAAAAAATAATATGGCTATTCCATGATCATATCGTAATTTAACCCGTCTCTACGTTAGCGACCCCGAGTCTCTAGGGATAAAGTCAAAGAGAAAGATCGTATTTTAACCCGTAACCACGGATACCCGTTTTTCTAACGTTCATGGATCGCTTGTCTTCATTTCCAAATATATCGTTTAATAATTATATTTTGTCAATTTAATTGAAATATATATTTGTTTAAATTAAGATTAATTTAGCAATATTGTTATATTTATATGACAAATAATATGTAATTACGACGTATTGGGTTTTCATAATTTGTCGTGCAGTTACCAAACGTACCCTTATATGAATTTGAAAGAAATATTATGGCCACAGAAAATATTTATTAATTTATTTCTGTTAAATGAATGTGAATGTCAAATTAAGTACATGAACGCGGTATGGGATCAGTAATACCTACTTGATCTCATATTGCAAGATTTTCAGATTAGTCTTTCTGTGATCTATCAGACAGTGGAAAAACATTAACACTATTTTTTCTCCAAAATTAGTCGCGTCAAATATCGTTTTAGTAATAAATTACTGAATACTATCTAATTTAAAGGTACTAAACTCTGTTAAAATGACAATTGAGGTAGCGATAGAAAAAAGGTGTTTGAAATGAAATCATGCAGTAAGAACGCGTATATGTGGTTGCAGGCTAATGAACACTTCTTGCTGACCATATGAGACAACTTCAGAGGCAATTCTATGAAACAAACGTAACTTCACTTTATCTCCAGTAGTTATTTGCTGATGCCTCAAAAGCTAAGATGAGTTATTGCCTTAATGTTATCACTTTTTAATTTTGAGAGGTCTTTTAAACAGATTCATGAATATGGGATTATTTTTGAAGAGAAAAATACAATTTTTCCCTCAAATATATCTACTCAATCTTCCAACGGTATGCAGTTCGATGTTTGGTATAATAAGGTCTTTGGATGAAAAAGTCAAAGAGAGATGCTACTTAGCTCTGGTCAGGCCACACCTCGAATATGTCGCGAGCATTTGGGACCCTGGCCATAAAGATTTAACCAAAACAATTAATAAAGTACAAAGGAAAGCAGCGTGTTTCGTTAAACACTGCTATGAGCGTACATATAGTGTCTCACAACTTGTAGAGGGATTAAGGTGGGAGCCCTTAGAGACTCGGAGGCTGCACGCTAGGCTTAGGTTGCTTGAGAAATTCAGAATTGATATTTTCAGAGCGACACAGAGAATATTATCGTGACCCCTCACTACATCTCTAGTTCTGACAGATTCGATAAATAAGAGAGGTACACTGCCGAACAGATAGGTACAAAAACTCGTTCTTTCCGCGCACAATAAGCGATCACAATATAAACTGAGCTCCACTAAATACACTCCTATAATACATTTCACCATTTCATCTCCAATCATCACATGGCTGGTGACCTTACACTCCCTGTCACACGCCTATGCGGCGGCTCGCGGGGTGGTATGAAGATGTAGATGTAAACTACATTCATATCCTACGGGCCCAATCCTTCTGGGTCCGGCAAAGCCTCTCATTCTTGTCCCTATCTATCCCCTCGAAGGAATCGAGTAAGAATCGCGACTAGTGTTCAATTGACAATGAGACTAAAGTTCCTCTTATACCAATAGACGACAATGACAGTTCCGGCGAAAATGATGAGCCATTTTTTATGTGGGGAAAATGTTTTTCTGAAGACAAACATAGAGAAAAATTTGTTATATTCACGGCATGTATGAAATGATGTCACGAAGTGTGTGCAACGTCACCAAAAGTAAAGAACTTTGTGATTTTTGTTTGAATTAATAATCAAAATGATATTGTAGTAGGTATTCTATAATAAATAAATGTTGTGTTGGGGAGATATATGGCTTTCTTTAAATGCCCCTGAGTTCAAACAAATAGTTAATAGAAAATTTAATAGGGGGACGAAATTAGGACCCCTCTTTTAAAATCCTAACACTTACGTAGTTAAGGATTGTTTTTGTTTACTCAGAGGTGCGAGTATTTATTTTAACCCAATGACGATACCAATATCTGATGGTAGAGAAAACAGCTGCTTAAATCAATTTTTAGGGAATTTTAAAGTGTAGCTTAATTTTTGATATTTCAAAATTTGCTAAGGGGGATGGTATTTGGGTACTTTCCCTTATATGTGAGCAGTTTTCTTATGTATGTACCTGATGATGATTTCATAAGTAGAAATCTAGGTCTTTGATAAAGTTTATGCGGAATTACTAAGTTACAGCTTTCATTTCACAGTGAACACATTTATCGTAAAGTCGTTTTACGCAGGAAAAAACTTAATCTGAAGTTCCTCCCTTCTGTGTTTACTCTGGTCAAAGCCCTTCAACTTCTTGCGGCGGCGAGGATCGGTGACAAATGGGCAACTTCATTGGACCTTCTTGAGTTACGCGCCCGTCATGGCGTGGGTTATAAAAAAATCGCCGTTCTTTCGAGGCCGGAACCGTTTCTGACAATAATGAGTGACGAAACATTCCAGTATGTCATTACTATTTACACTCTTTATGAGAGGAAATGACGCGAATCACTCACCCTTCAAATGTCATAATCGGAGTCACTCAAGGGAGGCCTTTCGGTCCTAAACTTTAAAATAGCGGACACATGAGAGGATTGTGTGAGCCGGCGTTGAAAAACTTGGGTTCATTGGACGAGGTGAAAGAGTCAGTGACTGATGTTATTCTGAGTTCCTGATGCCGCTCTTAGAATGTGCAGATCTCAGTATTTGCGACCGAGAAAAGCGAATTGACTCACATCAGAGCCGTGGAAATTTGTATTCCCCTAAAACTGCAGATTAGATCGCATTTGGCTCATTATAGCATTTTGTCATTATTACTGCATGAATTAAATAACTTAGATACACATAATATTTTCTCTCATTGTGTGGTACTATATTTAAAATCGTTTTTGGGATAAATAGAGACTTATATCGTGACTCAGGTAATTACTGGCCTATATATCATTAACGTCAATGATATGCAAGATCCTCGATTACATTAGCAATATTAAGGCATTCCTTGATAATGGTAACGTCTTACATAACAGTTAACACGGCTTCCGTAAGGGCAGGTCCTGCGAAACACAGCTTGCTCTCTTCCTTCATAATATCCCTAAATCAGGTGAATCGAAAAAGCAAGTCGACGCGATATTCCTTGATCTCAAGAAGGCATTCGACAAGGTTCCTCATAAAAAAACTCATTTACAAATTCCATTCATGCGGAGATAATTAAAAAAATGGTGGTTCGGATCAGGAAATTTCACAGTGATCGAAAAAAGTAGTCATTGATGGTTTTAGCTCTAATATGGTCGAAGTCACATCAAGGAAGCGTGATAGGCCCTCTTTTGCTCAATAATTATATCAACGACTAAATTAAATATTATAGTTAATTAAGTGAATTATGATTATTTGCAGACGATACATTTATCTACCGTGAAATAAGGGAAGACGCGGAATTTGAAATTCTGTGATCGGACCTTAACAACATTCATTCGTGGTGCCAGGAGTGGGGGGATAGAATTAAATATCAGTAAATGCACCACAGTTCACTTCCTTCGTAAGTCATCACACAAATTCCATACCTATACTGTCGTTGGAGTAAACATAAAATCTTCAATTAGAGTAAAATATCTTTGAATTACCTTAACCTCTGATATATCGTGCGGAACACACATACAAAATGTATGCGGCATTACATTAAAGAAACTAGGTTTTGTTAAACGTGTAATAGGAAGGTCCTCGGAAGAAAAATTCAAAGAAAGATACTACTTCGCTCTGATTAGGCCACACCTCGAATACGCCGCGAGCATTTGGGACCCTGGTCATAAAGATTTAACCAAAAAAATTAATATAGCACAAAGAAAAGCGGCACGCTTCGTTAAAAACTGATACGAGCGAAGATGTAGTGCTTCACAACTTTAAGGTGGATTAAGGTGGGAGCCCCTAGAGACTCGGAGGCCACCCGCTAGGCTTAGGTTACTTGAGAAATTCAGAACTGGTGTGTTTCAGAACGATACAGAGAATATTATCATGACGCCATCAATTCTCTCCTATAATAGAACGCCTAAGTCATTAGCGCAATTCTTTTATTACTGTCCAAGTTGCTTTGAACATATCTTTCTGGCATACTCCTTGAATAATTTGACTGTTCCAACTCCGCCAGTTTTTGCTCTTCTACTTTCGTGTCCAGCTACGCATTCCTTCGTTTTGCCGTCATGATCAGGAAAAAGGTATTCTTCAAGAGTGCGATCTCGGATGGTCAACTTTTTGCGCTATAGTATCCTTTCGCCTCTCCATGCAGGTCGTAAACGCCATTTTGAAGTTTGCTGAAATTTCCTCCCAGAGTTCATCAGGTCATGATTAACCACAATCTGGTTTTTATTCCGCGACCGTGAGAATAAAAACAAACATAAGATTCCAGTTTTTCGTTTTTTATTTCGTTTTCAAAATCCCTTTTTCCACTGATTCCATGCGTTTTAAACTGAATTGAGTGACAAAATATATAGATAGTTTCTCCAATATATAATAAATAAACTCTCTTTTCCAGCCATTAGGACCCGACCTCAGCGCCGTTTCTATGGATTTACCGTAATTTGAGTTTAACATCCGCAGAGATGATGCTTAATGGCCCGAGAATATCAGGTGAGAAGATGGTTATATTTTGTTTTTATCCAGTTTCTCTCAATTTTTTTTATTTTTACTGATAATTTTCCGCTAAAATGCTACTTATATTATGTGAGGAAATACTATTGTTTCCCGTGAATTCAATCCTTTCGGGGGTGAACTTGTGGAAGTCCATTATTGGATTGATAATGACAATACCAGCTATGTTTCAAACTACAAAGAGTTTTTTTATTGGAATAACTAGTTTCAACGCTACTGCGTCATCTTCAGGCACAAAAAAATACCCCTGTGTATTGAAACGTAGTTGATATTGTCATTGTTAGTTCACTATTGTTTCTTGTGTTTCTCTCAATTTGCCATTTAGCAACAGGTAATTTCCGGTCCAATTTGCGAGATTAATTGCACGAAATGGTAGGGTTTAGTCCAGAATACATATTATGGATTTTAATATTTGGAATCGTTGCCTAGGCTACGTGTTGCCTAAATTTCCACTTTATACTTCACCCAGTCCTTGAGGCCACTTCGAAAAACGTCTTTTCACTTGGATCGCTAACAGACGTAGTTAACTGTTGTGAACGTGATATTGCGGTGAACATTCAATAACGATCGAAGAGATATGAATTACTTGATGCTTTGTTCACCTCGTATTATCATAAAATTTCCGTATAGCTATATTCACGAAGTACTAAAAGTTATTTGTGTATGTGTTTAGTTAAATTTTGGAGAGGAATTAAATACCTATATTTGTAGACCGTACGGTATTTAAAAAATGTGTATAATTTCGTCCCGCGTGTAGTACTACATTTTTTATCCACTGTATTATGATTACTTGTCACACGTGTTTAGTTACAAACTATCGACTGTATTTATATTTGAAACTCCGTCTTTCGTCACTAAGCGGCACCACATTCCAAAAAATTGTTTGTTTACGGAATTCTAGGCAACAGTTTTTGGCGACGAGATAGCAATCCATAATATGCATTCTTGGTTTTGTCATTCATATCAACAATAGACGTATCGGAGAGGTCATTTTTCCCGCTTTTCAATTTTGACGAACCATTAATTTGGACTAAAGTGTCTCAGATCTTGTATGTATTTTTACTTGCATTTGTTTAGCATAAGAATATAATGTTGAATTGGGAACCTCATATCAGATATAGTTTTTAATGTACAATTACTTCTACCTATTAGTACGAGATGGAGTCATTTTGACCACAGCCTATATCTACCGTTTTTCTCGAGTTTTACTGTCTTACGGCGGAATATTTTCCTTCATAGTTATTAGATTGTGCTGATAAACGGTGACAACAGTTTATTAAACCCTCCACATACGTATTCATGAAAGAAGCATGTAGGGTAACAAGAATTCCCAGGTCTAATTATTCATGCGCAGCGCCATAATCTACATAAGTTGAAATGGAAAGTCATCGCACATTGATATTGAACACTATTCATAGAAAATAATGGGAAGTTATAATGAAAATTATCGCCAAAACAATTTATATATTACTTGTATTGCAAATGTCAATTTTCTCTATGAAAAATAACTATTTTGGAGGGGTCAAATAGACCCCAGTCGGTACTAATGGATATGCTGTCCGGACCTGCCCTGCTAAGCCAAAGGACAATATCTGACAACATTACACATTTTTAGGTTAGATTTTCTATTTGCCCCTGCCACATTCCCATACGGCGGCTTCCAGGGTAGAATTTCGATGCATAGAGCGTTATGGATTACAGGCGGAAATATCTAAACTTGGCAAAGGCAGACGACGACGATCTGTCATTTAAAAAAATAATGAAGATCTGTCAAGGCACCCAAAAGGATGTGGGTGGATCATGCCGATTGTCGCCGTGGGAACTCCCGTCACCATGTGAAGTCGGTCGCCCTGTCTCTTTGGGGGCCAAGACGGTCCCATCGCTAGGGATTCGGGTGACGAGACGTCCCGCCTCACGCGGGAGAGGAATTCTCAACGAGCTGTCCTGCCGGGAATATTTGGCAGACGGCCCGGGGAGTCTCAGGTGACGCAACGCCGGAGGCTATTCTCTAGATGGGAAATATTCTTTTTCCATTCCAGCCGGAGCATGCATTCGCCTGCAGTGTCCCGTTTTGTTGTCGCTCTCCAACCGTTTCACCGCGCATCGCATGCTGATTATGCTACGACTTCGCCTCACTATTCCCTCACTCTTTCCCATTCACCCGCGATTTGATCCGTGGAGAATGCAAGGGAACGCTCTATCTTCCTTTCCCTGCCAATGTGTGATGACGGTGAGTGACTTCTCTCTTAGTAAAAGCACCTAACGCTGAAATCAAATCTTTGTATCTTCGAAAAAATGCCTCAGAGGTACTTAATCCTCCTGGGATGAAATGTTAACACCGTTTCAAAATCATACCATCGATCAATTAAGCGATAAAATGTGTTCTCGCTCGCTTGCCATCTATTGACACATATATGAAACACTTTGCGTAACAACTGAGCCTTACCTTTGTACACAGAACCTTTTCTATGTAAGATGATATTTATTTGATCTTGTTACGATCGTTTTCCTCTTATTACTTAGAACAGAACAGTCCCGTGTACAAGGTTCAATTACTCATTGAGAGCGGTTTGTCACGTTTAACATTAAAAATGTGGAATAAATTTCTCTTTAGCACCCAACGCTGAGATCAAACCTTTGTATCTTTGTACAAATGCCTCGCATTTATGTAATCCTCCTGGGATGAAATGTTTACACCGTCACAAAAGAATCGATAAATTAAGCGATTAAATGTGTATGGAAGCTCGCTTGCCATCTATTAGCACATATATGAAACTCTTCGCCTAGCAACTGAGCAATACGTACGTACACAGACCCTTTATCGATAAGATCATTTATATTTGATATTGTTACGGTCGTTTTCCTCTTATTACTTAGAACAGAACAGTCCCGTGTACAAGGTTCATTTACTCATTGAGAGCGGTTTTTCACGTTAATTATTAAAAATGTGGAATAAATTTTTCTTTAGCACCCAACGCTGAGATCAAACCTTTGTATCGTTGTACGAGTATCACAAAGGTACTTAATTCTCATGAGATGAAATGTTTACACCAATATGATGTAATACAATTGATCAATTAAACGAAAAAATGTGTATGGAAGCTCGCTTGCCATCTATTAGCACATATATGAAACTCTTCGCCTAGCAACTGAGCCATACGTATGTATACAGAGCCTATTTTTTGAATGATTATTGGATCTTGTTACGATCGTTTTTCTCTCAATTCTTAAAACACAGCAGTCACGTGTACAATATCTTCTTCCTCATTGATGGTTGTTTGTCTCGTTTTACATTAAAAATGTGGAATAAATTTATCTTTAGCACCCAACGCTAAGATAAAACCTTTGTATCTTTGTACGAATATCACGAAGGTACTTAATTCTCATGGGATGAAATGTTTACACCAATATGATGTGATACAATTGATCAATTTAACGACAAAATGTGTATGGAAGTTTGCCTGCCATGCATTGGCACACATATAAAACACTTCGCCTACAGACTGAGCCATACGTATGTACACTGGGCCTATTTTATGAATGATTATTGGATCTTGGTACGATCGTTTTTCTCTCATTTCTTAAAACAGAGCAGTCACGTGCACAATATCTTCTTCCTCATTGATGGTTGTTTGTCACGTCTGACATTAAAAATGTGGAATGAATTTCTCTTTAGCACCCAACGCTGGGATCAAACCTTTGTATCTTTTGCACGAATGCCTCGGAGTTATTTAATCCTCCTGGGAATGACATGTTTGTTTGCCTTTTCGCCTAGCGGATTTCCGCGTAGCGTCGTTTTTTTCTCCTCCTTCTTCTCTTTTTCTTCAGCATCGCGGCGATTCCCCTCCTCCGTCGCATACATCTCCGTCCGGTGAGAACGAATTTATTCCCTCACTTCGGTCGTCCGCGAGTTCAGCGAGAGCACATATATGTATGTGCACTCCGGAGATGCTCGGGCGAGAAACGATAAACACCAAACCCCTTCAACGATCACTCCCCGCACTCATTTATGCAATTTGGCGAGCAAAAACTAGGAGGCGCCAGTCTTATTTGCTGGGAGAGAGATGTGTGCGGGAAGCAGGGAAAAAGGTTTTCGCAGGAAGTAATCTGCTTTCGCCGAGTAAACTGTGGGGCGGGAAAGAAGTTGGGAGGTTGGATGGGGAGGGCGATGCATGTGGTGAGGAGGAGGAGTGGAAGGGAAGGTCACCCAAGAAGGAGGAAACATCTTTCTTAATGTCCCCCCCACCCCCTTGGTCTACTCTTTCCTTCCATTCCCCGCCCCTCTGTTCACCATTTCCCCTCTTCGCGCATCAACGAAAGAGGCCGTTTTAGTGAGCTGATTCAGGAGATCAAGCGACGGAAAATATTTTTCCGACGAGAGAATTTAACGTATGCAACACGATTCTCGAATTGTGGTCACTAATATAATTCTCACCGCCAACATTTCGCCAACAGGTCGTTTACATCAAGTAAAAGGGGATTTACAACCAGGAGTCTGTTTCTCAGAGCTACGAGTCTACAATTTACTCGTCTCATGCCTATTTTACCACGATTATTCAACGCCTTGCGAAATAGTCAGGTGACTTGTATTTTTTAGCTCTGAGAAAGTCCCCAGATCTTTTAAAGTAAGAAAAAGGAGACTTATGACCAGGTATTTACAGAGATATCGTCACAAGAGCAGTGGCATGAGGAATTTGACTACCATTAAGATTAGTTGCATCGGAACATCAACAAAGTAAACTTCTGCTTGAAGCGGTGACTAAATGAAAAAACAATTCCGGTTGACAACAATAAAATTAACATAAATAAACTATTTAAAATTTGTTTAAAAAATATATTAATTAAATCTAGAAATCACAAGTATACAAACATAAAAATCAAAATTGCATTAGCATTGATTCTAAACTTACTGTATGCTGTTCAAATTTTCCGACTCCTGACGTTTCTTTCCCACATGTCTAATGCATGAATGCATGAACATGAATTCATATTAAAAATATTCAAACACGGCGGGTGAATTATTTTTGAAGAAATTTCCATGAGAAAAATTAGGCCTGGACCGGGAATCGTACCACGGACTCTTGGTTTGCCGGACCACTACACTATCCAGGCTTCCTAATTCCCATGGCAATTTTAGTGGATACAAAGCAACTAGATCTTAGGCCCTTGCGGTCCATCAAAGGTGGCAACGCAAGGGAGAAGAGGACTTCAAAGAAGCCACAACTAAGAGTCAGTATCCTTCACCAGCACTTATGCCGTGCTTAGCAATTTGAAAATATTCAGACGTGGCGGGTGGATTTTTTGAAGAAATTTCCATGAGAAATATTCGGCCTGGATCGGGAATCGAACCACGGACCTTTAAGCACGGCACGAGTGCTCGGAAAGTGCGAGCTAAGCACGGCATAAGTGCTGGTGAAGGACACTGACTCTTGGTTGTGGCTTCTTTGAAGTCCTCTTCTCCCTTGCGTTGCCATCTTCGATGGACCGCAAGGGCCTAAGATCTAGTTGCCTTGTATCCACCAAAATTGCAATGATGGCCTGGATAGCGTAGTGGTCTGCCCATTGGTCCGGCAAACCAAAGGTTCGTGGTTCGAATCCCGGTCCAGGCCGAATTTTTCTCATGGAAATTTTTTCGATGAATTCATGTTGGCAGATTCACCTTGGCTACAGATCTCGCTAAATGCGTGAACTGCTCGACATCTTTTATGTTGTGCCGTCTAACCCTTGGGTTTAGACTCACCTTTTTTCTTCCAGAGAACCTAGTCAATTTTGTCTTCTTATGGTTTATCTTCATCCCACACCTTTTACGCTGCGTCTCTAACGCATTGGTAAATGAATGTAACCTCTTATCTGACTGATACGCAAAGACTTGATCATTTTCAAACCACACTGATTTTATCAGAACCCCTCCTATCTCTATTCCTACTCCATCTCTCCCCGTGCCTCCCTCAACATATGTTTTGAATACAAGTTAAAAAGCAATGGGGATAGCGGGCACCCCTGTTGCACTACATAAGTCGGCATAATAGGCAAAAAAATTAAAACATAATTTAAGGTGGTTTGAGCGAAATATCATTTTACTTAAAAATCAATAAATTTGGTCTCATTTTAAAGAAAATATCTCACCCTTCTAATGACACCAAAAATTCAACCCCTAACCACATAACTTTTGGAGATATTTGCCAAAAAATACTAGCCCTTTTACATGGGAAATGGTACGTGTATGCACTCCAGAGAGACATTATTTACAAAATGAGGTATTTATAACCCTTGGATGTCGTAAAAAAACTAACAGCGTGTAGTTTGTATCTTTTCTCAGCTATTTTTGAAAATTAATCATATTGTCACCGCCGTCGGTTCTTGGATATTTCAGAAAGCCTTCCGTTTTGAAAGAGTTTCAAAGGTACCGCGTGAAAAAAATGAGTCAAGTTAAAGAATGATTTAGATATTTTCATTTAATTACTTACAATTTCTGTCGTATAAAACTATATTATTGTACCATCAATAATGCAATATTTAATTGATGTGTCCTTGAGCTGGTGAAATTAAAACGTATAATTCGAATATGATCTCCATTATGACTAAGGAACTATCTCGCTCGGACTACCTTAAGTTCGAAGAAACACCGTTCCCGGCGAACTGTTTAGCCGTGAGGCTCGTCGAAATGCCAAATCACTCTGGGTGACTTGCCTATTCCCTGGAGTGGAGTCGAAATTTGAAAACGGTATTTTTTCACCATAAAAAGGCCTCTTAATGGCAAGGACGAACAAAACACGCGAATCCGCTGTGAACTTGTAGGGGACGATGACTGCGAGAATTTTACCGGAAATTCAATGTTTGATCCTCAAACGCTTCCTGAAATCACCACATTAGCCGAATCGTTGTGGTTTCGAACATAATTAGTCTGTTATTTTGTTGGCTTTTATGTAATTTGCTCTGTCCCTCTTTTTTTGTCGTTTTCGTGAAAAATTCTCCTCTTTAGCCCGGAGCTATTTGTGCGTAACCACGGATGCTGGAAAAAAAGACATCTCCTGAGGATTCCGAAAAGTGTTCAGGATCCTTTATTAAGTCGAGTGAGCCGCAAAAATAGAAATCTCAATTTGTGAACTGGCCTTAAAAATTCGTGTTCACACTACCCTCATCGAATAAAAAAATTAATAAAATACAAAGGAAAGCTGCGCGCTCCGTTAAAAACTGCTTTTTTCAGCTTTGAGAGGGATTAGGTTGGTAATCATTAGAGATTCTGAAGCTACACGCTAGGTTCAGTTTACTTGAGAAATTAAGAAGAGGTTTGTATGGTCAGGGCGACACAGAGAATATCATTTTGACGCGACACCACATTTTTTGGTGCGACAGAAACGATTAAATTAGAGAGATACATTTCCGAACAGATAGGTATGAAATTCATTATTTCTTCGCAGATTAAGTGATCATAATAAAATCTGAGATTCACTAATTCATCATCATCCGGTGTTCTGCCTGCTGGCAGGTCCCGTACACCACTGCTGTCTCCATCCGCTTCTGTTCCGAGCTTCCTTCTTTGCTTCATCATAGCTGATGTTCTTCACCTGATCCACCAATTTAATTGTTCTCCTTCCTCTCTTTTTCTTTCCTTCAATTGAACCCTCAAGTGCCACAGTTATTATACTTTTCCCTCTCATCACATGGCCCAACCAGTTTCCTTTCCTTTTCCTTATTTCCTTTAGGAGCGATCTTCCATCTTTTACTTTGCTCAAAACCTCTTCATTTCTCATCTTATCTACCCATCTTACTTTTTCCATCCTTCTCCACACCCACATTTCATAAGCTTCTATTCTATTCCTTTCCCTCTTACCTAATGTCCACGCTTCACATCCATACGTGAAAACGCTCCATGAATAACATTTAGCTAGTCTCTTTCTCAGCTCCAGATCCAGGCTTTTATTTCATAGCAAGTTTTTCTTCTGGCTGAAGGCCTCTTTTGCCATTGCTATCCTTGCTTTTATTTCTGCAATACTTCTCCAGTCGTCTGTCACCATCGTTTCTAGGTACCGGTAGCTTTTAACTTTTCCTATTACACCTTCATTTATTTTCACACTCGTATAATTTTCACAGTTTACTGGCATCACCTTCGTCTTTCCTAGGTTTATCTTCATTCCATATTCCTTCATCCCTTCTTCCAAAACATTTACCAACGTTTGATGTGATTGCATATCATCTGCTAATATCACCATGTCATCTGTAAATCTTATACTTCTTATCTTCCTACCTCCAATGCTTTTTTACTAATCACACTCCCAAAATACACATCGCCATCTCACCTCCAAAATATTAATCCCTTACATATTTACGCGGCTTGTGTCCTCGCACCCTCTGCCGCACGCCCATACGACGGCTCGCAGGGTAGTATGTAGAGGCGAATGTCGATCTTTTCTCAGACTGAACAATGAGTGCGAGGTAGCTCATTTCATGAAGGAATTAATATTGAAATGAAGAATCACTCTTTTCGAGAAATATGCGTTTACCATCAAGATTGCTGGAGTGGTAATCGTGGGACTTTTAGTGGTACATCTTATCAATTTTGTAAGAAAGTCGACAAATAAATTTTTGACCACGTTCCAGTTAGGTGCGTCCGCTAACGAGTTTCAACGCAACGTACGGACAGTAATGAAAACTATGCGAAATTCGGTTTTTTAAATTATTGAATTTAATCAAAGCATTTTATGACATAACTCTATGTGTTGATGCTTAAAATATTAATGTAATTCTTTTGAAATATATTTGTTTCGAACGATGAGATCGGCGTGACACCTAGACTTTAATGTTACCAACTATTCTAGAATTATTGTTAGAAATAGAATTTTAGAAGTCACGACTACCGCATACTAATTAATTGCTCGTGTGAAGAACATCCGCCATCTTCTTCGGTCAAAACAATGCCATGAGTATGGTACATTAAAACTTACAATCAGCATGTAACAGAACAATTATTCTTTAAGGTGATTTAGTGGTTATTTATTAGTAAAGTAATTTATTAGTTGTTTAGTAGTGAATTGAAGGTGTGAGCCGTGGCCCAACAATGGGTAACCAGGGACGCAGGAGAAAGATAAATAACGAAGAGAGAGAGTGGTACGGTCATGAGTGAGGGGACGAAAGACGTTTTGAGTGAGTGTCTCATTAAGTTTTTCTTTGTAAGTGTAATAAGCGAAGTAATCTGTGTAGTAAAACGAGCTTTTTGATTTATTTAGACGTATTATCTGACAAATAAAGTGAATGTTACAAGCTATACATAATTACCGTTGTTTACTCTTCATTTTCAAGTTTTTTTGAGGGCTTTACGAGTACTATTCTGCAGATGGAATAATTTCACATTCCAATAATACAAATATTGACCCTTTGTCCTATTGATTGAAAGTCTCGAAATACTTTCCGAAATTTTCGACGCAAAACGCAAGCCCATTTACCTGAAAATGCTACTACATGTGTGCTCTCCAGAGTGACGTCATTTAAAAAAATGAGGAATTTCTGACTCCTAGATCTAAAAAAAATAACAGTGTGTAATTTTTATATTTTCTCAACTAGTTGTGAAAATAAAGAACATTGTCACCGCAGTCGTATTTTCTGAATTGCGATAAACCTTCTGTTGTGAAGGAGGAAGTACCGTATGATCAAAATGAGTCACTATTAAAACTTATATAGATTTTTCAATTGATTACTGATAATTTCAGTCATATAGAAGTATATTATTGCGCCATTATAAACGCAATATTTCATTCGTTCTTCCTCTTGCTTGCTGAAATTAAAACGTAGAATTCGAATATGGTCTCCATTTAAACGAGGGAACTATCTCGTTCAAACTACCTTAAGGTAGTCCGAGCAAGATAGTTCCCTAGTCAAAATATTGACCATATTCGAATTATACATTTTAATTTCTAGCTGTAGGACACTTGGATTAAATATTGTATTATTAATGATACAATAATATAGTTTTATATGACAGAAATGGTAAGTAATTAAATGAAAATATCTAAATAAGCCTTTGTCTTGACTCATATTTTTCGTGCGGTGCGTTTGAAACTCCTTCAAAATGGAAGATTTTTTTTGATATCCCGAAGAATTCACTGCGGTGACAACATGATTAATTTTCAAAAATGGCTAAGAAAACATACAAACCACAAGCCGTTGGTTTCTTTACGACATCTTGAGTGTAAGAAATTCCTAATTTTGTAAATAATATCTCTCTGAAGTGCATACACGTACCATTTCCCATGTAAAAGGGCTGGAATTTTTAGCAAATATCTCCCTAAGTAATGTGATTAGGGGTTAAATTTTGGCGTCATTGGAAGAGTGAGATATTTTTCTTTAAAACGGGACCAAATTCATTGATTTCTAGGTAAAATGATATTTCGCTCAAACTACTTAATGTTCTACCGTCCACCAGTATTTCAAACTATGCAAACAACCCTTAAGCCACGGGTGGAAACTGCTCCAAAAGATTATGTCTTGAAATATTATCACCTTTTTGTTAAAGGTGATCTATCTGTTGAGATAGGTAAAAAGGTTTATAAATGAAAGAAAAAATATTTGCACAACACGTCACAGACTCGGAATGATTAATTATTTAGAGGGAAACACTTCATCAATAATACTGAAAAACTCGAAAATCTAAATTTATTACTATGTAACGACTGTTTGTGATAGGGAAGCCACATCTGCATCTATTTGTCGGACTAATCGATGTTTTTCGGCCGATGCATCGAAAACTTCGATTTGTAAAATAATCCGATGAAGTCAGCTGTCTCTGGCGTGACTTCATGGAATTTACTATAGGTATATTGTAAATGAAGTAACTTTGTTGTTGCGAATCCCCGAGCCCTTTCTCTAAGACGTGCCTTCCCACTTTGACCCTTTCACCCCCAGATACTTCCATCTCCCTTCCCCCCGCCCAGATCTGGATTCACCAGCGCACTGGGTTTCCCTAACCTCCCCTTACAAACAAACCCTCTTACGCCCGATTCCTATCTTCCCCCCTCCAATGGGTCATTCCTCCTCCCATTCGCAAGACTCTGAAGCACAGCCCCGTGATTCTTTACCCACCCTCCTACTTTCCTCTCTCACCTCTTCCTCCCCCAATATCATTATTATTAGCAGTATTTTACCGGTTAAGGTAGTTTGAGTCAAATATCATTTTACTCAGAAATCAATGAATTTGGTCTCATCTTAAAGAAAAATATCTCACACTTCTAATGACGTCAAATATTCAACCCCTTACCAAATTACTTTCGGAGGCATTTGCCAAAAAATACCAGCCCTTTTACATGGGAAATGGTACGTGCACGCAATCCAGAGAGACATTATTTACAAAATGAGGAATTTATAACACTTAAATGTCGTAAAAAAACAGAAGCATGTACAGTAGTTTGTATGTTTTCTCAACTTTATTTGAAAATTAATCATATTGTCATCGCAGTAGATTCTTGGTTATCGCAAAAAACCTTCCGTTTTGAAGGAGTTTAAAACGCACCGCGCAAAAAAAAATGAGTCAAGTTAAAGACTTATTTTGATGTTTTCATTTATTTACTTACATTTCTATCATATAAAACTGTATTAATTCACCATTAATAATGTAATATTTAATTCATGCGTCCCACAGTTGGTGAAATTAAAACGTATAATTCGAATATGGTCTCTATTATGACTAGGGAACTATCTCGCTCAAACTACCCCGGTCCTATACCCAGTCAGTGGCCCATCCCCCTCTAGTGTATTCTTTTTCGCCTCAGCATACGATCGACCCTACTTCATCCTGCCCATTAAACCTATTCTCCTTCTTTCTCTTCCCCGCTTGCCCAACATCCTTCTCTCTGGCACTGTCTTGAGCGACCCATCGCTCTATATTACATCTTCCAGCCACCCACTCTGCCGATTTCGAATTTCATCCAGAGGTTTCCCTTCCTCCCCCACCGTCTGAAACACTTTCTCGTTAGTCTTCCTTTCCGTCCACCTCAACTTCTCCATCCTTCTCCGCGCCCACATCTCAAATGCCGTCAGCTTATTCTCGTCCTTCTTTCTCAGGGTCCACGTTTCTGCCCCATACAACGTTACGCTCCACATCGAGCTCTTTATCAGCCTCTTCCTCACATCCTTACCCAGTGTCCCCGTCATCAGCTCGCTTCAATTATTAAACGCCTCCTTAGGTAGCGCTGTTATCTACCATATGTCCTTGCTACTATGTCTGTTTTCCTTTAGCGTACTTTCAAATTAATTCAATCGCTCTACTTGCTCGAGGTTGTGTCTACCAACTTTAATCACAAGCCTAGCTTTCTTTGTCCCAGAGAATCTCATTACTTTTGTTTTCTTTCCCCCAATATGCGGTGCCTATATATTCTCCCCCTACTATGTTGTGTATCCGATGATTACGTGCCACATAGAATTCAGGGTCATCTTAGATAAAATTGATAAGGAATTACAAAATTACTTCTTTTACAATATTCCGATGAAAATTGAGGGGTGAGCAATTTAATAAAATAAAAAAATCGTGTATTCGATGTGGCATTCCTTAGTTTTTAAATACATACAAAGCGAGACGACCGCTAATGTATTTCTCAGATAAATTAAATCTGCGCCGACAACCCTGGCAATGGAGGAATTACTCAAATGCAAGATTTATCCTAGAGCTCTACATAATGTCACGTATTTTTCTTGATGCTTTTAGAGTTTGGAAAGGACGTCATTTACTGGGTAATGTGCCACAGTAAACTTGCGTCGTTTCAGCATACACCATCAACTTTTTTAGGTCTTGTTCGTGTCTTGTGTACTTTCATCATAACGGCAATGATGCTACCCATTCACTCTTATTGTTCGCATGACCATGAGAGAAATGTTACCTGTTCCCGTTACCGGGCGGTAAAGGTATAGAATGGCGCCATCTGTGAAATTCAGTAGGTAAGTGTGAATGCTATCGGGGAAGAATGCGGGGATGGTGAGGGGAGGGGGGTGTTGGGTCACAGCCGTTGGAACCATTGACGGAAAGGATGAAAAAGATTCTTTGGAATGTGAGCTTTTCACACTTGGTGTACATACCCATTCTACTCCGTCCTCAGTGCGGTGATTTGAGGCCATTTATTTCCCATTTGAGAACATTGTGCTTCCCGTTGGACGAACGTTCGTTAGAAAGATAACAGTTGCTGCACATTTCCTAGGTTTCTATTGTAGTAGGAATGATGCGAGTATCTTTTTTGACCTGTTGAATAAGTACCTGAATGGGATTATTACCTGGGGACCGAGGTTTGGTGGTCTACCAAGTATAAATATCAATCAATTTGATAATATAAAGATAATTTAAGTCAATTTATACACTTTTATTCATTTTATGTATTTAGTCTTGAAAAATATCTCATTAATAATGGTTTTTATAGGTTTCTATGGAAATAAATAAGTTTTGTAGCATTCACTTTATTGTGATTTTGTCGTTGAGGTGGATGGAGTATCTTTTTTGACTGAAAAAACTGTAGTCTGACAATCAAAATAAGAGCCATATTGGTTATCCCTGCTCTTCGCTTATTTTCCTTAGAATAGTACGACATAATGGAAAAATAAACGGAAGTTTATCAAGAATATCCAACATCTATTCGAAATTTAAGGCAAGTGACTCCTGAAACATATATTGGTTACTTATGGCCATTTACAGGAACGACATATGTATTTCATAAAGTTTCTGGACCCATAAGCCATGGGAGCCATTCTGTTAGCGTTGTATAAATATTCAGTTAATTTCTTGGTTTAGCAAATGGCTTCATAATTAATGGAAAGGAGTTAGGAGCTCCATAAGTAGCCAAGATGGCGGACGTGCGATGAACCGCTTGGAGATATAATTAATTGATAAAATAGTTGTTTTGAGACGAATGGCTAACTTTTTTACTCTGACTGAAAAATTATTATGTGCATTACTAATTATAATATGCATTAGCAAGCATACATAGGATAAAATACTATAAATTTCGTTCATCAATGGAAGGTTAGATCAAACATTCGAAGTAATTAACTATTAGTTGATTAGTTACGAAACTGGTAGATGTGTTCCTGAAACCCGAATATTTTAATGAGGTCCATAACTTCATGGATTAAACGTTCTTGCAGCCGGCCATAATTAATATAGATTATAGTCGATTTTAACAAAGTTTTCACCGGAAATGTGGATTATAATTCATTTAAATCAATGAAAAATATGTAAGGGAATGCATATTAAAGAAGTAAGTGCATGCTGATTTCATGCAAGTAACCGATGGAAAATATCGAAAAATTACAAAATTATTGCAAAATTGGCGCATGTTCTAAAAGAATATCGGAGAAAACAAAGATGGCGGACAGACCACACCCATGTTGCAGCTTCTAGCTTTGGCCACAATTGCAAGCGCCCTTACAATATACCTCTCTGGATCATTTGCTAAAATAAAAGTCACGTCGTTTCAAATGCCATTCGCGGAAATGAAAATGGAAGAAGTAGGCAGTATATTGGATATCTTAACGTATATTTTGTTTCACAGGTAGTCAAAATCCGGAAAAAAATACGTTGATTATTTCTTCTCCAAGTTCATAGTGGTCAAATTTGTTCATTCGGAGAGGCACGTGTTCGTTGGCATATGCATCCGGTCAGAGCTACTCAGAGCCGGTGTTACCTGGGGTCGGAAGTGCATTTTTCTGTCGCATACAATGGGCCATTAGCGAGAATCTTGCTCGTTCAATTACTCCGCGTCACTTGTAAGCGGAAGTTCGTTATACAGAGTAGAATTTCACACAATATGCCTCGCCGAAGGAATATAATCTCAGAGGTAGATGTATTCCAGGTAATGCCAGTGATATTTTCGTCTCCTGTGGAGGTTGAAACAAGAAAAATCTGTCCTCTTTCTTTTACCGCTCTTAAATTTCAAGCCTTTCGATATTCACTCAAATATGTTATACATAAATTCACGTAACAAATTATATGAAACGTATTTTTGCAGTTCTATATTCCGATTAATAACAGCAACTCCCGCGCATGATCAGTATTGCTGGCAGAACTTCATATTTTTCCTCATAAAACATCTTCCGGCTACTGTTAGAGCCACTCATTTGTTATATCTTAATTTGAAATATTCAAAGAACTACCTATCAACCTGTTTGCTTCCAGGACCCCGGAGGCAATCATTTTGGGTGTATGTTTTTTAAAGAGAAAGCTTCATTTCAGGTATGCTCGATGAACTACCTTGATTTTAATATCTAATATATAAAAATTAATGCTTGTTTGTTCGTCTTCTATGCGTTTCAATACAATTTATCAGATTACGGTGACTCTTTGCTGAGCTATAGTGCGCGCGCCCGCGAAGGTTTCTAATGTATCTAATCCATTGTACGTACAATAGGTGGAGCGCGAGTCGTTTTAACAAATGAGTATTGGCACGCGAGCCTCTCAAACAGGCGAGGATCGACAAGCAAGCAAGGAACCACGGAGTAGGATATAGGAGGGCGATCGCCGTAGTGAAATTTTGGGACGGGGGATCAGCAAGGAACAGATGCTTAAAAAATCCGCAACGCGACGTCACTATGCGGCGGGCGGTCCCAGGAAGGCATTGGGCCGTGCTGTACCTATAATAATTATATCACCGATTTCTATTCACCAGACCAGCGGAAACGAAATTTTCGCTCGGTAGAATCACCATAGACCCTTGAAAAACAAACTCCGAAGATGTCTACATTCTACGAAGATGCAAATGCAGGAAAAGGTAGCTATCGCAGGAATACATTCCCATAACAAATGTGCCACGCCCACCCGAACGACACTGGCTGTAAAGGAACATAATAATAATAATAATAATAATAATATTTATTAGCTCTAGGAAAGAATTCCTTTGGAGCAGGCATAATTAATTACAACTCAGGCAAAAGAAAAAAAAATAATAACAATCTCATAGGAAACATGTCACTATGTACAAAAATCACAATCACAGCACTTGTCTACAACAAATATTACAATTCCATACTTAAACATTATAGCAATCACAAAGGTAGCATATTTATGAATTAAATCCAAGATATTTGACAAAATATTAACTATCACTAAGATAATAAGACAGCAAGCATTTTTTAAATCTTTCTGTTGACTTAATATTTTTCAGCGCTTGCGGAATCGAATTCCATACAATGCACGAATTTACATAAAAAGAGTTATGATACATAGACGTTCTGTGGCAGGGTACAATTAATTTGTTATTATTTCTGGTGTTTTTTGTTTTTTTGACCAAATTATCTTTATATGGCTGATAAATGTAAGAAGGAGTTTCAGTTTTTAATAATTTGTGCATAAACACACCCATTTGCAGTTTTCTTCTTTGTTCAATTTTAAGAATTTTTAATTCATAGTAATACGGTGTGATATGCTCAGTAAATGCCACATCACACACATACCGTATTACACAGTTTTGTATTTTTTGCAGTTTGGATATCTGAGATTTTGAAATATTGGACATTACCAACGAACAGTAATCAATATGAGGGATAAGTAAGGTTTTAGCTAATTTGAGTCTCAGTGGCAAAGACATCAGGTTACGAAAACTTTTCAGTTTGTACAGGTTTTTAATGACTTTATTAGAAATATGTGCTATGTGTTCATCCCAGGTTAGCGTTTTATTTACAATAACACCTAAATCATTAATTTTGTCAGTGTATTCTATTTCTAAGTTTTGAACTTGAATCTTGGAGAGTAATTCAATGTTTACAGATTTAAGGGATTTTGCGCTACCAATTATTATGCTCTTAGTCTTCTGAGAATTTAAGTTCAACAAATTATCAGACGCCCATTTACATATAGAAGATACATCTCGATTGACTAGTGCGATAGCATTTGAGATATCGTTGCGATCGCAGTCGATGTAGATCTGCAAGTCATCAGCGTATAAATGGTACTTGCAATGGTGTATGTTATTAGGGAGATCTTGAATGTATATGACAAATAGTAATGGGCCGAGTATTGATCCTTGGGGGACACCACGTTTGACGGGAAGTGATTCAGAACGTAGATTATTCTTCCGATCATTCACCGCTTGAAAGCGTTGGGTCAAGTACGAGCGGAACCATTGCAACACAGAGTTAGATAATTTTAAGTTGGATAGTCGCCTTAAGAGTATATTGTGGTTTACACAGTCAAATGCTTTGCTAAAGTCAAAGAGAACCAGTATTGTTATTTTCTGCTTATCCATTGAAAGTCGTATATCATCTGTTACTTTTATTAGAGCAGTTTGAGTACTATACCCTTTGCGAAAACCTGATTGAAAGTTATTAAGAAAATTGTTTTTAGACAGATGTTCTATCATACAATTGTGCACAAATCGTTCAAGAGGTTTTGACAAAGCGCATAATATTGCAATAGGTCGGTAGTCAGACATTTCTACAGGGTTGGGCTTCTTTTTAATAGGTTGGATGAGAGCAGATTTCCATAATGATGGGAAGTTAGAGTAGTCTAACGAGCAATTATAAATTGAAAGCATCATTGGAAGAGCTAGATAAAGGACCTTTTTAACTAACTGAATACTGATAATAGGCACCAAAGAAGCTAACACATCTGGGCAGATAAATGCCAATACAATATAAACTGTGGGATGAAGTTGTAACAGATACAAATATACAAACACTGCACAAACTATCCTACTCCGTGCAAGGAACGACAAGCAAGCGTCGAAGCAGATCGTTCACGAGTTGCTCAATCACGTGCGTCAGAATTGTATCAGTGAGACATAATAATGCGAGCATCAGAATCATATCAATAAGACATAATTTGTGTTGAAAGGTAGGTGATTTCTTTGTACGTCGAATGAGATTTGGTGCAGTGGTCTCTTTGTTTGCTTTTTTTTGAATTCTTGCACTAGACTTTCGTATACGCTTCGTTTTGACATAAAATTCAACTTTTAAGCTTAAAAATCTTAAATGTTTGCAATACTTCAGCAATAGAATATTTTATTCACTTAGAAGCCACAGAAGTGGCATGAAATGGGAACTCATGCCATCATTTTTTCGTTACGAAATCCTGTGTAGGTACGTGGAATTCATTGGAATAGTTCTCTAATTCGTTTAGCGACCAATTTTGAACACAGAAACGAATTGTGGGCCAAACCATGAAAAGTATTGAATATAACTAATAAATTCAGGCTCGACTTATGTGGAACCTCTCCATATCGGAAATTATAATACTCTAGTAATGGTCCGCTAAATAGATTTATTGCTTACGACCAGGGTTTCGTCACATAATGACATCTTCAAGTAACAAATATTCCAACATCTTTCCCTTTTTCCTCCCCTCCCTACCTTCCTCTGCACCTGATTGTGTATATATACACATGTGGAATAATATTTGTTACCTGAAGAAGAAGATGTGATGATACCCGGTTTAAATAACAGACTTCCGAATTTCGTTCGGAGCTCGTAGCCAACATATTGTGAGGAATATGGCGGCGTAAGCTATAAATCTATTTAGTGGACCATTACTAGAGTATTTTCATTTCCAAAAAGTATGGAAATCAAAGGGGACTTCAGGATAGTATATCACATTTGGAAATTTAGAATATGATAAAATACACTGAAAACAATGAGGCTTGGAAGTAAATTATGAGTTCTGTCGGCGGTAAGACCAAAATATTGTATATCCTTAAGCACTTAAATACATTTTGTCAAATTTAATTTAATACCCAAAAATCATGTGTCTGCTTCGTATATGTGAGCCTTCTTAGAAATAAATAGGGGCATTGCAATGCATGCCGGGCACAGCTATTATACTATAAAGCAATACTTCTACAATTGAATGGCGTTAGAATTTTACTAAGTCATTGGTCATTCAACGAAGAGTACCGGGGGACCAAGCTTTGTTCGGTAAACTGTAAATAAAATACGTAATTTATGAAGAACTGACGAAAAAAACCTCCATGTGATTAATACTTTCATCATTTCGTGATAAATGCCGTTATGTTTATTACTGTTGTTTACATAACAGCGCGTTACCATGATAGCCTCCTTGCGATATATTGTTAAAATCAGATAAAAACTTAACTAAATTTTGTCATTTAAAACGTGATTTTCAAGCAAAGTCGAAGTGTTTAACAAAATTGATTGCAAGAATATTAAAAACTTCAATCTTTTTTCCATCCGATAGTGAAAATGTAGACTCTCTATCTTGGTTCAAAGTAATTTAAAATAGCAAAAAAAAGAAACCTCTACATTGATTCTGAGTAGAATAGGGGCCCATTTTTGGGGCCTTCGGGCCTTTGCAGCCCTATGACCTCTAGTCCAATGGATTCTTCGTACCCGAAAACTCTTATATACGGACTTTCAGGAGAATTGGTTGGGTAGTTTTTGAGGAAATATTTATGTTCCTATAAAAATATAAACATATATGCAAGAATTGCTCTTTTAATACTATAAGGTATTTAGGTTTAAAAATGATGGATTTTTTACTCTGACATACATCGCCTCAATAGCAGTACGATGGCATCTTTTCACATAACTTGTTTATCACAATTGACGCCCAAAATAATACAATATAGTAACTCGTGTAACATACACTACATATGAAGACACCCGATAATCTATTTTCAGTTTAGGTCATCGATAATATAACTCGAGTATTCAAAACCGTTGCAAAACCTGCGGCATTCTCATCACCCAGCCTCTGCCTGATAAATTCCTTGCCGTTCATCTTCCGTCCGTCCCCCCACTCTCTTGCATTTCCCTCAATGTTGTTTATATCCTCCTCTGTCAACTATGCCCTAGCTTCTACATTGATTTGACTACGACTCCGCTTAAAATCCGCATGAATGGCCACCGCTCTAGTTGCAATGATCCACCTTACATTTCCGTTTCCCTCCCTGTCGCCACCCACGTTTCTTCCCACAACTCTACTTTTAATAATATTTTTAAGGTTGGTATTCTCGCCTCCCTTCCCCCTTCCTCCTCCCCCCTCCACCTCAAAGATCCTGAGTTCTCTTGTATTTACTTTTTCCAAGCTTTCTCTCCGCCAGGACTCAATAAATCCTTCTAACTTCTTCTATCTCTTCTGCTCAGACTATCTCTTCCTTCTCAAATTTTTTCTACTTCCCGCTTCCCACCCCCACCCTTCCTCTCTCTCCCCCTCCTCCCCTCCCTCCCTTTCTTCCACCTCAGTCCTCCCTTCCTTCTCAGTCCTCTATAACCTTGCGAACAAGGTGCCAGGAGCTTCCTGTGAGTGTTTTTTATTTTTGTGATTCTGTGTTTACGTCTGCCTTCCAGTGGCAATTTTTATTCATCACACGAGTGATCGTCAGTCAAGTTATTTATATATATTCGTGAAAAGCTTTCAAAGAGTGAAGCTTTTTCTTCACATTATTTCTCATGGTCCCCGTTATTGGCTCCCTCCCATTTGTTAATGTCTCTTTTGTAATCACGATTCTCCTTCTAATATCTTTGATTCCATTTCCATTTTTTTAACGTGTATTAATATTGTTCAGCGTATTTCTTTTGGTTTGCATTTACTTATATGCCCGACATTGATTTCTTTATACCATGATCTATAATTCCTTTTTTGTACCGATGGTTAATTCTCCTTCGGAGTTTCCCGCACTAAGTTTTCTTATTCATCAACAAAAGACTGACTATGGCTCCTACCACCGACTTTTAAAAATGTATTAGCAAATTACTACGTAATGGAAGTCAAAAATCAGTAGTTCCATACAAATAGCGCTGTAGTCGGCTCTTTTGCCTGGAAAAAATGTGTTCATTAATAATATTTTCGTGAAATAATCTGAATCTCTTGCACCTTAACAAGGTACATCAATAAGTAACCGAATTCATCCACGATATTTTAAACTGAATAAATAAAAATGTGTGATTTAGTGTTTGACTTGACTCACCCAGTCAAGTCAGAGTTGCCTTAGATGACCATACGTTAACGCGTGATCACTCCGTGGCATCGCTCACTTTGACGCACGAGTCCCTCCGTCCTGTGATGACGCTTTTGTGCGGGTTACGAACCGCGCTAATGATATCTCGCCCGTTAATTGAAGTGCTAATTGAAAATTTAGGCTACCGCACCCAGGAGAAGGAGACGTGTGGAGAGAAAAAAAGTGTAAAAGAGTTTCCTAAAAGGAAGAGGTGAACACTTTAACTACCCGGGTAAGAGTGAATGGCGTAGAGGACTAAAATAAAGTGGTAGCTAGGCATTATTGCAGCTGCGGAGGAATGGCATTTTAAGTGGAAGTGTCCATCCAAGAGTACAAAGAAAAAGTAAGACAGTGTCTGAAAAAAACCAGACTAACTGAAGATGCTCGTTGTTACTCGGGCAGAACTGTTGTCTGCAGATCCAACCTACTAGGTGAATTTTCGAGAAATGCGAATATCCTCGTACTGCGGAAATTTTGGTTTGGATTTAAGGCACCCCTTAGCTATGTCTAGTTGTTTAAGAAATTAGTGACATTGTGAGAAAAAACTATTTTTTGTAACAAGATGTCTCTGAGCCAAATTTTGGACTCATTTACCGCATGGATGGCGAAGTACTGAACATTCAAATCGAACATTTTCCGTTATACATTATAGGGCAAACAACGAAGAGCGAGTATTAATTTTCTCCTAACTTAAGAGTTATAATCAAGATACCTCCGAAAAATCTGCATAAAAAGAGATGAGACATACTTAAAGTGCTTAATTTCTGTGCGATTGATCGTATATTTAATTCAAACGAATAAATAAAAATATCAAGCGATAGCGTGAAATACGTAGCCAAGATCAAAATACGGCTATGCAGTATTATTTTAGGTATGGTTGAAAGTTAGAACAAATCCCCCCGGTTCTCTACTCACTTTTTGAGGTCCTGTCAATCTCTAGTGTTTCATTTTTTGTCTCGGCATACGATCTAACATTCTTCATCCCATCGATATCTATATCGAGATCCTTGGATCCTTTGACGACGCTGTTGTGCAAGGATTTCACATGATAACGACTGCGGGGGCCTTTTCCTCCCCGTTGCAGGTCACGACACCCGCCCGATTGTGCAGCGTCCCGTAGTTGTCCGCTATACTGCATAAATCATTCAAAATATTAATTTTCAAGTTATAAAAGTCGATATGTTTAAATAATTTTAGTCATAGAATACCAGAATCATGCAGGGATTATGCAAAAAGTAATATTAGCACCACGTGGCGAATTAAGAAACAAGCATTATGTAACAAATCAACTAATCAGCTACATGAACTTCCTACTAACCTCCTACAAAGTATCATTGGTAACCATTATGGCCTCTTATCGACCGCGGAAAAAAACATTTTTAATCTGTTTTATTGTCTATTTAACCAATTTCATTCTTATGATTTGATCTACCCTCATATATTTGAGTTTGTAAGATTATCATAATTCACCAGAAAATTGTTTTGCTTTGAATTTACTTAAGACATTAATGCAAGGCAAATTAGGCTAATTTTGAATCAACTTCCTGAAAGTAATCCTCATCCCAGTTGTTGCAAGATATCAGTCTTACTAACGAGACTGCTTCACTAAGATGACATCATAAGTGTGGCTGTTTGTGTCTGGTGGAACTTGTGGAACTTGCTTAACCCTTAGAGTGCCGGGGAGCGCTCCTGTCTCTCGCGAAAAGTGCCAAGAGCGCGACAGCGCTCCTCCTGCAATGTCACTCTTAGACGCTGGTATTTCAATGATTGTTCACAGATGGTACCTAAATGCAGATTACTTATGAAGCTTAAAGCAAAAATTCTAAGGCAATTTTAGCATAGTACCTAGAAAATCGGTTGGCATTCAAAGGGTTAACATTGTGAAATACAAGGTGTAACCTATTAATTCCACACAAACTTTTTTAACGACCAAGGATTCGACTTATGAAGTCATCATCAGGCCAAAACCTAGGTCGTCGATAAAATGTATGTGGAATTACTAAGTTACTAAAGGAATCGGGTTGGTGTGGTGGCTTGAGTATTTGCTTACCACACGGGCGGACAGGGTTCAAATCCCTGCAGAGGTGGAAGTTTTTCAGGGGTAACCCGATCCCTACTTGAGTGTCTTGTGGAGGGCACTTCAAGTACAGTACTCCGTCTGTCGGATGAGACGCAAAGCCGTGGTCCCCTTGGCGCCTTTCGTTAAGAGTAGGCTAATGCCGACGTCGAGTTTCTATCCATCCCTCTTCCCTTACCTATCCCCTATGGCGCAAATGGCCATGGCCGTCGGTCGCCTCCCCAAATATTCATCCACCCAACTAAGTTACTGCTTTCATTTCACAATTATAGGTGTGATTGAAACACGCTCTGAGCTAAAAAAAAAATTAAAACAGTTCATCGCTGATGGTTGATTGGAAAGCGCCCTTGGCTAGAGAGAGCTAGTGCCCGTGGAATAAATGATTCTATTCCATGTCTTCTCGCTGTTTCATTCCTTCAGCCTTCCCGCAAGTGGGGAAGGACCTTGCACTCGTGCCGGAGGGGAAGCGGAAGAAGGTGTGACCGACCCCTCACGAGTTCACGCCGCCTCTTTTGCCGGCGCCCCGTCATCCCCTTCCCTTCCCATCCCTCCCCTTCTCCATCCGTGCAGCCGCTGAGCACGCCGGCGGTATGTGTACTCCCAACGAGAGCAAATCCCACGGAAGAGAGGGAGAGAGGTAAGGAGCGGAAGATCCGTTGCCATCAGTCAAGAGTGGATGGAAGGGAATGAGTTTACTCCGTGAAGATGTGGAAAGCAAAAGAAAATGCAGGGGGACTGATGAGGTGCTTGGGGAGACGGTCACAAATCTTTCACAATATGGCACTGGCTTGACAACGTCGGTCAAAACAAATTCTAAGTTAGAAATTTTTATTTATTCATTTAAAAAAATTCTTCTTTCGTTATGGGCTAACTATAGAAAATCAATATTTACGAACAAAATGTACAGATTTTTTCACGAACATACATTTTAATGGGCACAATTGTACAGTTATAAGGAGCCGACTGCAGCGCCACTTGCGTGCAACTACCGCATTATGACGTCAATTATGGCAGTAATACGCTAATAACTTATATAAATAGGGAATGCGATGCCTGTATTTTATTTTTATTAACATTTCCAGGACTTTCCGCTTCTTATAACCAGTTTTAATTGAAAGCTTGAATATTCTTTCTAGTTAATCAGATACTCAGGCAATGGACATATATTAAAGGAGTGTGCTTCGTTGGTTTGGCCATGTTGAGAGAATGGATGAGAGTCGAAAAACGAAACAGATATATAAGAGTGAAATGAATGTTGTGAGAGGTAGAGGTAGGCCGAGAAAGTTGTCCTTGAATGTAGTTGAGAAAAGTCTTAGGAGGAGCAATATTAGGAGTCTTAAAAACAGGAGGGCGTGTATGAAGAAGTTAGTGTTTGCTAGGATAGGTCAGTATGGAGGAGATTATTGAAGTTAAATGTACAAATGTGTATTTATGAGTGTAACTTAGTGACTGTACCTACCCCGGAGGGGAACGGCGTGATTGGTATGTATGTATGTAATTTGATGCTTTCTGTTATAACCTGAGTAACTTCCATAAGAACTTATGTTAAAATATCCGCATTCATAGCTCAGTTACAGTACAACCAGCATGGGAACCCTATTATACTTTCATCTCAGTTTATAAAACGTACTTCCAAGATGCTATATTCATGTCTTTATAAAATCTGGAATAAATTATCCTGAGGCCAGAGCCACCATTAGATAGTGGAAAAGATTTTGGTCCAAGTGCAGATTTGTGTAAAACTGCATTCGTGTTCTATTTCGTGATCCTCAGCATTGGTCATTCAATCCAAAGATTGGTAGACTGCTGCTATTTATTCATCCCCATCTGATGATAGTTCTCTTACACCCAGGTAGCTTTTATTTTTATGCACTCTTCTCTTTCTTTGATCCATGTCCTTATTCCTGGGTCTTCCACTGGGGACTTTTCCCTCTATTTTCACCTTTTATTATCTTCTTCACAAACCCATTGCTCCTGTGGGCGTGTCCAATACACCAGGTTCTTCTTTTCTCTGTTGTGTACCATATGTCCCTTTTCTCTTCTAGTCTTCTGTAAACTTCGTCATTTCCTATTTTGTCCGTCCATTTTATCTTCAGCATCCTCCTCTAGGTTGAGTTTTCCCGTTGTTCCTAATTTTTTATTGTACGCTTTTCCAATGGCCCATGTTTTCGACCCACTTATATGGGCTTCAAAAGCCTGAATTACCAGTACCATCGAGGATATCAATGTTATAAAATTAATGGTTGAAGGCGTAACTTTGTGAAATGACTCTACTGACATGACTAAAAAGAGAGAACTCTTAGTATTTTCCACACTTAAAACTTTAATGCCCGACCCGGGTTTCGACTGCCTTGAAAATGATTGCAAGGCAGTCGAAACCTGGGTCGGGAATTAAAGTTTCAAGTGTGGAAAATACTAAGAGTTATCTCTTTTTAGTCATGTCATATCAATGTTAAATCAATTTCTGAAAGAGAAAGCGTTAGTTGAACTGAAATATGTGGATTGACTGAAGGAGGAATTTGTAGAACGTGCCACAACAGATGAAAACAGGTTGAGAGATTGTCTTTTCTGATCTGTTTATCCAGTGGTCTCTGCTCCCGATCCATAGAGTGCCACGCTCTACGCGAATGTTTTCAAATAAGTTTTCTCTGTCCATTGTCCTTCCTTATATTTCAACAATAATTGCCTGTCCACCATGAACACTTTCTTAGCTTGGGCGATTCTTTGCATAACGCCCATTGTCTCTCTTCCGTCTCATACGAAAGTAATTTCGAGACAAGAATCCTCTTTCTGTAATTAATCTATAGATATCAGGGTGGTTCGAAAAAAGGCTTTTATCGCAAATCGTTTCCCAAGGGGTGCTAAACCTAATATTTTGCTATGACTAGGAAGTACGTGCAATATTATTGCGCAGGGTTGAGGTTTTCCACTCTAACCTGACAAAAAAATGAGTTTTTACGCACATTTTCAGGAATTATCGACTTAATAAGTTTTCCCCCATATTTCTCGAAATATTTTTTTTATTTTTACTCTCACTAGGATTCATAGAAAATAGTTCATTTAACATATTTCAGCTGATATTTAAGGAATATATTATGTAAAAGTTATATTTCAGAGTATTTAATGTCGATTTTCACTCGTTTTTAAGCATTTTTCATGAGTTTTTGTAATTCTGCCAAAGTTTTGTTTTTTATCAAAAAACAGTCTACTACCTCTCGATCGTTCTCTTTAAAATCAGCTTCCGTAATAAATTTGCGCCATCAAAATCCACAGATTGAGAAAAAAAGTCAATAGAAAATGTATGGCCACTTGTTTCGTTTATGGTTAAATTCATTAAATACGCGCGCATACTTGCATTCTCACATACTTGAACGCACCAGTTGATCATTAAACTAATCTTAAATACCGACAGCAATCAGCTGTTTAAATTCAAAGCAGAATTCTATTAAATCATTCAATAAAATCATAAAAATGTATTTACTGCGATCAATGCGATTGCGCGAAACTGCGTACCGTGCGTAGATATGGTGAATATTGAAGAGCTCAATTTCGATAGTTTTCACACTTTTAGTATGCAATATGTTAAAAAATTGAAAAGTAATAGTCGATTCACTGACTATCAAACGGTGAATTTAGTACAACGATTCCTCTCGTGAGTGTGTGCCGTGTAAAGCAACTTATCAATATGGAATTTTGGGTTTTGATGATGGGATCAATGATCACTTACGTATTGTGAATATTCGATTACACATGTTCAGAAGATATTCTCTAAGTGAAATTTTATCTATCTCATTACAATAATTGTTCCTAACGAGTATCAGGAGATCATACGGAATTCAATATTTGAAAACAGTGTATTTGAATATATCCTTTCTATATTTGAATAACTAAATTTCTAATATCACGCCGAAGATACAAACGCGCTTTTAAGATTAGAAAAAAAATTGAAATATTATTCAAGTATCATTTCCATTCCTGCCTGTATAGTGAATTTCAACGCATAAACATATGCACTTAAATGAAATGTGGTCAAAGTATTTTCTTTCATCTTACTGGGAATTGTTCAAATACTCACTCAATGAACCACGAGAATCCCCATGAAGTGGTCGCAACAGTATGTGATGGGTCGTATCGGTGCCGTAGCTCGGTGTCGAATCACCCCTGCCACACACATTTCAGGTGTCTAGCAGCTAACCGCAAAGACGTCTTTCGTGAGAGGGTGAAGTTGGACTGTGGCCATCGTGGCCAGGGGACGTATGCTAGCACCATTTTCCAACTCCTAGGGCCTTGGTCTAGGCTCTTTCATTTTATCAACTGTCCCTACGATTGAGGTTGATGAAGAGAGTATTCCGTCATCAAACTGTAAAAACTGACAACCGTAATTACAGGTATATTGATTCTCCAAACTCTTTCCTTGCTTTATTTTGAATATCGCGAGACAATGGACTAATTAAAGGATGTCAAGCAAGAATATTCACCATCTTTTATAATTCATGGCAAGTAACTCTTGAAATAAACATTAGCTAATTTAATGGCGGGTTGCAAGAACATTTAGTTATGGAATCAATAGCAATGAGATCCATAAAGTTATGGACCTCATATAAATATGCGGTTTATGGCCGGTTGCAAGAAAATTTAGTTATGGAATCAATAGTTATGAGATCCATAAAGTTATAGAACTCATAAATATATTCGGGTTGCAGGAACACATCTATTAGTTACTTAACTTATTTACCAATAGTTACTAGCCTCGAATATTTGATCTATTCTTCCACCGCCGGATAAAAGTTATGAAAGTTTAGCCTATGAATAATTGATAATGCACATTATAATTAGTCAGTAAGAGTAAACAAACTGGTCACTTGTCTGAAAAGAACTCTTTAATCAAGTAACTAAGACTCCAAGCGGTTCATTGCGCATCCACCATCTTGTCTACTTATGGAACTCATAACTCCATGCCATAAGTTATGAGATCAATGAATTTATTGAATGTTTGTGCAACACTTATTCAATGGTTGTCATGGCTTATGGGTCCCATAACTTTATGGAATACATATGTTACGTTCCTGCAACTGGCCATTACAGGAACACACCTACTGGTTTCATAACTTATCAGTAATCAGTTAATTCCTCCCAATGTTTGATCTAATATTCCTTTGCTGGATAAAATGTGTAGTGGTTTATCCTATGAATAACTGCTAAGCACATAATAATTATTCAGTCGGAGTAAACAAACCGGCCATTTGTCTCAAAACAACTGTTTTATCTGGTAATTAAAACTCCAAGCGCTCATCGCGCTTCCACCATCTTGGGTACTTACAGGGCTTATAACTCCATTCTATAAGTTATGGAGCCATTCATGAAACCAATAAATTTATCGAATGTTTTTGCAACGCTTATTGAATGGTTGCATTGGCTCATGGGTCTCATAACTCTATGGAAAACATATGTGTCGTTCCTGCAACTGGCCATAAGCCACGGGTTTTACTCGTTTTTATTATCATTCTCGCTGGGAATACGGATTATTATTAATTTATTTAAATATATTTTTTGAAAATGCATATTAATGAAGGAAATGCATGCTGACTCTTAGAAAGTTATAGATGAAAAAGATCGCGAAATTGAATCAATAATCTGCCATCCCCGCAAGCGCTGAAGGAAAGTCGGGGTTAACAAAGATGGCGGACAGGCCACGTCCACGTAACAGCTTCTAGTATTGGCCGTAATAGCAAGCGTCCTCTCCATCTACCTCAATCACTACATTTACCAATCGATCTCAGATCGGTCTGAATTCGTGCCAATATGACAATTGTAAGCGAGCCGACTCAGATCGTCTGGTTTACCAGCACGGATTGAAAAGATCGATATTGAACAATCGACTCTAAAATTTGAAGCACGATGGACCCGGTGTGTAAAAAAGTGGAGAGTTGGAAATTATCCGGCGCATTTCGAGTGAATAAAATTGCCCAATCGGGGGTAAAACTGTGATGTACTGCGATATGATCAATGTTACATCACTCGTCATGGCTGCACTATTCCTTAATTATTTCAAATTGTTACAACCCACAACTCAAAGAATAACGATTATATTTAAGTAAGCATTGAAAATATGCATAATGAGTTTACTTCCAGTTGAAATAAGTAAAATTCAACCGTAAAACAACTCAAGACGAAGCAATAGAAATTATGTCAGCAGTTTAGGTTGACAACAATAAAAAAAAAACAAAATAGAACATAAAAAATTTTTGAAAACGTTTAGCTCTCTATCCGAATGTAAAGAATTTATACATAGAAACAATGAACCATCACGCTTAGTGAACATAAATGTACCTATATACATATAAGGCGTCACAGGTGTGACCATCACAACCGTGGACACGCAAAAAATAGATGAAGCCTACAGGATTTTACGTTTAGGGGGCACACAGCCGCCTTCTCAGGAGTAATAACACCCTGATTATGGCATAATGTGCTGAAACCATGGTCGGTGACGAAAATAAAAGACATGTATAAAAACACATATGCACATATATAAGAACTTCATTGCCTTCTATAACTCTGGAGAACATAAGAGCACAAACTTTGTGTAATCTATGGATTTTCATACTTGAAAATAAACACAAGTACAATTTCCACACTTTTATTTTCGTCATGGTTTCAGGCAATTATGCCATCATCAGGGTGGTATTACTCCAGAGAAGGCGGATGTGTGCTGCCGAAACGTAAAATCCTGTGAGTTTCCTCTTTTTTGCGTGTACACGTTTGTGTTGGTCATGCCCGTGACGCCTTTTATTTACTTTTGCCTTCACTACGCGTTATAGTTCATTCCGACTTCATCGATTCTTATTCCCTAATTACAGGTGGGATATTGATATACAAGTAGTGTACGACTATATTCAAGTATTAGGTAAAATAAAAAAAGACAACTAATGGCCGGTTGCAAGAACATTTAGTTATTGAATCAATGGTTATGAGATCCATAAATTTATAGATCTCATAAAATATTCGGGTTGCAGGAAACATCTAAACTTATTTACCAATGCATCATTGCTTGGAATATTCGATCTAATCTTCTGCCGCCGGATAAAATTTATGAAACTTTAGCCTATCATTAATTGCTAATGCACATATTAATTAGTCAGTAAGAGTAAATAAACTGGTCACTTGCCTCAAAACAACTCTTTTATCTAGTAATTAAGTCTCCAAACGGTTCATTGCGCATCCGCCATCTTGGTTGCTTATGGAACTCATAATTCCTTTCCATAAGCTATGAAACCAATAAATTTATCTAATGTTTCTGCAACACTTATTGAATGGTTGGCATGGCTTATGAGCCCCATAACTTTATATAATACATATGTTTTGTTCCTGAAACTGGCCATAAGTCGCTCAAAAAGTATGTTTATTAACAAATAGCTAATATATCCTCAGTCTATTGAGGTTGATAAAAAGTAAAAATTTGATAGCCTACACCCAAAATTACTGAGACAAATATGATGTGATGATTAAAATACATAAATAATGAATTAAATGTTTCATATTTGAATTACAAACTACAACACAACAATACATAACTTTATTTTATTTGGGAATTTGGGACACACACACTCACACGCACGCGTAACACAACAAGAATCTTGAGATGTGGTCAATAAATATCTCTCTCCAATTTTGGCCAAAAATTTCACGGATGGACACCGGCTTCACGTATATATACGTCTCTCCTGCATCCTTGAGGTGCCGATCCGTGCGAGAGGGACTACTCCTGATTCACTCGTGAACGAACGCATGGGAGAGAAGGAGAAGGAGGTAGGGAGAGGAAGGGGAAAAGAGGCGGAAGATCCGTTGCCATCAGTCTACTCGGAAGGGTGGGGTTAGGGGGCAGGGAGCGGGAGGGAGGGGAGGGGGGGGAAAGAGTCGGGGACGGGAGTTGTAAGCGGGGGAGATGGGAAGACGACCTCAGATCCTGCGGTGGGATGAGGTGTTCGAGAAGAGTGCAGAGCAGGGCGGGAAATAGCGGTGGGAAGGCTCCCTGCAAGAGAGAAGAGGGAGGGGATGGGAGGAGGGTGGAGGAAGGAATAGGGGGAGAAGAAATAAGTAGGGGAAGCAAGGCAACGGGAGAGGCGCTCTTGTGAGGAGGCTATAAAGCGACCGTGCCCGAGACGTCGACCCCAAACGCCGGCTGTGTTCCGCGTCGGAAGGAAGGTGTTTTGTTCGAATTTTTCCTCCGCTTCCGCAGGGCAAAGCAGAAGAGTTTCGATCGCCGTGGGTCTCCACCGTGTGCGGCGAGGATATTTTTCGGTCCCGTCGTCTCTGAACTGTGGCACCCATTGAGTGTATCCTACCTTTTCGGTTTTCAACAGGTTATAAAATAACCTTCGTCGAGGACTGTGTGAGAGTGAACTTGAAAAATCGCCTGAACTTGAAGCCGGAGGAGAGAACGGAGAAAAGGTGCTTCTTTGTGAGGAGGTCGGCTAAAGTTGGTGACTTCGATATCAGCGGACGTGCAGCAGGTGATCTGTGGAGACACCCTTCGCAAGGGGATTGTGGAGAAAAGGTAAGGTCAAAAGTTAACCCTTGAGGCTATATGACATTTCTGAATCCATGTAATAGTTGGGTAGTGAGTTGGAGTCTTAAAAACTAAGGAAATGGTTTTACAAACTACGGCATCCTTTATTTTATTCACCATTCGGTATTGCGTGAATTTTCGAATTAAGCATTTCAGTTATAGTTGCCCACAGGAGTGGAAATAGCATTGGAATCTCTCAGCTATCTTAGTAAATTAATGAAAATTTTGGACAGTAAATTATTCTGAAAAAAAAACCTGAAATGTTATTAAACAGACACGATTTTGGTTTTTCCGAAAGACTAATGTAGATTGCCGAGACTTTACAAATTACATAAGTTTAATATCTTTTATATTTTCAAACTGAAACGATGAGCATCAAACGTCTTCGTTATCTTTAAAAAAAGTAATTCGTTCTCAGCGAAGTACATCTATTATAATATTAAGATTATCCCACTCTGATGTCAATACTTCTGAGGGTTAAAGCTTTGGTGTGACCTTGGTAACTATAATGATCGCTTGAGTCACTTGCACGAGATTTAAATCAGCTTTCTTTAACCTCCAGTGTGGGTCTATCACTAAAAATAAATTTCTCGGGTGACACCATGTAATTTTAGGATTCTTTCAAAGGAATACATTGGAAATGTTTCAAATGTAGCTAGAGGTTAGCTACACACTTGTTGACCGCGATTCATGGAAGATCAGCTCTTTTCCCAGGCGTTGAAGTCACCGACCGAAGAGTCGCTTGAGTAAATCGTACCAAGGATAAATATTGTTTAAGATATTACATTTCCCAACTGTTAAAAATATGAATTTAGCACGAGGTGGAACAATCTGTTAGACAAATTTATTCTTATATAAAAATGCAAATAAAGAAGATAGTAACAGTAAATATCTATAAATTGGTGAATTTGGCTGAGAAATTCTGAAAAGTGAGGTGTTCTTTTTGAGACATTTCCGATCACATTCGATTAGAGTATGCCCAATTACGTTGAAATCAATGTGCTAAATTTATTTCTATGTCATTTTGGTGTACTTAATCCAATTCATTAAGTTTCAAGTCACGTAGTGGAGGTTTCCCTAAATAAATTAATTTCATATCTTTCAGCAGAAACTTTTTCCATGCCTAAATCTTGTTCGTAGCTGAATTAAATGTAGTTGAGGCCTTGTAATTCTTCTAACTATAACGTCTAATAAATTTGATTCAATGGTCTTAAGGAAATCAGGTTAATCAAGCAAGTGCTTGCATTTATATTGTGTTTGAACATATTTAATTATTGTTTTATCATTTCCATTTTAAAAATTATTGTTTGTACACATGCAAATGGAAATTGCAATTTGATATAAATTGGTGGATTTGTAAGTGATAGTTTTAACTCAGTCTTTTAAGATGGTGAAAACGCTATAAGATTATCTTATTCACGTACTTTGCTTAAAAAACGTGGTTAAACAGGTGGGATTAGATTTACAAGATGTCCTTTGTTCTTCTCTTATGTAAGTGAGCAAGAATCAGAGAGCAAGCAGTTAGTTTTTTAACGCCCTAAAAACGTGTATACTGTGTTTTTTTTCATAAGCCATTCGTGCCCTTTCATACCTTTTATTATTCGTTTCACTTGAGTCCTCTTCCTCACTTATAACCTTTTTACAGTGAGAAACAAGAAACACGAAAAATTTTTAGTTATATCTCATCTATACTACCGGAAATGTAGATTGAGTTTCTCATGACTTTTTTATTTTAAGCCACTGCTGGTGGAATGATATCACCACATTTGATCTAGGAAACTTAAATGAGGAAATTCGTGGTCATGTAAGTTACGTTGGATGATACAAATTTTATTTCACGACGTGACTAAGGTCGTGTCTGATGGAGATTTCTCGGAGTACGTTCGTTGACCTGCCGTGCACACTTTTGCCACTGTAGACACGCATGCGTTCAAGGCTGCGGACGGAACCTTCTCGCTGGTTGAATCACATACGCTTCCGGCTTTTGGAGATTCCCTGTTGACTGCGTTGGAAAAGGCGAGTGAAGAATCCTAATTTATCACATAGGTTACGTTAATGAAACACTTCATTCACTAATGACATGCTTTACCCTCCAGAAAGCTGCAGTAACACGCAAAATATTCTCATAAGCTTATTAACATATTTTATTGATGTTATATTGTACTTTTTCCTGTCCGATGAGCCGATTCATTAAACTTTTCAGATGAAATAACTCTTCCTATTTGTGGAATTAGCAGTTATTTTCTTAAATGTCGCGCTCGTTTGAGTTGATATCTTAATTTTCTTGCTATAAACTTGAACAAAGTGAAGCTTGAAACTGTCAAGTGTATAAAATGTTCTGTAAATGATTGTTTTAGCGCATATGACTTGGGTATGAAACAGTTCTTCAACCAGTACTACAATACTACTTCGATATAGTACTAGCACAGCACCACTGACTTCAGTATTTCCTATGTTAAACCGATTTTTCATATGAGTCCAAGTCCACTTAGTAGAAAATTCAGCCTGTAGATACATTACGCAGTGCAGAAAATTATTATGTGAATGGAACTTACTTATGCAAATGGTAGAACCTTATTTACTGTCTGACGGGTGTATGCCATTCTCTCCGCGTGGTTTATCCCAAAAGAGATGTATCCCGCTAATTTAGGACAATGTTAAAATCTAGACTACGAATGGTATGCCACTACTCTGGCCGCAAGCAATGTTCCTAAAAAAAGAAACATGTTTCCGGCGGGAATGAAAAAATTATACGTTGACCGTACTGCACAGACGCACATTTCCTCCTTTTCCCCTTTCTTCACCACCTGGCTACTCTACCGAAACCGTTGAACTCTCAAAAACAGGAGCGCCTGAGATAGTGGAAAGGAGGCTTCTGAAATATGATCGGTGCAAGGGGGGACGCATAAAAGTGACCGGAGAATGTTTCGGACATATGCGTCTTCTCTGGGCAACTTGATCTTATCTCGTGCTGAGGGTGTCCCAACTGAATTGGTAAGGGTTTGATTGTTAACTTGCTGCTCGTTGCTATGGATTCATAGGGAATGCTATAAAACGGATTAAATGAAAAATTATGTATTTGAGTTGGTATAGCGGAGCACTGCCATCCCATCTCGAGGGCCGGGGTCGAAGTTCTAATTCGAGATTTTGAAGAGGATGCCAAGGGGGGCGGTGTTCGAAAACACTCGTGATAATTTCGATCACGTAACTAAGGAGTCACGTGATACAATCACGAAGGGTTAGACATTTGGTGTATTCAGATCACTCGTAAAAATCTCATGCATCACTCCCGATCGAGTTTTTTTCGCTGGGAATGTACTTAGTGGAGCTCAACATTGCGATTAAAGTCTCCATGAACAAAATATCTTATTGTTTAATCACCCATTCGTGCGCGAGTAAATCTCGTCAAAATCTCCAACCATTCGTTTCTGTACCACATAACACCTTAGTTACGTACTGGAAATCATTCCTAGTGGTTTCAAATACAACCCTCCCGGTCCCTATGCTATACTGAGAGTACTTCAAGGTGTTGCACGTTACTCATGAGTTGATACTTTTAACTGTTGACCCCTTGACGTACATCAATGAGATTAGACTAGTGCCAATGCTAGGTTTCATTCAACCCCTATCCATTCTCGAAATGATCCTTTCTATCCCAAAATATCCATCAATCTTCATTGCACAATATACATTAGCTGCCGGTTAATATCTTTAAATTTCCGACCAAGCAAGTTGGAGAAGAGGTGGGAGTCTTGGTACAAGAGAGACAAACCTGTAAATCGTGAATAATCATTTTCCCAACAGACGCACAAAATTCATCCGACATAGCATGAAATGCAATTTTTAAAGCTAATAGTTTTCGGTTGACGCATTCATCTTGAAACTATGGTAGCCATACTCCAGCTTACAACTCTGTCCAGCCTTCGGTGACACGAAGAGCAGTATTTTTAAATGAATGATTTCCATTTAGAAACTTTTAAAAGTTTCATCTGCTCTTTCACATTGATCAGTTTTCCGCAAAAGTTCATTTTCATCCATACATTCTGTTTACTTTGAAATTTTAAAATGACTTCTTACCAGGTCAGGATTCTAAACCATTTTAAGATTTAGCGCTTAAATAATAAAATGAGACACATTTTTCGTCAGGATGCATCCACCGTGGAGTTCCGACTTAGCCCCCAGTGATTGTCATCCCGAAAAAATCATTTGGGTGGCCAACATTTTGAAAATGATGATGCCGTAGTCCAAAAGGTTACCTGTAGGCTTCGACAGCAAACAAAAATTTTTTTTGCTGCCGGCTATCAAGGGCTTGTAAAGAATGTAGAGGGTGAATGTGTAGAAAAGTGAAATTGATTTCAGGAAGTTTCTTTGATTGTCATTGCCTCTATCCTGTTTTGCGAATTATTGACTTACCCTCGTTATTTCCGTGATATCGAGCAACATGCCACCATGTTGGTTACATGTAAAAGAAACTAGGATTTGTTAAACGTATAATAGGAAGGTCCTCGGGTGAAAAAGTCAAAGAGAGATGCTACTTTGCTCTGGTTAGGCCACACCTCGAATATGCCGCGAGCTTTTGGGACCCTGGTCAAATATATTTAACCAATAAAATTAATAAAATACAAAGGAAAGCAGCGCGCTTCGTTAAAAACTGCTACGAGCGTACATATAGGGTCCAAGACTTTGAGAGGGATTAAGGTGGGAGCCCCTAGAGACTCGGAGGCTACACGCTAGGCTTAGGTTGCTTGATTAATTCTGAAGTGATATTTTACAGAGCGATACAGAAAATATTATCATGACTCCTCACAAAATCTTTAGGTCTGACAGATGCAATAAAATAAAAGAGATACACTGCCGAACAGATAGGTACAAAAACTCGTTCTTTTCGCGAACAATAAGCGACTACAATAATAAATTATCTCCACTAAATACTCTTCTATAATTCATGTCACTATTTCTTCTCCAAAAAACTTACATCTTTACACGGCTGGTAACCTAACACGCCCTGCCACACGCCCATGTGGAGGCTCGCGGGGTATTATTTAGATGTAGATGTACTTCCCTTCTCTGATCCATGCTTGAAAGCAAGGCCTCCCTCGAAAATATGCCACGCCCAGGAACGTCAGGCAATGAATGTATATTTTCCTCTTCATCCCGTTTCTGCGATTTTTAGACGTGCCTCCGTGTCAGTTTTGCGTTCGTATGTGCTCGGAATCCGTAATGCGCCTCCCTTTTACGGTGCACGAAGTTTTAACGGTTCCGCGTCGCGATGCCGACGAGGAAGGAATCGGAGCGCGCACGGTGATGTCGTTTTGTCAAACGGGGTAATGTCTAAAATTGGCGCGAGAGGGAACGGACGGAATAATGAATGGGAAAAAGATCTATAAATATCATTCTTCTTTTTGTTCAGGGGGGGGATGTTCCCCTTTTTATTCAAATACGTCTTATGTTTTCGATGTACCTGAGGCCAATCGGCAGTGTTTTGTCTGTGACTCTTGCCATTCTGGAAGAGAGTGTAAAAGAATTAAGGAGATTAGGTCATAGAGGTAAATCTAGTGTATAGGAAATGACCCGCGTGATGTATCAGCATTGTGAAACTTTGAAACATTGAGAAGCACAAACACCATTAGTGTTATATTCACTTAAAAATGTCCACAAAAGTATTAAGTCGTGGAATCCATGCTTCACTTCATGGGAACCCTTTTTAATGATGAAAAGAATCCTTGGTATTTATCATTATTGTCCACGATAGTATAATTCGTACTTTAAGGCCAGGCGCTTCGCATTTGTTCTCTTGAGTTTGAAGAACTGGTGGAAAATCCTCGAGTTTCCGGTAAGAATCCAAAACAAATTGCGAAGAAACGAATTTTTTAATTACATTTTCTTTGTCTTCCACTGCTACTCTGAAATCCCTCAGTAAAGATTAAGACGGAAAATTTATTAAACTGATTTTTGTTCTTCTCTTTATAAATTGTTCCCTACAAGTTACTGTAAAGGTTTTTTTCAACTATTAGTATAGCTACTGTAAAGCTATGTCGCATTTCCAGTTTATTTATCAATATATGCTGCCAACAATATTTCAAATTTTATTTCCTCAGATAACGTGCGATGTGATTTCAATAAAATACCTTATTTCTACATAGTGCCTATAACAAAATACGTCATTATAGTAAATATTTAAAGCTACTTTGCAATTGCTCTTAATTCTGGTTCTTGTAGTCATAAATTTATTATGCCTGTTTTCAAAATGGCAGCTTGTGCTAATTTATTTTTTATGGACTTTCCCCCGTATGTGAGTAAATGCCAATTTCGTACTGGTAGACTGGCATACGGGCGGGCACGTCTTTTATATCTGTAAATATGCCAGTGGTCTGAAGAATACAATCGATTTAGAGGTACGCACAACTTATTGGCTCAAGAAAGAGAAGACATTATGCTTATTCTCTCAATTTTGTGAATCATGAATGCGAATCTTTAAGGATTAGTTCCCCCCGGAACAGTGATGGAAGAGCATTAAGTCATGAAATGACGGAAGAACCCAATTAACTAGATGATAACCCTAACTGCTTGCCTACGACCAGTTTTAATTGCCGTCGAAACTTATCTAGTTTATCCTAAACGGTGATCTCCATTTCATTTTCCGAGTGGAACTAAACTTCCGACCAATTTTCTCTCCCGCCGAAATTTCTCATATCTCCTTTCCAGCATTCAGGCAAAGACGGTTTCAGCTCTGTGACATGTCACCAATTGAGCACTCGCCGTTTATGAATGGGGATAGATTAGAAGGAAGCGCCCGTGTCTCTTATTTTCCAAAGAGCCCGCTTTTTCAATGAAGGCAGCTAACGAAATCACGTCGGAAGCATGTTACCGATATCGACGTTTTCCAAAATTTTTTCGTGAATCATCCCTCAGTGGTGGGACGAGTTATCTTGCGTGCGGGCCCCGCACCCGGGCCATAATTCTCAGCCAACATCCGTTTCATCTCGAATATTTTTAGGCAGCAGAAGTGTGGGAAAGTATATACAATGTGGGGTGGGTTTCGTGTGCCGAAGAGTCACTGAAGGGGCCGAAAAAAGGAAAAATATTAAGTCTCCTACCCACTGAATGAATCCGGAACAACTCCCCGCTCTTGATAAAAAGCCTCTTTCTATCAGGAGTGAAAAAAAGAAGAGGATCGACGAGATGTTTTTAACGGTTCTTCACCTCCGGATTTCAATCCTTTTTCGATATGGGGATGGATCGACTTCCTGCTTTTAAAACTCTTCATCCCCATAAATTGAAAGAGCTCAACGGGGCAATTGATTAAAGGAAAAGGGAGAGGGGTGAGAGGCGGGTTCACGAAAGCTGGAACCAATCGTTTCGGATTGGAATTCGGCGAGGCAGCGCGTAATAGCTTGGTCCCGCGGAGCCACCCAGGTGCAACGCACGCTCGGCTATTCATAGGCATGTATAGTGGTGGCGAAACATGGTGGAATTTGCGCAGGAGCCTAATTACAATGGAGGAGTCCGTTGCCTTCGGATTAGAGAAACGTAATTTCCTAGTTTGACTACCAGGGACTACTGCGCATTACTGTTTCGTCAGAAAATGTAGATTTAACTAAATGCATGGCAGTTATGAAAGCGCAATTAAATTGCATTGATGCCTACAAATGCTGAACCGCTGAAGTACTTCGGAATCAACAAGCAAGGTGATAATCATACCCTGAGGACGATGGCGGTGGTAGCTATCGAAATGTCGGCCCATAACGACCTGACCCGGTGGAAAACCCTAGAAGACTTCATCAGTATAATATGCCGGGAAAGAACTAAATCATATTTTATAACAAACAAGGTGGCTTGGAGAGATTAACAATATTTCACTAAGTTAAAAAGGATAAGCAGTAATGAGATTTCTTCCTTTTTTTACAAAAAACATGTATCTATTGATGTTCGTTCTTCGTAATTTAATTTTGAACACATAGTGGGGTTTACCAAGGAACGTTGGTCGGTCGTTAACCTGCGAAACTCACTTTAAGCCGCTTCGCGATTCATTGAATCGAATATACAGTATTAGAGAAACCGTTAGAGAAATGTAGACAATTGTTAATTATTTTTCACAACTATTTCCTTTTGTAGAAAAATATTGTGAAAGTTAACTGATCTCGTTAAATTCCCAAATTTAAATATATATTCTCCTAAATGTTGAGTTAAATAATATACGATCTACCGCCAACCACGGATAAGCGTTTTAAGATTGTTAAATGTAAGCCACGGAGATTGTTGTTGGAATTTACCAACCTAAATAATATCTGCAATCATATTTAAAATCCCTAAAATGTATATTTTCTACTTTGGATAGCTGCTCGTCTGTGACGTGATTAACAATATACTCCGCGTATATTCTTATGTAGCCTGCCACGTAAAGTTAAACAAGGATGGATCGTCTTGGTCGAATTATTGCAAGAGAAAATAATATTATGTTTTGTCAGCTGAAAAAATTAAATTAAATCAAGTAGATAGCTTCAAATGCAATTAATAAAATTAAAATGCAATCATTTATTTCGCTCTCTGAACATGGAACAACATCAGTTAGTTTCGCCTGAAGCTTCAATTTGTGGGATTTACCATAGGATTATCGAATAGCTGAGCTCTAATGCCGCAAACTCTCCCAGCCCCATATGTCCAGCATGTACGTCACGCTTTCTTCTTTATTAAGCTCGTCTCAAAATTTAACTCGCCTCCTCTTTCTGGACTGGTTACATCGCCTTGAACTCTCTGAACGCGGAACATAATCAGTCAATACCGCGGATGTTTATAATGCTCACTCTCATGTCTGGGGATTCCGTGTTTCTTTGTGCTCAATCCCCAGACAGATAAGAAAGATCCCAGCGAACAGAGCGTACTACCAGCGTCCGATTCCTCTTCTACCCTATCGTGAGCCATCATCGTTTCGATGGAATCCCCACGCTACCGGGGGTATAGGGGAAGGGGCGGGCTTTTCACAATACCCGGGTCCCGTTCTTCATTTAATTGCGGGGTTTATCATTCAGATTTAATATACTTTTAGGGGAACTCACGAGCGGCGAGATGGCGTGTTGTTTCTTCGCCGGTCTTCTTCATCGCCTCACCGATGGGGAATGTTTCCTCTTAACGGTTAAAAAAAAAAAAAAAAACTTTGTCGCGCATCGGTGGCCGTGCCCAGATCACGGGAGCAGGCTCTGGCCTGAGCTGCTAGTGGCTCGCCGTGGATTCTTAATACTTAATCGATTTGGGGCGAGGTATGCATTTCGCCCGAGGAGATTCTGATTACTGGGGCCATTCCGTGGGACAGTTTTTTTTTATCGTGAGGCAATGAACCGTGGGAGCACGCACGCGGAAATTTACGTAATTTTGGATTTGGGAGTCTTTTTTAGGCGGTTTTTAGAAAGTAAAACCTTTTTTTCTCATCGTCCCACCCAGGGAGAGCTACTTTCTTTAGTATGTTTGATGACTTAGGTGGTTAGAGTGCCTTTAAAAATGTTCATCTTCTTATGAAACTTAGCGTGCTTTTTCTTTTCTACATCTACATCTACGTAATACCCTGCAAGCCACCACGAGGGTGTGTGGCAGGGGGTGAAGATCACCAAACATGCACTATTGACATGCAACAAGGATATTTAAATGAGACATGTTAGAAAATAGGGTCTCATGGAGCTAGATGGTTAGTATCTACATAATAAGGAAGGGATTATTGGTTGTTATTACATGCATCATGCACTACAGACTACTCTAACTATATTTCACCTACCTATCCCTTTGCTACGCTGCCTATTGTTCTCTCTTATAGTACGAGGGAAAAATGACATTTTTAAATCTATCGGTACGACAATCTATCTCTCTAATCTTGTTAAGATGATCAAACATAGCATAATACGCAGGGGTTCTTAATGTATATCTAACGTCATCTGTGAACAAAACGGTTTAGAATTTACTAAAAAGGTTTAACCTAAATTTTAACCTGCGTTCTGATAGTAATTCCCATCCGAGTTCTTCTATTAAACTCGTAACACTTATACAATTATCATAACGGCCTTTAACAAACCTAGTTGATCTCCTTTGCACGCGCTTTAATTCTTTTATCATACCTTCTAATTCTTTTAGGTGGTGTCAGTAAATAAAAGTAAAAATTATAATTTTATCGATTCGGTATCGTGGACATATGTTGTAATTTAAAGGCGTTACCTAATGGCTCATGGCACATACTTCGTATTAATTAACCTTGCATAGATTATATTTATTCATTGGTTGTTCAATCCTAAGAATGGTTGACTGCAGCCCTCGACCCTTCCAAATTTAATGCTGAGTTCCCTTACTATCTTCTTTCTATTTACTTTCCTCTAATTTTGTCCATTAACTTATTTCTGGGACTTTTCTCTCTATTTTACCTTTAGTTATGTTCTTCTCAAACCCATTATGTCTTCCTGGCGACTTTTCCCAGTATTTTACTTTCAATTATGTTCTTTACAAACCCATTGTGTCTCAGCATGCGTCCAATCCATCTCGTTCTTCTTTTCTCCATGGTGTTACATATTTTTCCTCGGCCCCGAAGTCGGCGGGGTAAAGTCCTTGCCTTCCCTCGCCTTCTAACCTGAGGGTCGCGGGTTCGAGTCCCGCCTGAGTAAGATTATTCACTGCCCAGGACATGGGTGTTTGTGTTCGTTTAATGATATATTAAAGCAATTGTAATTGGTGAAACCTGTAAGTGTTAAAGAAATTATTATTATTTTGGTTTTTCCTCTACTACTCTTCTGTACCCTTCATCATTTCTTGATTTGTCCGTCGATTGTATCTTCAGGAACCTCCTTCAGCACTAGGTTTCGAAGGCTTCTTGTCTTTTCTGGTCAGCATTTCCAATGGCCCACTCTTCCGGTTCATAGAGTGCCACGCTCCATAGGAATTTTTTCACACACTGTTTTTTGGTTTGTAGTCCTATCTTTGATCACAACGATTGTCTTTTTACCACGAACGCCACCTTAGCTTGTGCTATTCTCCTTTTGATGCCCATTGTACTTCTTCCGTCCCACGTGATGGTACTACCGAGATACAGATTTTGTTTCTGTTGCAAAATGTATACAACGGCCTTAAAATGTCCTTTGATGTAGCCTGGCGACATACTCGCTATGATGCAAGAGGCGCGTATGAATTCGCGGCGCACAACAGAGCCGCCCTTTGACACATTCATATAAGACACTTGCGTAGGATTTCTCCCGCGTGCTTGTCTGTCGTCTCGGTAGGAGGAAAGGAAGACTTTTATATTTTTCGAAGGTCGTTCGTCGATCCTCCCGACTCCTTCGACGAGGAGAGAGAAAGTCCTTGAACTTGATCTTCTCAATTCCCTCCCTCCCTCTCTCTCTCTCTTACTCTCTCCCCCTCTCGCCTTCCCGACACTTCCATCCGGGGACCCGTGACCGTCAACCGGGACGGACCCCCTTTGAACTTCATCCCGGGCCGCAAATTGCGTGGCAGGTGATTGTTCTTCCTCTCTGCCCATCATCGTCATCCGCCTGAGAGACTGCATGCTTTTCCTCAATCCCCGCAATCAGTCTGCGGCTGCCGGACGAGCCTTTTGGATGCAATTTTATGTCAACCGAGGATTGGCAAACATTATCGAAAAAAACCGTAGAGAATTGAAAAGAAGATGTGAGAATGTGACGGCATATTATGAATATTTTTGAAACTTTTTTCCCATGTGCTTGAATTTATGTTAAAACAATCCTTGTACTTTTCCACTAATATTTATTAATTTAATCTTAAGTAATTTAATAAATGCATTAATGAAAATCCTCACGGAGTCAAGTAACCACGGACCTTTGGTTCGATTCCCGGTCCAGTCGAATTTTTTCTGCTTGGAATCGGCCATCATTACATCTTCACACCACCACTGTGTCTGTTCATTTTATGTGTTCCTATCCACTTTCTTTCTACCTTTCTGTATAAACATTTATATACATATATATATATATATATATATATATATATATATATATATATATACTTACGACCGGTTTCGGCTCTCAAACCATCTTCAGGTTCAATTTTATCTTGTTCATTATGACGTCCTCCCAGCAAGTGAAAGGTTCTCGTTTCGATATTATTTGTTGACCTTATCATATAAAACATACGCTTCTTCTTTTAGTAAATCGGGTATGAAAAAATTAAAATTTAGTCGTTTTCTGGAACAGCCTCTCTAACCACTTCCACTCTTTTCCCCTCACGACCTCCCTAACCATCCCTTGTCATTCTTCCCCAGTCTTTCCCCAACAACCAACCCATTCCTTCAGCCCACTCCTCAAAATCGCTAAAGGTCCGGCCATAATTTTTATTTTTTTTGGCACCGAATGAACTCATCGCTTGTTATTTTTTTTCTCTTGATGAGCAGAGATGAAGCGTGAAACCAAAAAGGGTGGAGCGGGAGCCATAGGATGATGATGTATGGTCACTGAAGCCAAATCGTTTTTCGGGGAGTGCTGAAGGAGGGTGGAATCGTCATAACGGCAAACAATAATGTCTGCGATCGAATCTCCTCCATTGAAGGGAATGGGAAGAAAGGTCCTGATCTCAATCCATTTCCTCTCTGCCTCGATTGAACTGAGGCGTGTAAAGCTGCAGCAATCGCGTGGCTCCCGTAAAAAAAGGCACGGAATTGATTACCGGTCGAGTTACTGACGGTGACGATGAAACTCAAAGGAATTGTTGGAAAGTATTTTTATTTCAACAAAACGAGCAATTTCAGAGGTAACTTTGTGAAATTTCTCCTTGATGGAGAAAGAAAAAGTTGGCAAATTTCACTAGTAAGTTTTATTCACGATCCATTATTTCGACAGTTTATGTCATCTTTAGGTGAAGATGATGACATAAACTGTCGAACAAAAACTGTGATGATGACATTAACTATCGAAATCCGGGTCGGGAATAAAACTTACTAGTAAAATTTGCAAAGCTCGTTCCTTTTACATTTTCATTTCAGATTTAAAAATCCCATACTTTGTGTCCATCTGGTAACATTCGCCTATCGGAGATTGCCATGCACCTCAGTACACTGCTTATAGTACGTCTACATCTAAATACTACCCTCCGAGGCGCCGTATGGCCATGCGGCAGGGATTATTTGTACGCCAGCCGTGTAATTACTTGAAGCTTTTGGGAAGTTAAATGGTGAAGTGTATTATGTAGTGTGTTTTCGGTGGAGCTCAGTTCTTATTGCGGCCACTTATTGTACGTGGAAAGAGAAATTTTTGTACGTATCTTTTTGGCAATGCATTTCTCCTATTTTATCGCATCTGTCTGACCTAGAGATGCAGTGTGGCATCAAAATGTTATTCTTCGTGTCACTCTGAAAAACACCTGTCCATGAGAACAAACAGCTTAACGTCCAACCACCGACTATCTAGGGACTCCCAACCTATTCCGTCTAAAATCTGAGTGACGCTATACGCTCGTTTGCAGCAGTTTTTCACGAAGCACGCAGTTTTTCTTTGTATTTTATTATTTTTATTTTGTTAAATATTTCTCTCCAAGATCCCAAATGCCCACGGCGTATTCGAGATGTGGCATTACCAGAGAAAAGTAGCACCTTTCTTTTACTTTTTCATCCATAGACCTTCCTATTATGCGTTTGATATAGCCAATTTTCTTCAAAGCTGTGCCGAATGTGTTTTATACGCGTGTCCCCGACGATATGTCTGAAGTCGAGGTAATTTCAAGAAGAGTGAAACCAAAAAGCCAGAATTCTTAAGGCTAGAGACTCCGGAGACTTGCAGCTCACCCCTCCCACAGTGTGAATATGGCGTTTGTGTGATGAATTTCGCCAGAGGTGTATCCCATGCTGTGTGTCCATTTTGTAATATTCACACATGGAAGACTGCCATTTGCTTCAGCGCGCTGCTCATTTTGCAATGAAACCGAAACTCAGCGTTCCATTCGCTTCTGACCCCGCAGACTGGGTGACGAACTTAAAATAAGATCGAAAGCAGAGCTGATGTGCGCTAAACTACATAATAACTTATTTGGTTACATCCACCTACGCTAATTCTTTGATGATTTTCAGTTTAAAGGTCAAACAGTGAAAACTTTAAAATTTTCTCGCACAGTGCTTTAAAAAATTTCATTTTTAATAGTGCATATGTACGGATTGAACAAAGCTGCATTCAATTGTTATTTAGATTAATGTCATGGGATGGCTACGGTGACAACCATAGAGGAAAACATTTAGATGACAACAAGAAGCATTGTTGAGAGCGAGAGTGCGATGAAAGATTGGAATCAATCTAAGTAAAAAGACCATATTAAAATTATTGACTAAACAAAACATTTTTTTAACAAAACAATAAATGAAACAATCCAACACAAATACAACAAACTAAACACAAATACAACGTACTCAGTATAAACGACCATGACTAATGCTAGCATAAAGAATGCCACCTATATTTAGGGTACTGAACGTTTCGCCCACGCACACCGTTCCATTCAACATCGTATCTGTGTATTGAAGTGTTCCCACCTGCACTAAATTCATCACCTCGAATAAAGATATCTCTTTAACGGAATAAGTGTGGAATTTGAAAAAAAGGGGCCCATTCTCTTTCTTCCTAAATAACACTCTGAGTAGCAAGGCGTGATAATGACTTGGCTCATGGAAGAGGAAATATGAACGATGAAAATATCAGCCTACCATTGCAACAATCGAGGTAATATTTGGAAAGTAAGTTGAGTTCACGTAATGTTAACTGCAAGTTTCCTAAATTGTGCCGATACTGTTACTTCAGCAGTCATTTACCGGGATCAGTTTAGTTTGACAGTAAAATATGCAGCCGTTTCCTCTCGACCTTAATCGAAATCTGATTGGCGTGCTGCGGTAATCGTATAGTTCCCTGAAGATGAAACGTATCAGAGATGAGTCTTTCGGTTATTTGGGTTATTATGCAACTGACAACTTACACAATTGTTGTCATTTCCTGGTTCGAATGGTTGGTTTTGGTCGTTTATAATGGTAGAATTATTTGGGGTGAAAGAGAAGGGTTGACAGTGACCCAGATCCGGCATCAGTTTACTCTAAAATGAAGGCTTCAAGAGATTCACCGTTAAAATCACGTCAGACGCATGGAGTAGATCTTATGAATTGCATTCAAAATACGTCAATTATATTCAGTATTTAGGGAAAAATATCCGCCATTTCCGAGATACGAACCCCAGCAATCTGCATGGGAGGCCAATATACTCGTTCCCTCATCAATCTACGTCTACATCTACATCTACGTAATACCCTGCGAGCCACCACGAGGGTGTGTGGCAGGGGGTGAAGATCACCAAACATGCACTATTGACATGCAACTAGGATATTTAAGGGAGACATGCTATATAATAGGGTCACATGGAGCTAGATGGTTAGTATCTACATAATAAGGAAGGGATTATTGGTTGTTATTGCATGCATCATGCACTACAGACTACTCTAACTATATTTCACCTACCTATCCCTTTGCTACGCTGCCTATTGTTCTCCCTTACAGTACGCGGGAAAAATGACATTTTAAATCTATCGGTACGACAATTTATCTCTCTAATCTTGTTAATATGATCGAACCTAGCATAATACGCAGGGGTTCTTAATATATATCTAATGTCATCTGTGAACAAATCGGTTTCGAATTTACTTAAAAGGTTTTACCTAAACTTTAACCTGCGTTCTGATAGTATTTCCCATCTAGTTCTTCTATTAAACTCGTAACACTTATACAATTATCATAACGGCCTTTAATAAATCTAGCGGATCTCCTTTGCACGCGCTCTAATTCTTTTATCAAACCTTCCTCGTACGGATCACATATACTGGCGGCATCACTGTGACAGAATCAATGAATATCAATAAGTCCTGTTTGCAACGATCATGAATTCTATAATCTACCAGGAGGAATTTGTTCAATAAGTGAAAATTAATGTTATTTTTGTTGATTAAGTATTCTTTATTTCGGACAAATTTAGTTTTGTAAATTGAATAATGAGACCATTTTCCTTTTTATCTCAGTACCAGTATGATTTTGAATGTCTGTCCTCTGAATAACGGCAGAAGATGAAATAATTTATACTGAAAAATTTAAAGAGTGAAAATGCAAATAAAAAAGTCACATTATGGCCATCCGAAAAAAAACTTCCGCGATGAATGAAAAAAGAATCATTTCTCTTCTGGGTAGGAAATACTTCTTCGCACTGCTGGCTTCCGTCATTTATGTGGACGTATCTTGGGAATGACTTCATTTTCAGCTCTCAATGACACGTGAACCAAAAAGCTTCATGTTTTTCAGCAGGACGTTGCTCCCTCATAAAGCCGCATCGAACTGTTGTGAGAGCCAAAGAAATGAAATTTTATCATCAAGTTTTATTCCGGATGCAATTGCGAGGGTCATTTGTTAATGATGAACCGTTCCCTTCCGACAAACTACACAGACGATTGCTGAAATATTCTTGAATAAAATGTGCAGGAAGACAGCGGTCACTTTCATGTACCCCAGGTACAAGTTACTAAATTGCAAGGATAACTCAGAAAGTGATGAAACAACGGAATAAAATTTACATTTTCTTTGGAAGTTTTATAGACAAGAATAACGTGACTGAGATAAACCTTCAAATACCCAAAGTGGAGATTCTGTAACTTATAACCTTCTGTATTATTTTTCCTCATTTAAGCATTCTTTATTCTTTGACTTAATGCACATCGAACTACGCAAATTTCTCCCGAACTCTTCAGCTCAAAATATGGAGAAAAAATAATATTCACTCGGATTGATGCTAGAAAACATCTCACATTCAGCCGCAGACACGGAAGTTTAAGGTCAAAGGACCATCGAGAAACCATTGTTTAGGCAAATGTATTTCTCCGATGTGAAATTTGTGTATGCCTTGCCAAGCTCCGTCTTTATTCATTCAAACCCTTTATTGGGGCCGGAGCGATTATTGTCTTCGTGCAGATTTTCGTCAAACTTTCCTCATTTACCCTTACCAGTGATATCTGTGTAAAAAAAAAAGAATTTCATTTGAATATTTTTGCTACTATACTACTCAATTCTCTTTAAATTCTCAGCTTGAGAGATATATTTTGCAATTATTTAATTTATACATGAAGAAATTTATATAGATTACCTGTTCAAATACATTTTAGATATAACCATTACGGTTGCTAACGAATATCAAGGTGCCTCATCGGGACAAGCATTAAAAGAATAAGAAAATCTTTATCAAAATAAAATTTTCGCATGATATTCGAATACCGCGAAAAAATATCCACCGATGAAGTCACAATATTTTATAATTAAGACGAAAATAATGCGATGCGTAATTATTGTATCATTGCCACTGCGTATGAATGGTGAGTTTCAACTCAACAGATATATTTGAATGAAATGTGGTCTCACAAATTTTTTCAACTTACTAGAAATTTTAATTATATTTTGCCCTCAATGAGCCGCGACTACGGCTCCAAACACCTTGATAAGCTCTGTCTTTCATCATTCGAACCTTTTAAGGTAGCCCGAGCGAGATGGTTCCCTAGTCAAAACAGAGACCATATTCGAATTATACGTTTTAATTTCACCAGCTCTAAGACACGCGAATTAAATATTTCATAATAAATGGTGCAATGAAACAGTTTTACATGACAGAAATTGTAAGTTATCTAATGAAAATATCTAAATAAGTCTTTCACTTGACTCATTTTTTTCACGCGGTACGTTGAAAACTCCATGAAAACGGAAGGTTTATTGTGATTCCGAAGAATTTACTGCGATGACAATATGATTAATTTTCAAAAGTAGCTGAGAAAACACACGAACTACAAACTGTTGATTTTTTGACGAGATCAAAGTGTAAGGAATTCCTCATTTTTAACGGAAGTTATCTCTGGAGTGCATACACGTACCATTTCCCATGTAAAAGGGCTGGTATTTCCTGGCATATATCTCGGAAAATAGTACGGTACGGTGAGGGGTTAAATTTTTGGTGTCAAAGGAAGGGTGATACATTTTTATTTAAAATGAGACCAAACTCATTGATTTCTAGGTAAAATGACATTTCGCTCAAACCACCTTAAAAGCTTACGCGTTCGAAAGGATAGGCAAAGGGTGCGTATGAGCCTCGCTCCTTTCAATCGGCCTGTAGGGCGGGTGACGCGGTGGGCAGCAGGTGGTTCTCCTCACTACTCCCAGGAGAGGCCGAACGAGAGGGGGAGGGCACACACACAGACACAGAACAACAGCGTGAGAAAAAGATAAGTGGCAGGGGGAGCAAACGCTCTTGGCGTGGGGGAAGGAGGAGGCCGAGTCACTCAAGTCGGTAGTAGTTCGTTGAACCGCGAGCTTTTTTAAAAAGTCTCCCCCTTATCCGCTTTGCCTGCCTGCCCGCCTACTAACCTTCCATTATCCGACTCATTATGGGAGAGAGGAGGTCGGATAAGAGGAGGGTTGAATGAATGCAAAGAATGGATTCTTCGGGGATGAGTGTAAAAGCATGAGAGCATCCGCGCATTTGAATAAAGGAGGCGAAGGATGACAAATGACTTTTTTTAAAAGTCCCAATTGGCCCCATGGGTCGCGCGAGGGTAATGGCATTTCGCGATTCGCGGGCCTGAAGGTGAAGGTCCAGAGTATATGGATTTAAGAAATTAAGTGACACTCATCTGAGCAGAACGTACATTTACATCGACATCTACGTCATACCCTACAAGCCACCCAAAGGGTGTGTGGCAGGGGGTGCTTCCACACCAGCCATGCATGAATGATACGGTAGAACACCGAAATTACATTGAAACAAGCGTACCACACATGCAACGCGCCAATCAACAATCTAATACCCAAGAAACATTCTATCGTCAATCGTTCCAACGTGCAAGGGGTACAAGGACTACTACTACATATTCAAAAGATCATGCATAAATAAGAACATCAATATTTACATCATGCAGAAATAATAAAATAGAAAATATAAGAAAAAAGATTTATTGTGTGCCTATTGTCACAATTCGAACTATTCATGACGACGATCACAGCTGTTATGGTGCCGAATGGTACGCGGAAAAAATGACATTTTATATCTATCGGTTCTACAATCTAGCTCTAATTTTATTGGCGCGATCTAATCTGCCGTAGTACGAGGGGGTTAATAGTATGTTTTTTACGTCGTCAGAGAAATGATTTACCTGAAATTTAGTTAGGAGGTTATGCCTATAATTTAATCTACGCTGTGATAGCGATTCCCATCCCGATTCTTCTACGTATCGTAGTATGAGGGCAGAGGACAATAGGAGAAATTGTATGAAATAATTCCGTAGAGGCCGATTTTCAGGGTACATTATATTGTGTAATTGAATGTATGGTAGAATGTAAAAGAAATTAATAGAATTCAAGCAGGTTCTATTTATCATTTTTGGTCGATTCCACGCAAACTCAACCAAATGGCTATGCAAAGGAAATTTTTCACCTTTCCATTTCTGTTGCTACATTGTGCCGTGAATGCGTGCCACAAATTAAAATTTAAGCTCCTAATGTACAGTCCTTGCTGTTTGAAAAAATTAAGTTTGACCATATCTTATTATTAACATAGGAGATATTAGGCCCTAAACATGGTTCAAAATTAACAAAAATAGGAAAAATTAAAGTAATTTATGAGCTCAGATCATTGGTCTATGAAGCCAAGCGTTGATAAAATACACAGAATAATGCCTTTTAATTACATAAATGTCATTATATTTAAAATATGACAGCTAGATCTACATTTATTGGAGATAGAGTTCGGAGCTGCGGCATGCCAATTTGCGCTAATTTGTGATATTTGAAGTGTCATAACAGTAAAATTTATAATTTCAGAGGGCTAATATTTGCCAAATGGCCATTCCTTATTTTATTCTTTCTATGTGCTAAAAATCGTGAACATCGGAGATGGTCGAGCCTCAAGTGCGTAGTCATTTGGTTGAGTTTGCGTGGAATCGCCCGATTGTCAACCGGGAGTGTTTCAAGTTGGCTACTTGCAAGGTGAAAACAATGAAATAGTGGAGGCCAGTCATTTTGTTTAAATGGTCAATCACCAATAAAGAAATATAAAAGATATCAATGTAAAAAAATGAAAATAAAACAATGAATCCCAAACATGTTTTCAGTGAAATTTGGCCCAAGAATTTTTCCGGCGTTATTGAAAAGTTATTAAAATAGGCGCTCAATGACTCACAATTCTCGCTCCAACCACCTTAAGGTATCGTTATGTACTATATCAAATATAAATAGGTTTCTCAACAATGTGTCTCTCACTAAAATTTTCACCTCGCCGCCGTAGGTATCGAGTATATACGGCCGCGGTCGGCTCACGCCTCTCTGCCTCTCAGGTAATTTCTCTTTACTCCTTCCTCCCTCAACTGGGGGGTTCAAACACCATTATTCATCGACCGTTCTGTCAGTCCGTGTGCCGTGTGGATGTTATTTATTCTCCACCCCCTCTTTGAGTCGAAGGGAAAAGGGGAGGTGCAAGAGAGACCCTCTTCCCACTCCTTCCGTCGCTGCCATTCGCCGAGATTGCTTCGGTAAACGTAGTTCGATTGGCCCGTCACGTCCATTCAATATTCGCACTCTTCGCCAATTACTCGTCGTTTGAGGCGGACGCGTTCGGCGGCGTTGACGGATTGCATTTCAGTTACGTCCCGTTATGCCGTCGCGGTACCGAGAGGAAATCCAGCCGGACTTTTTCAACTTGGAACTAGTGTAAATTGAGTTTTTGTTGACTCCAAAGAAATTACAATGCTCGTTTATTTTAATTTAATTTTCCTAATTAACTTTTATTTTTCACGAAATTTCTGCAATTCAATTTTATTATAGTCCTGAATATGTTCCGACCTATCAAAAATTGATAGAATGATAGTACTGAAAAGGTTATAGCACGTTATATGTCTGATGCTTTCGGGTTACATAGGCCCCACTGGCCGAAATAAAGCGTTAGATATTTTGATACTGTCCAAAAATGTATCCGTGTATCACCTCTGTTCCGCGATGATATCAGGATAACGCGGCTGAAAAGAAATTCGTCAACACTGACGGTTATGGAAACTTCATCGTTTCAAATGAAGAGAAACAACGAAAAACGAATAGTATATGAAAGATCAGTACAAATTCCATAGTCCTCTTATTTGTATTGCAGACGAGTGACTATTCTTTAACTCCAAATTTCTGTGACTCAGATGATATCTCTGTTTGAAGAAATGTTTACTTATCGAAAATTGAATGTAGGATAGAGTTAAAAAATATAAGCAGCACAACCTTGTTTGTGAAGCTATCAGTATACAAAGAGCACGCTTGCGGCAACATGATATTTGACAATTTTTGTAGAACTAAAGATTATTCGCGAGTAAAAAAGCGCTTTGACGTGTAAATAAAATGCCTAACTATCAGTAGCTAAATTTTGCCTGTTTTGAAATTACTTCTATTGTGGAAACATATGTGATAGCAAAAATACATGATGATAAAAACATGCGTATTTAAAAGAGGAATTTTGGCATTTTTTACAGAAATTACACATTTTTCCCGTGACGTTTCATATTCCTATGTGAAGACAAAGATGTACTCATTGAGGGCTATTCCTACTCTTAAGATCTCCTGATTGATTTTTGGGAAAGTTCACGTTAAAATGGTTACATTTTCTGCCCATGTCCTCATGCTTCTCTTGCAGTGCTTGTCGATTTCAATTATTCTTGGATTACTTTTTCGATTCAATATTTTTTCCTGCCGAAAAAAAAAATTTCTTTTCGGAGGGGAATGAGCGTAGACTCTTTTCTCTAATGGCGCAGTTATCCCTATGGCTGGCTTCTGGGGAGATGCTGAGTGATATCACAGAATGCAAATTTTTGTTACGCAATCCCGCAACTGGTTGTGGGCGAAAGGTTTGCCCGCATAGCATGACAAGGCGGAATTCCAAACCACCTATTCAATATTAAGTTCGCGAAGAATTTGGGTGGGTCCATCGCATTAGATCATCGACCATTCCAGAAAATGACAGTGAAGGTTTGCATCGAATGACAGCTTGATTAAAAGTTTCTCATATCTTCTAATGACTACAAAACTATTTAAAACAGTGCTAATGACGTGATAGTTAAAAAAAGATGTAATGGAATTTTTTGAGACGGGAATATAAGATTTGCGGACAAAAATACCACATTCTAGAGACAATTGAGGTAGATGGAGCGCTTATCATGGTGGTCTACGCTAGAAGCAGTAATGTGGACCCTGGCTGTCCACTTTCATCATCTTTCTTAAGCCCTTTCTTGATAGTATTTGAGGACTCTTAACTGCTGGTATTTCCGTATGGTCCCAGTGTTATATTTTTTTTCCGAAAAATTAACCCCTTCAGTCTGTCCAGGCGATCCACCCGAGAGATGGCTCGCCGTGTTTGCCTGGTTCATTAGCGCCCCCACACGTCCCAGCACGTTGAGTGCCGCCTATTTTATTTTGGATGGAGGACAACGACCGTTAGGATTGCCAACGAGATCCAAGTGTCCGGCTACTTCTTTTACTCTGTCATTTGCAAACCGTTCCGCCCTCTTGGCTTCGAAGTCCACACTCATTCTGCGTTCTTCTGGGCCTCGTTTCATTTACACTTGAGGTGGTGACATCACGATTGGCCATACGGAAGGTAGAGAAGTTTTTTAACTATTACACATGGATTCCGATATTCAATCGAGGTGTAATTTAATAATCGAGGTTGATTCTTGAAGTGAATTCAAGGAGAAACTATTTGTACTGAGCGAGTTTATTTTTTTGGAATATTGCGTCATTGAAAATCACGTTGTCGTAAGTCCACCATACGCTCACTTCTACGGCTAAGGGAATTGGATACTTCGGCACAGCCGTTTAGGCGCTCTTTAGCCGCTAGTGTATGGGATCCGTACGAGGAAGGTATGGTTAAAGAATTAGAGCGCGTGCAAAGGAGATCTGCTAGGTTTTTTAAAGGACGTTATGATAATTATAAAAGTGTTACGAGCTTAATAGTAGAACAAGGATGGGAATTACTATCAGATCGCAGGTTAAACGCAGGTTACTATCAGAACGCAGGTTAAAGTTTAGGTTAAACCTTTTAAGTAAATTCGAAACCGTTTTGTTCACAGATGACGTTAGATATATATTGAGAACCCCTGCGTTTTATGCTAGGTTCGATCATATTAACAAGATTAGAGAGATAGATTGTCGTACCGATAGATTTAAAATATCATTTTTCCCTCGTACTATAAGAGAGAACAGTAGGCAGCGTAGCAAAGGGATAAGTAGAGGAAACATAGTTAGAGTAGTCTGTAGCGCATGATGCATGTAATAACAACCAATAATCCCTTCCTTATTATGTAGATACTAACCATCTCGCTCCATGTGGCCCTATTATCTAGCATGTCTCGCTTAAATATCCTAGTTGCATGTCAATAGTGCATGTTTGGTGATCTTCACCCCCTGCCACACACCCTCGTGGTGGCTCGCAGGGTATCACGTAGATGTAGATGTAGAGAGTGAGGTTGTGCCAGGAAATGAATTACGGGCAAAGTTATGAAAAACGAGAAAGTCGTTAGGCCTTCAAAGTTTTGAATTATTTTATTTTACGACTTAAAAAGACGCATGTGCACATGCCGTTTTGGCGCAGGGCCGTATGGGCTGAAGTCGTTTTGGCGCACGGCCGTTTGAGCGCAGGGACATTTTGGCGCAGTCGTTATGGGTGCAGCCGTCTTTTCGGTGACCGCTCGGTCGGTAACGATGCTCTCATGATTTATGACTATTGGTATTATTAATACATGGGAAATATTATATCAGGTGTTATCGTAAACAATAAAAATCTAAAACTTTTAAAATCACTCTTAAAAAATTCGGGTTGAAGACATGTGTAATCCCTTTTCTTATACAAAGAAACAAAAACGGCGGTAAACAAGGCACTAATTGTCTTATAAGGCAATATAAACACCATTAGTCTGAGTATTTGGTGTGATTCATCGAAATTGATTGAAAAGAAAGTCCAAATTTAACTCCATCAAAATATAATTCAAGCTTCCTCGCGTAGTGTAAATCAAGTCTCTTATAAATTGATTGTATTCAATCAAGTTTTTTTAAGTCGTAAAATAAAATAATTCAATACTTTGAAGGCCTAACGACTTTCTCACTTTTCATAACTTTGCCCGTAATTCATTTCTTGGCACAAGCTTACTCTCTAAAGAGACTTTCCTGAAGATCAGACTCATGGTATCAATAACTTATTTTGTAATGCTTAGAACCTTAAATCTAGAATACTACTTAAAATGAGGAACGTAATGTTCCGATCATAACAAATATTAGTAATCATGTAAAAAAAATAATCAATATTCATTCAATATATTTTGATTTGAAGTGGCAGCTGATTTAAAACGTTTATTCGATGGAATACGCAATCTCAAGTCGTCTTCAAAACATGGATTTTCCGTGGCAAGGTTAAATTGGCGTAGCTAATGAATTGTTCCTGATACTTCCTGATGAAGTTCGCCGAAATAAAGAAAAACACGCCCTATCCATTTTTGTTCCGCTAATATATTCTCGGGATGAATGCTTTTTCACCGCATGAAAACAGGTTTAGATCTTCGTTCGATAATTAAAAAGAACCACGGGAGCGCCTCGCCGATGAAATCTCTATTGGGTGTTAAGCGACGTCCGTGTTTCAATTTGATCGTGTCAAATTTCCGCGGCCATTCCGAGAACGCGGCGGTTGAAGGGAAGCGTAATCACTTCACACTCTCCGTTCGATATAAAAATGAAACGTCAACGGAAGACAGTCATGCAGGAAATGGAGTGTGGCATTATTACGTCGGGGAATAACGTGACATTTCACTTTGGAAGGGCTTCATCGAGAATTGACGACGCACAATCTATACACTCAGAAAACTTAATTCGAGTCCTCCTCGAAGAAAAACGTGCATAAAAACATCTAATGATGTACCAAAAGTGATTCTCATCCACAAGTCACTACGTTGAACTTCTTAAATATATCGTATAAAGAGCGTAGCCCATTTTCTATTCGATACTTTTTATAAACATCTACATCAAACCTTTATTTCAGCGCAGGTGTGTTTCATAGCGACACAGAGAATATTATCATGACTCCCCAATACATCTCAAGGTCTAACAGAAGTGATGAAATGAGAGAAATACATTACCGAGCAGATACGTATAATGCCATTCTTTCCGTCATGTTCAATAAATGACCATAATAAATTTCTGAGCTCCAATCAAAACCTCCAATGATACATGTCACCATTTCACCTCCCAAAAACCAATCCTTTACTCCTCCCGTAACCTTATCCTTTACACGGCTGGTGTCCTTATACCTATTTCCACACGCCCTTACGGCGGCTCGTAGGGTAGTATGTGGACGTAGATACCCTGAAAATAACCTTTAAGCGTTTGTGGCAGGGGATGATTGAGATCACTAAGATGTGCTACATTATACCTTAATAGATTTAATGAAACTATGACTGTTGATGTATTGACAAAACATATAAACCCCTGTCAGGTAGTGAAATTTCAGTTTAACACACCACACTATGCCACCAATACCAGCGAAACTATTAGTTTTAATGTTTATTAATACTAAATATATGCAAATAGACACGTGGGCAGTATGAGGGAAGCGTTCGAGACAGTGATTGTCAAAACCGTAGCTGGAAATAAAATGTGTGCGGAATATACAAAGTACCAATAATTCATTCATTGATACTCAAACGATATCGTACTGTCTACCAAATTTATTTCAAACTCTTACAACACGTGTTTGGTATAATACAATAAATTTGTTAGACAGTACGGTATCGTTTGAGTACCATTGTTCAATATGCTGTTCTACAACATCTCGCCGAAGAAAGTGGAGTTTAATTCATTCAGTGTTATGATAAGCTCACATTTAGAAGTTTTGACACCAAGAATGGAATCCCAGTTGGCATACTTGTGACTGGAAACCTTCTCCTCCTGCCTCTTACCATATTCTTAAAATGCAATGGCACTTACTTATAAAAGACATCATGTATCTTTGGAAAGTGTGCTCTGATTTGTCTGCATTAGAACCTATTCGTTAAATTTGTTATTCCATATAAATTTTATTTAAGACGACCCGGGTTTTGACATGACTCATCATATCAGGTATATGGTACGAGGTCAGGTACATCGCACCTGATGATGAAGTGCCACGTCGAGACCGGGGTCGTCTTAAATAAATTTTATGTGGAATAACAAATCACTTCATTTACTATGTATAGTAGATTCCACGAAGTCACGCCTGAGACAACTGAGTATGGTAAACATTTGTTCGCAAATAAGTCTAGATTGATTTTTTGACAAAAATTAAACAAAATTATAAGATTGAGCGTACACAAGCGGAAAAGCTCGCAACTCCGGCCTTTATACCCTCATTGAATGACGTTTATTGGCATCTATTCGCCAAATTGATTACTGGAAATTCCTCTGTGCATCTCTCGGCGAAATATCGACGTATATTTTTTTCTATGGAGCAGATCTCGTTAGACTGCATCTCCGACGTCTTCAACCTTATGGACCGTGAGGTTCTCCCATCTCAATCTCCCCCTAACGAGCCCCCCCCCCCCTCCCCCGTCACATACTGCGTGAGAGAAAGGCGTTGGATTATGCCGCGTGCCACTGAACCCGTGAGGAAGAGACGGTTACCTATACAGTTACGGGAACGGCAGCGACCAACGTGTTGAGCGAAAGGAGATGGGGACGATGAGGTCATAAGGAGGAAGTCCTCAATGCGGTGGCTCGCCATTGAGAGGCGAGTGAAAATCAACAGACGGGTTGCCCCTTTGCGTCGCGACTTGGCAACTGTATCTGCGTCCCACGCAGGTCTGTAAAGACGTCAGCAAGTTAAAGAACCCGCGGAGTTTTTATCTCCAAGGGGGTAGTTTGGTACACGAATACTTGACAGTCTAATTTGTTTAAGTTCCCGATTTACTTAAAAGGCACCGCCGAGAAGGGGCATAATTGTCATTGTATTCATATTATGGCAAATTATAGAAAAATATATTAATTCTTTGACAAATAAACAATAAAATGTCATCTTTCCATGCTATTTTTCACGCAAATCGAACTTGAAACTACATTGTGTTCAACGGGGAATGGGAAACACATGTGGAAGAATAGTTTATTTTCCAACTAATATAAATTCTATTTTCTTGAAAAAATATGTTTAAGAAGCAACAAAATTGCTAATAAGTATCAAATAAAAAAATATGCCTTTTTCCATCTTGCTTCATGAACTAGTAGCTAATTACTGAGAGAATTGATGTCAAAATCTGGCAATTCTACAGGAATGGCGATGCAGTCAGCGTTCACGGCTATAAAAACGGTTTCATTAAAAAAATATTCGTGGAGTAATTGGAATTTTTCGTGCCTTGATTTTTGTTTTCAATAACAAACGCCATTCCGTCACAGAAGGCACGATTTTTCAAACCTCTAGAAAAAAATTGTGATTTTAGTATTTATTTTGTCTCTCACAGTCGCATTGGAACTTCCCTTAAACCCGACATAATTTATCCTCATATTTTCTAAACAATAAGTAATCCTTCCAAAACCCTTTGACATTGTTGACGGAAATGAATATTACAAACGAAATTATGGTGACCCAGTGTGATCCATGACGAAATCACTTCCTTGAACTTTACTACTAATCATAAATACATTTTAACCTTCACAAGCGTAAAATAAACTTTTCTCTCTAGAATTGTCGAATTTATTCTCTTTCGGAGTTATCCCGCACGGTGGAAAACAAAATGTACTCACTAATAAAATGGCTATAAAATCCTGGAGACAAGCATTCAAATCTGCTATATTGTTAGAAACTTTGAGATTCTACTGTTTCCAGCGAAATTATTCTGGTTCAAATTGTCAATAGATGAAGGTAGTAGTCTCCTACGATGATCATGAACAGACGACTGTTGAAAGTTTAAACATGTCAATTTATGATATTCGTAACACGCCAGTCACTACAAATTTTCTAAGATAAAAAAAGCTTATTGGTATGTTGTGTTTTCATAGATTGTGATCTCTGCTATCTATTAAAATGACTTAAGAAGAAGAACTTTTCAACAGATTATTCTGGAAAGAAAAGCGAAGAAACTTGACACTTGTGCAGGTGAGCTAATCTCGCCTATCTGGACTTATCAACAGCCATCTGTACGATATATCATTATAGTATGGATGGTTAAATTTACTTTGTCAGGATCAAGTCGTATTATTCATCTCATTGGGTGTTGTACGCTTAAAGCCGGAAACACGAAAACAAATGAACTCGCTGTTTTGCAAATTTTATATTCTCTCAGAAGATAACAGGTTCACAATGAGAATAAGGCTCATGGTGAAGCCTATACGATGCCTTCCGCGACCAAGTCGTCAAAATTTTATTGTTGCAATCTCAGTGTCCGCATTGTTCCTGCAGAAAATTACACTGTAATCCAAAAGAAAATTATTTTCGCACGATTATGACTGGGTGAGCGATTTTTCATTACTCTTTGAATACCTACCGCTTCGGCACACATCTGTTGACTATAGCTGTTGTCGAAACGGGCCAATTATGAAACAATGGAAATGTATGTAATTTGGTTTTCCTTCAACAAGCATAATTTAAAATCTCTGAACACTGGGTAGAGAAAAAACAATAACCATGCTGCTATAATTCAAACAACAGTTCTCTTAATTCAGTTACCCTGGCATTATCACTGTGAGAACTCTGCGTGATTGCACCCCTTGATACAAAGAGGAGGGACAACAAGAAGATTGAGGTTTTGACGAGCTCGCAAAACGGTAACGTGAGGTAGGTTAAACTCATGGGCGAGATATGAAACCTCGAAATGCAGGATTTGCGACCCTTTGTCCAGCATTTTTCTGTCCCTGAATCAAATTCCCGTTTTGATGGAAAGTTCATGGGGTTACTTGCACATGTTACCGCTCTTCCTGAAAGTAAATTCAAGTTGACCGTTATCCAATTACGATGGAATTGAGGGGATACGTTCGATGTTAAACCATTTAATTTAATGCAGAAAACCAAACAAGTGTTGCCAACCGATGCTTATTCACTGATAAAATGTATTGGTTTTTTACTTGCATTTTATACTTGAATAAAAATATATCCTACAAAATCTGCAGTATTATATGGTAGAAATGACTACTACATCATTTCATTAAATGGATGATGCGGTAGTAAGCAAAACCCAGGCAATAAAAATAATTTACGCTTTGAATTTGTGAAATATTTTCATTAATTAAAGATTTGTCAGTTCCATAAAATATCGCCTGAGTTCCAAAATTGATATCACTCCTTTTGTATACTCATTTTTGACATGCATCGACAAATATACACCAATCAGATTAAATTTTTCATGAAAATCAAATGCATTTGAACGGAAGACAAACCCGAATCTCCCAATTTCTGGTCAGGTGCGTTAGCCAGTCATACAAACAAGTTGACTCACATAAAGTCGAGTTAGCCCGGGGGCGGTCAGTCGGTGCGGCGATTCCGGGCAAGTCGAATGAGTTTGTAATGGAAATCTTCATCCTTTTTGTATATATAATTGCCTTGATGCGCGTTACTATGTAAAAATTGCAGTTAACTTGCTGCTTGGAGCTCAGTGGTGCCGTGGGGTGGCGAACAAGTTAAACTTTATTTCAAATGGTTACTAAAAGACTACTACTGAACAGCCTATCCGAGAATCTGAAGAGTTAATTTCTTACACTTAACCTTAAAACTTAATTTCACCTCCATTTTGCGACAGATTAGAGTTTCTGGAAATGAATATTGCGGTGCTATCTTGTACTATGTGCGTTAGAAGGAAATTTCTTATAGCTTGGAGAAATAAAATCATTTCCAGCTGAATGTCACAAAATATAAGTACATTATTATTGCTGTTTTGAAGCAGAGCAGTTTTTGCTTCACTCAAATGAATAATCTATGACAGATGTCTTATGAAATCCAATGAATATTCTTAGATTACCGGTATGGGCAGATTAGTTTTCCTTGCAGGCGGATAGAGGCGCTACCGGCGTCACCTACGTAGTTTAGGGAAGTTTGCAAATGGTTTTATGACTGCATGTCTAGACAGTGATACCACATCAATTTCTCACGCAATGTTTGAAAAATCCCACTCGTTTTAAACCATTTGAGTGCGGCATGACGTGATATCACGTCATGGTTGTTTTCACGTTGGTGCTGATGACGATATATCACGTCAAGGGTACTGTGAGCGTTTCGGCTTTCACAAGAAAACTTTCACTAGGCCCCCGAGTGAAAGCTGGAATACTCACAGTACCTTTGACGTGATATAACGTCATCGGCACCAGCGTAAATACAACCATGACGTGATATTGCGTCATGCCGCACTCCAAGGGCTAAGAGTTTATAATACTTAAGTTTGTAATACGAATGAGTGAGTGGATCGGCTTGGTGTGTTGCCTGAGTACTGGATAACCATACGGACGAGCTTCAAATCTCTGCATAGGAGGATATTTTTCAGAAGAAACCCGAACCCTACTGAAGTGTCTTGTGGAGGGCACTTTAAGTGCAATCCGTCCGTCGGATAAGACTTTGAACTCTGGTTCCCTTGGCGTCTTTCGTTAACACTTTGCAAACTGGAGTTTATATTGAAGGTCATTTCTGAAGGACTGAGGATTTTACGCACTGTACTGGATTGTGATATCTACATCTACATCTACGTGATACCCTGCGAGCCACCACGAGGGTGTGTGGCAGGGGGTGAAGATCACCAAACATTAACCATTGACATGCAAGTAGGATATTTAAGGGAGATATGCTAGATAATAGGGCCACATGGAGCTAGATGGTTATTATCTACATAATAAGGAAGGGATTATTGGTTGTTATTACATGCATCATGCACTACAGACTACTCTAACTATATTTCACCTTCCTATCCCTTTGCTACGCTGCCTATTGTTCTCTCTTATAGTACGAGGGAAAAATGACATTTTAAATCTTTCGGTACGACAATCTATCTCTCTAATCTTGTTAATATGATCGGACCTAGCATAATACGCAGGGGTTCTCAATATATATCTAACGATAGAAGGCATTCTTAAATATAGCTTGGTTAACAATTATTTCCAATTGAAATTTATTTTGGCTCTTTGTGGTCATATGTATGTCTGCCAGAAACACTGCAGCCACGCCATTAAAGCCAGCTGCCGTTCAATAATGATATTCCATTGACGTCCTAGTACGTTCATCGTCCTTCTAAGAAAATATAGGAGGACGTACCAGGACGTCTATTGCACTCTTAAGTGTTAAGAGCGCGCAAAAGTCGACGCCAGGTATTTCTCCGCACTTCTTCCTATTCCCACATCGTCCCACCTTTACCAACCAGTTACAAATGACCTCGGTTGTCGGTCGCTTCAGCAAATAACCAACCAACGAAAGGATATTTAGCAATTCCACACTTGATTTGAAATGCTTACAGCTTGCTGGGAGTATCTGAACGAGTGGAATCCGCAATTGAGTCATTTAATATATGTTTTCCCCGTTCCTCGTGGTGGTGTAATCGACTGATGGACTGCAATATCATGGCGTATTCCCTCCCTCCCGACTGTTCTGCTCCGCGAGCGTATTCTATTGCGAGTCCGTGGAATCTCCGATGTGGAAATCGAGACCGGACGATCCCTGTCATTTCTTTTCCTTCAGCATGTGCTCTTGAGAAAACACGGCTCATGCGACACGACACGAAAGGCGACGCAGGTAGGTTGGGATGGGACCGCTGCATGCGTGTGTGAACCAGGACCGTGACTTCAGAAAGGCACAGGTCAAGGAGGTGGATGAACCATTCATCTCGTTGGACTATTTGGAACGAGTGTGCTTTGGGCTTTTTATCCTTGAGATGGACACAGGTTTTCGTTGCTCTGATAAAAAGGGCTAAATCCATCTTCACTGAAAGTGGGGCAACATCCTTACCTTCTGTCACGGGAGTCTCGGGCTAAAATCCCTCCTGAGTGAATTTTTACCACACAGGGTATGAAACAAAACCAATAGTCTTAGGTTTAACTTTTTGTAAAATTTTCATTTTCATAATACAACAAAAATTGTCCTTGGAAACCATGAAAATGGAGTTAATCCATCGGAACCTAGGTCGTTATACAAGAAATATAGCGTAGTAGTACGAATTTCTCCGCGAGAGAGACTTGTAGCAACTTAACTTTCCAAGCCAATTTGTCTAGTCACTGGTCACTTACAGCATTTAATTTCTACCATTTTGTTAGAAATGCAACTGAAAATCAATAGCAACCAAATAAACAGAATATTTTTACGAAATTTACATTTTTTTGATAAAAATTAATTAATACATGCAACACATTCAACACCTGCAATGTGGAGTTTGGTGGCGTCAGAGCAGGGGCGCCAAGGCGTGACATGACGTGAATCGATTATTACCGATCAATATCAAATATTATCAATTGTGCTGGTGAGCGTTGACCAATAGGGTCACTGGGGGATGATAACAATGGTCAACAACAGAGAAGGAATATTACGAAGTGAAGGGTGAAGAAAAATTGAAGTCTTCCCGAATATTGAGCAAGTTTGTGTTGTGTTAAATTAAAGTATAAATAAATTGTACCATAGAAAATTAAAAATGAAGGGTGAAGAAAAATTGAAGTCTTCCTGAATATTGAGCAAGTTTGTGTTGTGTTCAATTAAAGTATAAAAAAATTGTACCATAGAAAATTAAAAATGAAGGGTGAAGAAAAATTGAAGTCTTCCTGAATATTGAGCAAGTTTGTGTTGTGTTCAATTAAAGTATAAAAAAATTGTACCATAGAAAATTAAAAGTGAAAACTGAAGAAAAATTGAAGTCTTCCTGAATATTGAGCAAGTTTGTGTTGTGTTCAATTAAAGTATAAATAAATTGTGCCATAGAAAATTAAAAGTGAAAACTGAAGAAAAATTGAAGTCTTCCTGAATATTGAGCAAGTTTGTGTTGTGTTCAATTAAAGTATAAAAAAATTGTACCATAGAAAATTAAAAGTGAAGGGTGAAGAAAAATTGAAGTCTTCCTGAATATTGAGCAAGTTTGTGTTGTGTTCAATTAAAGTATAAAAAAATTGTACCATAGAAAATTAAAAGTGAAGGGTGAAGAAAAATTGAAGTCTTCCTGAATATTGAGCAAGTTTGTGTTGTGTTCAATTAAAGTATAAAAAAATTGTACCATAGAAAATTAAAAGTGAAAACTGAAGAAAAATTGAAGTCTTCCTGAATATTGAGCAAGTTTGTGTTGTGTTCAATTAAAGTATAAATAAATTGTGCCATAGAAAATTAAAAGTGAAAACTGAAGAAAAATTGAAGTCTTCCTGAATATTGAGCAAGTTTGTGTTGTGTTCAATTAAAGTATAAAAAAATTGTACCATAGAAAATTAAAAGTGAAGGGTGAAGAAAAATTGAAGTCTTCCTGAATATTGAGCAAGTTTGTGTTGTGTTCAATTAAAGTATAAAAAAATTGTACCATAGAAAATTAAAAGTGAAGGGTGAAGAAAAATTGAAGTCTTCCTGAATATTGAGCAAGTTTGTGTTGTGTTAAATTAAAGTATAAAAAAATTGTACCATAGAAAATTAAAAGTGAAGGGTGAAGAAAAATTGAAGTCTTCCTGAATATTGAGCAAGTTTGTGTTGTGTTCAATTAAAGTATAAAAAAATTGTACCATCGAAAATTAAAAGTAGGAACGTTAAGAATATTACTTTATTTTGCTATCTTGGGCATGTTTGTGAGTATCGTGAGAGAGATTGTGAGAGTACATTTAGAATTAAAAGTATTAGGCAGAATCTGTTACGTGCAAATGGACCACTACTTACTTATTCATGTACTCATTCCTTTCGATGAACTTTAAGGCAATACTCAAAGGACCAGAAAACCTAATGAATTGATTTAATGAATATAGCATAAGCTCTGTTTCATATAGCGTGATATTTTACCATGAGTTACAAAAAGTCAGTCATGAGCAAACAGAGTTTAGTAAATCAGCGTATTCGGGGCAGATATGTGTACAAATTTTACCGAGAGAAATCAGATAATTAGGAATTTAAAAAAGCTAAGCATGAAGGTCTTTCATGCTGGCTGGGAATAATAATATTTCTCAAACGGAAAAGATAGAGGAGGAAATGAAGGAAATGAGTGCATTGGGAGGAACAGGTTTCCGTGTTTTTCCTTGCTAAGTTGTGGTAAAAAATTATGTTAAGGGAGTGAGTATTTTCCTGTTACATTACGCTACGTTAACACTATTCTCCGGCCTCTTCAGAGGGAACCGAGAGAGATCGATTCTTATGTCTTGTACGCTCCATACATTTTCTTCACTATTTCACTATTATGTCCGCTCTATTAGATAAACTGGTCATAAAAACCTTATTGTCTCTGTTGTACAGTAAAAAACTGCTGTTGGCCAAATTAAAAAAAGGCTCAAAGGTAACTCGAAAATATTTGTCAGTATATAAGGATAATTAAAGAGTTTTTGTATCACAGCAATGATTTCGTTTACCAATAAGATTGCTCATTACCAATTGCTCATGTTTTTTGCCAAGTGCAAGCCCAAGATAATGTAAAATTTGGTTTGTTGCTAAAGACACTGATTTTCATTTCTCATATAAATTTTTATAGTCATTTTGATTTGAATCGTATTTTACGACAAAATTACATGCATTACTCCGCGAGACTCAATTCATTTTTACGGTCCATGACTTAATAGACAGCTCTCACCAGTGAATGCTATAATAAATGCAATAAACTGATTCGATAGTGTTGGGCATGTTTTAAGTTTCTAAAACCTTTTTTATAAGGGCACGAGTGTGAGAATAATGCGATACAATTGATTCATGAGTTTTGAATTGCCAAAATGGAGGGTATAAATAGATGAAATGGTGAACTTTGATGATGCGAGACAACTGGGAGATTATATGATCTCATGAGAATTTTAGAGGAGGTTTCGAACGGTATTCCCCTCCCAACGAAGTTACAGCGGAACATCTTGGGAGAACGTTCGCATTTTTTAAATATTTTCACCATACGACAAGAGTTACTTATGTTTTTTGTCTAGTGTGAGACCAAGATATTACAAAATTTTGATTGTTACCAAAGACATTTCTCTTACCACCTTTTACGTGATGTCGCCTTAGTCTCCAACTTCCGTTTATACAATGACGGCCAGAAAATGCTAAAGCTCTTTACAAACCATCATAAATAATCTTGTTTAGAGACGCTCCCTTAACTTTTGCATCGTATTTACATCAAAATCCTCGAAAAAAATAGCTTAATGGTAAAACATCTGAATTCGATGCGTTGAATTATTTTTAATGGTTAATCAGCGTGCTTGTTACTCAGTAAGCTAATTTTCGATCGTGAATTTTGTATGTATTGCTGTAAGTAGAATGTGATAAACTATTCATCTCTGGGTAATCAACACGTCAAGATAAAACTTGGTATTTTGGGTATCATATTACTTCTGTGTAATGGAGTGAATGATTTCCAATCGAAAGATGTGAGTGTGAAATTCTCACGGCGGCAAATATTTTTCCGCAGTCTCAATCAACACCTCTTTTCTACATGTGGAACACATGTTGTGTATTTCACCATCCAACTTTGAAATATAATTAGAATGGTATCGATGGAACCTTTTGTTAAGTGCAAACTCATGAAAACGCTGGATTTTCTAAATTCTACTAACATGATAAAATATATTTTTTTTCTGCCACCTATTTACAATGCCGCAGAAGGCCCTCAGAACTGTCAGTTGCTTCCCCTGATTATGTCAGCTATTGAAGCTACTGCCCTTCGACTCTCGTCTGTATTCATGCCGGTATTCAAGCTCGCGCAGATGACTGTAACACATTGAATTGGGGTCCCAATTAATATGCAAGCCATATGGTAGTCATTCCAAAACGTATGGGAGTGTGCTAACTTGGGCTAAAATCATTACTCAGCTGTGACCAAATCCAGCGGATTCGTGGTAGCCCCTCCGGCTTAGTAACTTCCGATAATCTAGGTTCACTATTATTTTCGGGTCACTAGGTCCATACCCTCGACATCTAATTAGCAGCCACGGAATACTGCCAGTATTTAGTGACCATATGAGTAGCAAATAGCTGCGTCAAATCTTTATTCATCCGGGTGGACTTTTTTGAAAGGTGCTATCTCATGTTAGGAATGAATGAATTACCTGATTAAAGTTGAGAAAAACTATTTAAAAAATAAATTTTCTTTATTTAAAAGTTGAAATTTTTTGCTTATTGTATCCTAAAAGGATGATTTAATTTACGTTACTGGTATTTCCTCTTTGGAGATAATATTTCTTAGCATACTTTTGAGAAAATGGAAAGAAATTATGATTGAGATCTGTGCTACAAAGTAAGTGAGAGATAATTATTACCCATCCCATGTGACCGCAATGCAGTCAGTTTCCTGAGTATTAGTAAGTTCTGTCCTGCCTCATTCCATAACCTGTGAAAACCTTTCACTGGTAAAGGTTGAATGACGGAGGTTGAAGGAATTGTTTATTTCCAATCTCGCCCCGAAAGAGCCACCTTATTATTATTAATACTCTCAAAGGTAGATCAAACTCAAAACTATAAGAATTGCTCTTTTTATCAGTATTATTCAAGTCAATGTCATCTTTATGTGCGCAGGTTAGATTGGCGGCGGTTACATTAGCACCGACATCGCTTCTACTATCATATCTGCATAAATCTTTGGGTAGAAATCGGCAGATTTATGGCAACCCCCTCGAGTTTTTCAGCTTCACGTGTCTTAGATCTAGGTTAACTAGTATGACCTGGGCTAGTCGTAACACACTTGCGAATGCTAATGGACCGTGCGAAATATTGTGCGTGTGTCGTTGCCCTGTCTGCCCTTGAGAAGACCGACTCGACGAGTTGAAAGAGACCGGTGTCCAGGTTTGCGTGCTGTTCTCTCGGCGACTGACTGGGCATGTGTGACACAGGAAGGCCTTTGGGAACCGGGTCAAGTTGGAAGGCTCCAGCCCTCACTTCCTCACTTCTCATTTCACGTGCCAGCCATCCCCTCTCCTTGATTCGAGCGTTGGAGTCTCCGCTTGAAAACCCCTTTCCTCTTTTTAATAGTTACGCTGAGATAGTCAACTGGGGAAAAATAACAATGAAAAAGGTTTTTCTAAGTTTACATCACTAAAAATAACCTTTTTTTGCTAAACAAAACTAGTCGCGTTCCCATATTTAAATGGGTTTAATTGAATGACTTATAGCACTTATAAATTATCGATTATTTTTGGTTCTGCGCAATTCCCGCAGTAGCGGCTTTCGTGTGACTTTCTTCGATTACGATGGGTAAGGATTTACTCTAATTATGTTTAGATTACAAGGGGTTCGCGAAAATGACACCAAGTGATTTAATTATGCCAATTTAAATACATTTCCACAGAAATTATTATGAAAACGTTATTGGAGTTTTTTTTGAGGAGATTGTTACTCCTCAATTTCGTTCACAGATCATTTGAATGGAAAATGTTGCATCAGCAAGTTTTTCTAACGACTTGTAGCGAAATATTTAGAATAAGGAATTATTTCATGAAAACATACGTGAGAAGTATACTTTCGTTTGATGATGTAGTTCAAATGAAAGCTGATGCAGGGAACGATAGGTAGCAGGCAATGAGAATGTAGTATTATGGAAAAACTTTGGAGACCAAATGGATGGAGCTATTCGGCAAAAGTCTTGGGTTAACTGGGAAAACATTAGCCCTAAAGTGTCAAAGAAACATAATTACTGACCATATTCTATGGCACGAAAATATTTTATGCTATAAACTGTTGCATTGTGCCTAACAGTTGCCGCTAAGCCTTTTTATTTGCAATAATGTAACCATTTTGGCTGCAAATTGATCCAGCAGTGAACTTTTTGCTATGTTTTACTAATATTGTTGAATAATTTAGAAAAATTCCATTTTTATGATGATATTAATCATTAAGGTAGTCAATTTACACATTAAGTTGGAAAAGTATCCATTTCTTATGTAACTAATCCTGAACCCTTCGTTATTCGGGCGTTGAAGTCTCCGCTCTGGAGCCCTCCACTTCCAGTTCGTAAGGTTGAGTCAGGTTTCGCTACTCGCGTGATCTGTGTTAGAGATTAGAGCCCTTGTTTCAGGAATGCGGTTTTCTTACTAAGAGAAGACTTCAAGAAGAGTTGACTGACTGACGCGCGCGAGACGGATGGACGCGGACGAATTATGTCCAGGGGAAAAGCAGAGCTCTCGGCATGATTCCACTCGCGTGATTATCTCGGCAAAAGCCTAGAGCTCCTTGCCTTGGTCATGGAAATCTTAATCTTCTCGAACCCCTGAACCGTTATTGTATTTACCTTCGGCTTTCAAACCTTTAAACCGAGCGAGCGAGCTTCGCAATCATTTTCGAATTAAGAGCGATTCCGTTCTGTGAGACGGGAATATTTCAAGAACGCTCGCGTTCCCTACCGGTGTGGACGGTTTCTTTTATCTCCTTATGGAGTTTTTTTTGCTATTTGAATTTGTTTGACAGGTCGTGACCATGACTTTGTGTCAGGCGGTGAGGTTATGCACGGCACGATTAGCCTTCGGGCGCGTTGTCACGGACGCGGCTGGCGTGGAGTAGTCGTTTGGCCTATGTGGACAAGGGATTCTTACGTATAACTGCGGTGCGAATTTATTCTCCGGGATTGTTGAACGACCTCTCACCACCTGCTTTATTGAATACGCAGTTAATTCGGACTTCCCCGTCGGAGTAAAATCTCAGTCACCATTTCAGGGGATACTAAGGGCCACTTGATACATGGTCACTGCGAGGTAACGTACCGAGAAGTAATTGTTTAATTATAGGTGAATGCTTCTGCATGGTTGATTATGCTAAAAAATGTGAGGTGATTTTATTTAGCGACTGACCTTAGCTCGTACTCGAAAATCCGCGGCGTATTAGGACAGTAATACTATGTACCGTACTAATTCACCTCTTCAGAATAGGAAAATCTGGTTTCAAATCCCAATTATTTCTATTGATTTACCTCACTTTATTGTTGTATCATAGTTTTACCATAAATGAAGATAAAACCATTGTTTTTTTAATGATCGTATACTCAAATTACCTGTTTTTAAGGTCCCCTTACCCTCTAGTTGAGAAAAGCAAAGTTAAAAATCTGTTCCTTGTTTTAAGTAGCAGTCCATTGTTTTACTTTAATGCAATATTCTTGGGTATTTACAAGCTGTGCACAACAAGCAGGGACAATCAAGGTAATTCTTTTAATGACACCAAAATAAAAATCTATCACATCATTCATCCTTTTTGGGAACAGTCAATTGTTTTACATTAATAAAATACTGTGGGGTATTAAGAGACAGTTTCGAGACAAGATAGCTTTCAAATAGTGCACATTTTGCATACGAATGCCCTTATCTTCATTCTGATTCATTTAATGCAATTTATAAAAAAATCCCTTGTGAAACAAGTATGCTTGGAGTAAGAATGTAAAACGTACTCTTTATATAGAATGTTTTATGCCTTTTAATATTGTTGGATATCCACGGAAAACTAAAAATCAGGTCTCATTTTAAGGAAAGAGCTATCCGACATGAAAATGAATTGATAAATAAGCTGGAAGCATTTTTTTCGCAGGCTATACGCGATACAAACTTAGGAGCTTCCTTTTATCCCCAGAGTTTTCCCGACGGTCGAGTCGAGAAACTGCTCATTACTGGCAACGTTCCACTGGGCCTCGTAGAAGAATCTAGACCTCTCCTCTGTGAACGTCATTACGTAAATGGCACTACATCTCAGCCAGTCTCTCATCGTAATCTCTTTTTCTCAGCATCCAAGCACAACCACTGAACTCACTGAACGGCGTAATCCACCACATAATCGATACCAATTTATCCGAGCCCAGTTTCTCTCGTCTGAACCTGCTTGCTCCTCCAATCTTTCCTATCTGTAGTGTCCGGGTGGAACCGGCAATTTTTGCGCCTCTTGCTAAATATATAGTCGTAAAGTTTAAGAAAGAAACAAGAATTCGAACCAATATCTCACAGAAATATAAAACGGGTACTTGAACGAAGCAAATGGTACGTGAATGTTCTTCAAAAGTTGGAGAGATTATATCACAGTGATAAACTTAGACGCGAACCCTCTCATTGCTTGGAAACTATACTTTCGACAATGGGCTTCATATCCTCAGGCCAAAATGCCTACAGGCCGATGTATTGGTTATCAAGCTAATTTCAATGATATCTTTAGAGCTGCTTGAGTTTAATCGTTTTTTACAGTTAATCTGTAGAAAAACACTAATATCTATTACGACTAACATAGTTTATGTGGCAAAAGTAAACGAAATATTGATAGCCCAAAGGGGTTACCGCTACCCAATGAAGTTATTTAATGAAGGCTTCCATTTTCTTCAGAGACGCCCTTTAATTTCTCCATTGGTCCGATGAAAATAGGTAGCATAAAGCGCGTGAATATTTCATATATTTTGGCTTGTATTTTATTTCCAAATCTCTGATAAACTAATATGATCAACCGTTATGATATCCGATGGCTATCTTTGAACCATTGGAACAGTTTAGTGCAAAGTACGTGTTGCTAGTTTTGTAGAAAACCAAAAAAGCTGTACTTGATCAAATTTATACACGATAGGTAACTTTTAGAAACACTATTAGATCACTGGTGAAAACAGAATTCAAGTTTCAGAATTTTGATTTAGCTATTATCTATCAAGGTTTAACAAACATTCCTCAATGAGATAATTGTTTCATAAATCCATAAATACTGGCGTTAACGGGAGGACTGGCATTGTTCTTACGAATTCTTCTCGTAAAGTATTAAAAAAACCTATTTAATCTTGACCAGAATATCATCAATCGATTTTTAACACTTAAAATTACAATCAAGGGACATCTGACACTTTCAATAAGTATTGACATTCTTTTAGAAAGTACATATAAGTAAATGAAAATTTAAAAAAAAACAAACCTTAGGACACTAAATAGTATTTATTTTGCCCTGACTAACCTAGATTGGAAGTTTTCCCTATACATCCAAAGATAATCCAACAAATCAATTTGATTATGCGATCAATTTGATTATGTTCAACTCGGATTGGAAGTTGGGTTCGGATATATACATCGGACAAAGTGGTCGAGCCATCTCTGTAAGGGCTCGAGGACATAGAGCGTGTTTAGTATAAGGAGACATCTCATCAGCCTTTGCTAAACATTTAATCAAAGAGGACCATTTAAGTGACTTTTTGCCGGAAGTGCTACATGTTGAGCAGAAAGGAGCCAAATTGGACTACTTAGAACATTTCGAAATTTTGAGTGCTGCCAAGAACATAAGTGAGAATCTCCTAAATGAATGTGTTTTTCCCTACCACTCTCCCCTATTATCTATACCTTTCCCCCCACCACCTCCCACTGACCGTGACGCACGTCTCTGACGTCAACCAACCACTTCTTCCCCCAACCCCCCCCTCCCCAGATATATATTAACTCGCATACCATGTATAATGTACCTTGAAAATTATTGCAAGGCAGTCGAAACCTGGGTCGGGAATTAAAGTTTTAAGTGTGGAAAATACTAAGAGTTCTCTCTTTTCAGTCATGTCACTAACTAACCTAGATTAAAGGTTTCCCTATACATCCAAAGATACTCCAATAAAGCCTATAGGTGTGTATCAATTTTAATAATATAGATGTCTTTCAAACATTAACTCTCAAATGCCATTCTACTTATCACCATCAGCTTTGAAATAAATATTCAACGCCGCTTTTATTGCGTTCATAAATTTGTACCAAAAAATAACGGAGAATATTGGTTCCGTTGGATTAATCTCAGGGCGAAACTTTTCGGACCGCCTGCGAACCGGCTCTCTTAGGAAGGCAATGTCACACCCACCCACTCTCCTTGGCCGTCCTCCAAAGGAAACCCGACTTCGGTTTGGCATGCAGGACAGGTCAAGCGATCGGATAACACCGTGAGGCTTGCGTCACAAGGACATCGTTCCCTTTCCCACGCGAACCAATTATTGGACTACTCAAAAAAAGAACGAAGACGAAGCGTTGAAGAAAAGAAGGGGAAGAGATGCTAAGTCGAATCCGTTAGGGGGGGCTGGTCTACCACGGCCAAAAACGCTTCCGCAGACGTCTGCGCGCTTTTATTTGACAACTCTGCTTTTCTGCATAAAGCAGATGTTTACGCAAGCCTCTAGTATAAGGCTTAATACTTAAAATAAATGTCGTAAATTTTCGCTCAATGATTTCTTACATAACTATCTGTACCGACTGAGACGCGTGAATTTTTTCGAAAATCAGATGATTGCATATCAAATACGGCGTTAATTCCTTAAAAATCATTTCACTTTTTGTAAGAGAGAATCCTTCATTTCTAAGGTGTGTTGTAAAAATCTAGAAAATTGCGTATTGTTAGGGTCACACTGACCACCCTCCTAACCCTTACAACGCATATTCCACTTGGACATCGGCGGCGTTGTTGTCCGGGCTGGGTAATGTAAGTGAATACTGATATCTCTGCAAGGCTGCGGCAGAAGTCAGAACTAAAGGGGTATTTTCGGCTGATGTATACATCTCCTTTAAATAAATAAGATACTTACGGTTTGGTTATTCAAGGAAGCGACCTACTGCCAAGTTAATTTTTACACTTGAGAATAGGTAGGTAGATAGATAGGTGAATATTATTTATGATTTTAGAAATGTTCGGGTGGAATAATGTCTGTATGCATGTTATTGTCTATTGTCTTTTGTTGAAAAGGACAAGATTTTAGTAACAATATACAATGTAACAATTACAGCAACGACAAATGTCGACGATACAGAAACTTTCCCCTAGTTTTAAACAAAATTTCTTTTGATGCAAATGACCGGTGCTATGCATCTGGTGTCCACAAATGAGCTCACAAGTTGACGGTACGTTCATACAAACGAAAATAGTCATGGAGTACACTCTTCAACATCCATCCCGAAGCGTAGTTTATTTGCCATAAGTGTTTCAAGCAATGATCACTTTTGTCATGGACTGTGAGTGTTGTTTAAAGGATTCTCACGCACAACTCTCAAGCTTTCATTGCCTTTCAAAACTAAAACTACCGGTGCCTAGCTTAACATTTCAAATTTACTAGACATAAACTTTCTTGTCCTTTTGGTTGCTTTTTCGAAATTTCAATCGATCGAATTCACTAGACAAGCAAATAGCATTTATTTAGCTTCGCATTTTAAGAGTGATAACATTAAGTGAGAAATTTTAAGAGAAAATAAATATTGGAGCGCGAAAAGAAGATGAGAAATATTATTTAATTAGCCTCATTCCACGTCTCGTTGTGGCCGGAACAGAACCCCTTAAGGTGGGTTAGTTTCACTTGCTGGGAGATAGAGACGCTTCCGGTTCAGCGGACTCTTAGCATAGGAAAATTATCTATGGGTATATTACTGTATATTACTATTCTGTGATAAATATTTATAATTATCTAGGTGAATCCGTCAGTCTGTTATGCTTCGCAGTTTGCTGCGTGTGATGGAATAATTTCGTTGAAAGTGAATTTCGCGTTGATGATTTATTAAATATATATAATTTGAATCTTTGATAAAACACTGCCAAAAATTCGTCCTGGAATATATCATAGAAATATCATATCTGACTCCAAAATGTTTTCACTGGGCTAATTTATGAACCAAATGATGGGAGTCTTTCAACTCAAAAATATAGGAAATATCAATAATCGATGAATATTCTCCGAGATAGGTTGTACGTCACTGACATTACAAATATTTTGAAAATATTACTAATTGCCTCCAGATATATAACACCATAGGCAGTAAAATAACCTACACCTATATATTTAACATACATATAGAGTAATATTTAGTATGTATATGTAATAAAGCTCATATATAAATTTAATCTGTACTAGTAAGATTTTGATGACTGGGTATTTCACCCCTCATCTTTGAAGTATCATCAGATAGTCATGTTAATCATATTTTACCCTTTTACCTGGCGATTACTAATTGAATCTAGGTATTACACTACTGGAAATAAAAAACCTACCAAAACGTGCATAAATTTAGTCTGTACCAATAAAATTTTTGATGACTGGGTATTTTACTCGTCACCTTTGATGCGCCATCAGCTTGTCATATTAATCATTTCTTACCCTTTCGACCTGCCTCGACGATTTTGGCCCGGTGACCACGTGATACACATCACAAACCTCGTGGGCCTCATTACGAGGTCATCCAGTCGGCGATTTTACAGCCTACCCTCGTCCCACGTTCCTCGTTGCGTAAACATATATATACCCATCCGGAATTTCTTCGGGACAGCAGCCGCTACAAAAGTTGTCCCGCTCCTTTTTCCTCGCCCACTATTCCCTCACATATATGGTCGACCCCTTCCCCCCTATTCAACCCTCATCCCTCCTTTCCAACCCCCTCCACACATGCGCAAGCACAAGACTTCCTCGGTCTCCAATGCCTCTTCTTTCACATAACGGTCCGGCGGCGTTGTTCGCAGTTCTTTCGTCTATCTGTCTCGTTCATCGTTCCAGTCCTCCCTCGCGTCTTTCAACCTCTTTCGCCCTCTGAAAAACTTCTCCACGTCGACGATTCCAGGCCTATCTAACGTCCGTTCGTCCATTATTTCTTCTTTTTCTTCTTCTTCTGTATTTTGCTTACGTGTTGCAAAGGAGTTGATTTGTGTTTTTTTTCTCGAAAAAAAAATTCATTTCGCAGGAAGTAACGTGTAGTCTCCGTCCGATTCGCCTGGCTGGAGATGTGTCACGGCGTATGAGCGGGTGATGGTCGGACTAATAGGAAGGTAATGCTAGGCTCTCATTACCTTCCGTGCGTTCCGAGGCAACCAATCCTCGTAAATTCCCATGCTATTCCTACCTGAGTTACCATCCTCATTACGTGCCAAGTCCCAAAGTGGAATCACGCGGAGCCGGCCGAAAACTTAAAGGGATATCAAACGCCCGCTCGCATGTAAGATTTAGCTAAGTCAGCCATTACCCCAGTGCGTTTTAAAGCAATAAATATACATGAGCATCGATAATTAAAAAAATACTTTGTACTTTTATTCAAGTATTCGTAGAGAAGTACAAAGTATTCTTTGCGATATGGATACTGATATAGAATTCTACTCCTAAGTGACGCCTGACGTTTTCAAGTTTATATATACTTTAACTTCCACACTGGGGATGAAGTTATAATCTCGAAATTACGTGCCTATTCCCCTATGTAATCACAATCTACATCTACATCTACGTGATACCCTGCGAGCCACCACGAGGGTGTGTGGCAGGGGGTGAATATCACCAAACATGCACTGTTGACATGCAACTAGGATATTTAATGGAGACATGCTAGATAATATGGTCACATGCAGCTGGATGGTTAGTCATTTATAGCTACATGCAACCCAATGAGCCACCATATGGGTGTGTGGTAGGGGATGTTAGGACACTAGCCGTGTAAAGATGTAAGGGATAAGGTTTTGGAAGGTTAAATGGTGACGTGTATTATGGGAGTTTGTTAAGTGGAGCTCAGTTTGTGTTGTGGTCACTTATTGTGCGCGGATAGAACGAGTACCTACCTGTTAGAAAATGATTCTCTCTTATTTTATGGCTTCTATCGCTCCTAGAGATTTCGTCGATGGTTGATATCAGAGTTAGATCGCGTACAGTGAAGAGGAGCTAGGTTTGTGAAACGATGCTACGATAAGTTGGCTAGTGTGTCTGGACTGTTAAAAGAATTAGGATGGGAATCGCTATCACAGCGTAGATTAAATTATAGGCTTAACCTCTTAGCTAAATTTCAGGAAAAACATTTCTCTGACGACGTAAAAAACATACTATCAACCCCCTCGTACTACGCCAATAAAATTAGAGAGCTAGAGTGTAGAACCGATAGATATAAAATGTCATTTTTTTCTGCGTACCATTCGGGACCATAACAGCTGTGATCGTCGTCATGAATAGCTCAAATAGTGACAATAGGCTGACAGTAAATCTTTCTCTTTATATTCTCTACGTTCTTATTTAAGCATGATGTAAATATTGATGTTCTTATTTATGCATGATATTTTGAAACTGTAGTAGTAGTCCTTGTACCCCTTGCACGTTGGAACGATTGACGATAGAATGTTTCTTGGTTAGTAGATTGTTAATTGGCGCGTTGCATGTGTAGTACGCTTGTTTCAATGTAGTTTCGGTGTTCTACCGTATCATTCATGCATACCTGGTGTGGAAGCACCCCCTGCCACATACCCTTTGGGTGGCTTGCAGGGTATGACGTAGATGTAGATGTAGATATAGAGATGTAGTGAGGCGTCATGATAATATTCTCTGGGTCGTTCTGAAACATGACCCATGAATCAGCAGAGAATTTAATGTGAAACAAATAATTGCATCGCTGTGAGTTTATTTCAAAGTTGACAATAACCTACGAGCGCAGCGAAGTAATATTAGATGGAAGCCTTAATATTTGATAGATACATTAAAAGACCAGCTGGTTTTTATGCATTTTTCCGGGTACAAATTAGAACCAAAATATCTATGATCTCTGCAGCCAATAATGTTAATGATAACGATATTTACCGTCGTGATGATGGGCTTACACAAGCAAGTCACTCCCATAAGCTTCTTTTACAAGAGCTTGCAGAGATTTTACTCAGAAGAAAATGTTTTCACTTGTCAGTGCAGAGACAGATTGGTCACTGCTTACAGTAGCACCAATACAGTTCTACAAGGTACTTGCCAAAAATTTAAAAAGAGGGCTTGCTGAGCTCTGTTTGCCCGCGATTTCGTCGATAGTCGCTCGCTGCAAATAACTTGCACAATAAACATCCCATCGTTAAACCATCTTAGAAATTCAAAATCGCGTTGACCTTCCACTGTTTCATGTCATATAAAACCACCAGTTTATTAACAGTTAGTTTACATCTTCAGGCAACCTGTATATGTTACGTAAGATGTGAATATGTTACGTAACTTGTAACTTTTTATGTGATAAAACTCTGGAGTTGCTTAGTAATTGAACAGAAAAGTGAATAATAATTACAATGCATCGGTTTTGTCATCAGAAAACGCACCTTGTAACTGTATCACGATAAATTGTTGATCAAATGCTTATACTAAGCATTTGATCGAACCGATCGATCGAATATTAGCACCAATTTTATGATTTTTTTTTAACACGTTCCTCCTGAAGATAGTTAAATTTTCTGGAGGGATACATGAAGTTACAATCGCTCTCAAGAATGGTGGGTGGTTCTTCAAATGGAGTCAGGTGTAGGGCTCCAAAATAAACTCTCGCCAGCCTTGTGGGTAATTACGGCACTATTTACCGTTAAGCTGCCGAAGGAGCAAGTGCGCCAGACTCGCTGACCCGTTCTTTGCGAGGACGCGGGTGGATTCGTCGTATTTGCAGGCCGTGATGACCCAAGATAGCAACGCAGGTGTCCTTCTCAAACATTTCCCGTCCCCTTTGAGCTAAATGATACACGACCCAGCCCTTCGTTTTTGACCAGACCGAATCTTTTTCGCGAGGACGTGGAAAAATGCTGTTCTCTGTCGTAATGAAATTTTTCAAAGTTTCGTGGAGAAAACATAAATGATAAATGCATGTGAATGATGTAGAATGATAATTATTTTAAAGCATGGATCTTTATCTTAGAAATTGGAATGATTGGACCTAATTCTTAGCCCCCAATTATGGACCAGCATGCCCAACTTTTAGCCTTTAATGGGCCAAAGATAGCAAAATATCAGCACCTTACCGAACTGCTTTTCGAGATTTTTGACAGATAACACCAGCCCATTTACATGGGAAATGGTAGGTGCACGCAATCCTGAGAGACCTTATTTTTTTAAAATGAAGATTTCCTAACCTTAGATATTGTAAAAAACTAGCAGTGCGTAGTTTATTCGCCACTATTTTTGAAAATAAATCATTAAGGCAAATGTTGGGCCAATGTAACTCCGCATCATGGCCATACTTGAAGGAATAAAAAATTGCTGATGAATCTAGCCACATGGAATGCAACTGTTATCCCCAAGTAGCCTACAGTTATGGGCCAACAAGGGGCCAATTTTGGAACAATACGACATGTTTTATCCAACACGGTTCCCATTCGCGTCTCAGTATGGTGTGCTCCATGGGGAGTCACTATTTTCTGTCTGCATTACATTTTAGAGATCTAGACGAGACCAACAATAGTGTATGAGCGAACGGAACTCCTAAATTATTATTTCCCAATTTGTGTAATAATTATATCGACCATTTGATACTTTTTCTTGAAAATGATTATCAAAACTATACCCGAAAGCTCAAATATAATGTAACTTGCATTGAGTTTTATTCTGCGGCTATTTCATAAAAATACGTTGAGCAAGTTATACGAAGGATTGCACTCCTTAAGACTAAAGGAGAGTCACTGTTTTCTGTCAGGATACATTTTTCAAGATCTAGCAGACTCTAAAAATATAATAAAATAGTTCCTTCCAAATCTTGTTAAGAATTTAAAAGACCATCTGTTGCTATATTCTTGAAAATAGCAGCCAGAAAGGTTAATTCGAATATAATACACATAGAATATTATTATGTAGTGATTTTGATAAAAAAATTAACATATGGTGACGATATGGATGTATTTCCCAGTGTCGAAAATTTTTATCCAGTGTGGAGACATGGTAAATGTGGAGCAGTTTCATTTTGCGGTACGTTTTATTGGAGTAGCACTTAATGCAGTGTTATGGAGTCGTGAATGGCCTCATTGGTAGAAAGAGGTCAGTGGGCGACCTTTGCGAATATTTTTGGGAATCAGCGCTAATTCATAATTGAAAAGGGATAGCAGATTTTTGTTTTGTGTCAAGTTCCGTTGGTTTTACATTTAATTTAAGAGATGATATCTGCGTGAAATTTTAAATAACTCCGATTGCTCATTTTTTTTTTGTTTTTTTTTTCTATAAAAAAATGGCTTGATAATCTTGTGCTTTTTCCAAGTCAATACCCCTTACCCTCATTATAGAAAAAAATCTATAAATTTGATGGAAATTTATCCGCTCTCCATAGTTTTATTTTTCAAAATTATTTATATTTTTTCCTCTCGACTGAAAGGGATGATCTCACCCTCAATTTGCGAACTTTGCGAATTCCCACGACGTGTACAATATTTATTCGAGGTTCATAATTTCTTGCGTACAGGTGTCGCTCAATTTTGCATTTACAAGGCCTGATTCTAACCTTTTGACCCGAGAAACACTTAGTGGACTCCCCTGAAATTTCATCCTTGCATAATTGAATGAAATTTTTAGAGTTTTTATTATCATGCGAGGATGAGAGGAGAGGATATATCCGATGACCTAATCCGTAAAGCCTAACTTACTTACCTTGAGCGAAGAGTAATTGGGTACTTACCTGCCTGCACGTAACTGTAATTTCCGGGACGCGGGCGCGCTCGCGCCTCTCGGCACAGTTACGTGAACTACAATAGCTCGCCTTCATAAAACTTCCTCTCCATCAAACCACCCTCATTCCCCTTCCCCAGTTTTATACTCACCCTATTTGACCGTTCGGGTCGAATGGGCCCGACGCACTTCCTTATCCGGCGAGACCCAGTCAAGTCGGAGAGGTCTGTGAGAAACTGGAGGAGGGTATGGCATAACTTGCTGATACTTATAAGAGATCACCGAGGGTTAAATCCCTTACGGGACGATTCAAATTTATTGGACAAGAAATTGGCTCAACGTTGCGGTATAATATCGGGTAAAAATTTGGGCGATACGTTCCGCTCGCCAAGCATCAATATTTCATCCAATATTGGACGTAAGAGTTCTCCGTTGTCCCACATGAGTCCACCACATTAATATGGTTAAAAAAAGAACATCAAAAGAGGCCGCTTTATTGAGTACGAGATAGAAAAGTGTGATAATAGTAAAATTATAAAGGTATACCCGTTGTTTAAACATTCGTGAGACTTTTATTCCACGATTAATGCGGAAACATCTTTTTTCATCCACATTTTTTCAGTAGTCGATCAAAACTCTCACAATGCGGACGCACCCAGATATTTCGCTAAGAGAATTATATTTTGGTCGCATGAACACGACATAACTAACTTCTTTTCGGAGATTTGCCTGCGAAAATATGAAATTGCTCTTAATTCCACATCGGGTGTGGAATTCTCGGAGAGATTTTGACATTGAAATTGCACCGGAAATTGATACGTGCGAAGCAGAGCACAACCCAATACACAAGTGATTGGCCGGTAAGTTGGATAATGTCATACGGGTTTAATGAAAGCTGGTGAGCGGACATAGGTCCCGGCTTACTAGGAGACGCATCTCCGGAGGATTCCTCGGCCCCTCGGCTGGCGTTCCTGACATACTTTCGTCGGCTTTTTGACACTCTTGCCAAGTTAGTTTGCAACCCATATTCAACACTGACTAAATTAGAGAACATATTGAACATAGGCGCAATGGCACAAAACTTAAAATTAGGAAAATACTTCGTAAATTCTACACTTAATTGAGAACATAAACCGGTTTTGACGCTCTGCACGTAACAATGTACAGAGGTTTACTATGGCTTAGCGTCAAAACTGGTCATGGCACTCAAAAAAATTTGGGAAATAGAGAATAATGATTCAGATTTCATGATTTTGTAACACCACGAAGTGAATTCGTCGACTTTCATCCGAAAAAAATTATTTTTTCAGAGAAAAATGATTTCACTTACAAATTATTTTCATCCCAGGAAGGGAGGAAGAGATGAAATTGTCCCTTAATTTAATGATCTGTAAAAGGCACTCTAATTACCGATTGCAAGAACATTTAGCTATGAAATCAATAGTTATGAGATCCATGAAGTTATAGATCTCATAAAAATATTCGGGTTGCAGGAACACATCTACTAGTCAGGTATTTTATTTACCAATTGTTAATAACTTCAATTATTTAATCAAATCTTCTACTGCTGGATATAATTTATGAGAGTTTGGCCAATGAATAATTGCTAATGCAAATAATAACTAGTCAGCAAGAGTAATTAACGTGTCATTTGTCTCAAAACAACTCTTTTCTCTAGTAATTAAGTCTTCAAGCGGTTCATTGCGCATCCGTCATCTTGGCTGCATATGGAATTCGTAACCCAATGCCATAAGTTATGAAACCAATAAATTTTCGAATTTTCCTGCAAAATTTATTAAATTGTTGCCATGGCTTAACTGTATAGAAAATATATGCGTCGCACCTGCTTCTGGTCAAAAGTTCAGCGCCTCGTCTATCATACCTGACTGTGGCTTATGCTCTAATTAACATAAAAATGTGACAAAATAAATACTGTATATTTTTCAGTACATAATTTATGCTGAATTACATCTGCTCCTATTATATCATTCTGCCTACATGAAATGTAGTACTAGTAATTTTTTCGACTTAAGACTAACGAGAAAGTGGTTGCGATGGTGGGCGAGGAAAGGAAATTTTTGAATGAAATTCGAGATCGACAGAGTAGGTGGTTGGAGGAAGTGATACGGCTCGATAGGTTGCTCAAGACTGTGACAGAGTGACTGATGTTGGGTAAGCTGGGAAGTGGAAGAAAGAGAATAGGTTTCATTGACGGGATGAAGAAGGGTAGATCGTATACTGAAACGAAAAAGGATATCCTAGAGCGAGATAGGCCCCTGAATAAGTAGAAAATGGGAGATGATTCTCTGAAATTCAACAAAACCAACCTTAACCAGTAGAACACGTATAAAAAATTGACAAATAATTTAAAGTGTACTAAATGACTCACCATTGCGACTCCGATCGTCTTAACCTCGTGTAGGAAACGGAGGAGAAAGAGGTGATAGGAGATGGAAAGAAACAGGAAGAGAGTGAAAAGGAACGAGAGGCGGCAGAGTTCTCCGGTGGAACGGATTTGATTTACTGTTTCCCTTCTCCTCCTCACATCGCCGTGAGCGGGGGCGTGGAGGAAGACCCGACACGCCCTCACACCATCTTGCCTTCCACCCCTTCCTACCTGGTAGCACGCGACCGTCTAGTCACACGAGAGAGAAGGAGAAAACAAGAGCGAAGCGGAGGGCGAAAAATCCCCTCGGGAAAAAGAATAGACCTCGCGGCCTCAAAGCTAGATAATACCTGTGCGATACTGCGCGTGGGTCTGTGATATATCGGCGTCTCTTAAGATATGCCGGAAATGTAACTCGACGATAATGATCGTCTGGAATGAGCGGTTTCGAATGGCGCTGTACGATATGCACTCTATCTTGAGCGGTGAGCGATATTTAGCGTAATTTTAGTATGATCTTGTTGAAGTATTGAATTAATTATCAAAATGTTAATTTAAATTAAGAAAGAAATACAATTGAGTTGCCATGGAGGGCAATTTTGTTTACACAACACTTGGAATTCTAACTTATGACAGAATTAAACAAGATTTGATAGCGATATTAATTCAAAATAAATATAAGTCGCCTAGCTTCTACACGGGAAAGAATAAGTTATTTATTGTCTGTAAGTAAAGTCTAGACACCCGAATTTTAGATTCTCCATCCTGAAGGCGTAAAAATTGAAATCATTGCAGTCTAAGTTAATTTGTCATTTCATTTATTGATTCACTTTTTTCCTCATTATTTACTTTATAAAATGGGATACAATGCGTTATGTTTTATTTGAGCGTTGTCTCATACGATGAAATTCGATATCATACGATATCTCGCGTGTTTTTCGATAATGGGCTCGCCACGCGGGTACGAATGCAAGGACGACCGCTGAGGAAGGGGTCGGGTGAGCACAGTTCAAGGTGATCGTCAAGGCGTGAAGATCTTGACGCCTCCGACTTGCGGATAGCGGCCATGACGACAAAAACGCAACGATTTTTGGGCGCGCTCGGGTGAGGCGTTACGTAAGAAGCGCCGTTTCACTTAAGAGGAGAGGCCCCCCGGAGAAAATTGAGTCGATATTTTTTTGCCCGTTCTCTCTCTCTCTCTCTCTCGGGAATGTCCCTCGAAGCTGACTTCGTTCGATTCGGTACCGTTAAGAATTCGACTTTACTGTCGAATTACATTCGATTACTTTTCCGCCCACGGATTTCTCGATGGATCGAATTTTTTTTCTTCCAACCCGGAGTCCTTCAGAGAGAAATATTGCACGGGTTATTTTTCGTAATGGCAGTCATAAAAAAACGGCTGGTCCCAGAGAGGGTAGCGGGATGTTTCCGGGTGTATTTGATGACGCATAGCGTCCGAGAAGGTACTGGAATGATTTGTGAAGCAAGCTTTAGTAAATCAAAAAATATTTTAGGCTTTCCCGGCGTATGATGTTGTTAAACGTTACTGTGGCTTTCCGCCACGTCAAACTCTCCATATTGACCCAAGTTTCGATGAACGAGTCGTCCATCCGATCACCTCTTCTTCGACCATGGGGGTTATTTTGTAATTCCAATTACGTGAGAATTACGTTATAAACGTGGAAAATACGCCATTTTCCGCAGTTCAGCTCCAACATCCAGGGCGGCGTGACCATCGTCGGATCTCCTCGGCGGTGATTTTGCGGGTCTTTTCCGAGAGTCACCGGCTCTTTCACTTGACTCACCGGCTCTTTTCGGTGGCCCACAAGATCTTTGGATGCCCTAATGATGATGGACGACTCGATCATCGAAACATCAGCCAAGATGGAGAGTTTGACCCGGCGGAAAGCCCGAGTTACCTTTAACCACTTTAGTCAATCATTCTCCCTAACATGGAGGGCGAGCATTTCATAAATGGACTCCGGGATATGTTGTTGCTTGATCGCGGACTTGGCTACATTTGTTTTCCAAAAGATCAACCGGTCTGAATGATCGAGCCGGCAAAATTTCTCAACGGGGACTCGCGTTAAGTGCTTGGGGGGTGAGTTCAAGATTGAGTATGTTTTCCACCAACTACGACATTGTCTCACTCACCTTGGGCGTGCCAAACTGCAGTCGTGTTTGGGATGCGTGAATGTCAGAGAAGACAAAGAGAACTAGCAGACGAAGGAGAGCTTCCGCTTTGGTTTAGCTGGATTTACGACTCCAGCCCTGCTGAATACCTGCCGAAATTTGCCCGTGTTTTCAAATGATACGCTAAAAACTACGTAGTTATTGAAGAGGTTAGGAAGAAAGAATAAACGTAAATTTTTCCCGCGTTGATTCATTTTTATGTGGACAACAGATTTATTAAACCAAAACCTTATTCCTTACACCTTTACACGGCTGGTTTCCTAACACCCCCTGCCACACGCCCATGCGGAGGCTTGCAGGGCAGTATGTAGATGCTGATGTAGATAAGTATGGACATAGCAGAGAATGAGGGTCTGTAACCTTTGAATAGTTCCATGAATAATACTCACGTGTTTAGACGATTAATGGCCAGTTGCAGGAACGTAACATATGTATTCCATAAAGTTATGGGACCCATAAGCCATGACAACCATTCAATAAGTGTTGCACAAACATTCAATAAATTCATTGGTCTCATAACTTATGGCATGGAGTTATGAGTTCCATAAGTAGACAAGATGGCGGATGCGTAATGAACCGCTTGGAGTCTTAATTACTTGATTAAAGAGTTGTTTTCAGACAAGTGACCAGTTTGTTTACTCTTACTGACTAATTATAATGTGCATTATCACTTATTCATAGATTTAACTTTCATAACTTTAATCCGGCGGTGGAAGATTAGATCAAATATTCGAGGCTAGTAACTATTGGTAAATAAGTTAAGTAACTAATAGATTTATGGCCAGTTGCAGGAACGTAACAAATGTATTCCATAAAGTTATGGGACCCATAAGCCATGGAAACCATTCAATAAGTGTTGCACTAACATTCAATAAATCCATTGGTCTCATAAGTTATGGCATGGAGTTATGAGTTCCATAAGTAGACAAGATGGCGGATGCGCAATGAACCGCTTGGAGACTTAATTACTTGTTTAAAGAGTTGTTTTGAGACAAGTGACCAGATTGTTTACTCTTACTGACCAATTATAATGTGCATTATGAACTATTCATAGGCTTAACTTTCGTAACTTTTATCCGGCGGTGGAAGATTAGATCAAATATTCGAAGCTGATAGCTATTGGTAAATAAGTTAAGTAACTAAAAGATGTGTTCATGCAACCCGAATATATTTATGAGTTCTATAACTTTATGGATCTCATAACTATTGATTCCATAACTAAATTTTCATGCAACCGGCCATTATTCATGCAACCCGAATATATTTATGAGTTCTACAACTTTATGGATCTCATAACTATTGATTCCATAACTAAATTTTCTTGCAACCGGCCATAATTCAATTAAGCTGAATCATTTTTATGATGGGTACATTCGATATACGTGCTTATATCTTGGAGTCATGGTTATTTTCCGAGAAATAGGTGTAAGAAGATACGAGCACGCGGAAGGAAATGAAAGAACGCAATGTTTTCGCTTGGGTGACGTCGGTAACGCTTGGCTCTCATATGCGGTGGATCAATGAACTCTTTCCTTCGTATGATTCAGAAGGAAATCAAAGGATGAGAAACGAACAGACCAATTACATCCACGCAATAACATCTCAGGTACACCTTCATTTAAATCCACCGTGTGATTACTGTATTCGGAATGGAATGACAACCAATTCCATTTCAGACACGCCGACAAATTGTGCTTATTTCTGGGGAGAGGATGATGATAACCAGAGGCTCACGTAGTGCAAAATGATGACTATTTCTCGCGTGCATACAAGAAAAAAAAATACTGCTCACATCTTGGAGAAAAACGGTGTGAAACTACAGAAAAATGACTGGAGGATTTATCTAGCTATTTGTTGGGAGTAAATTTAAAAACATCCAACTTCTACATTCTCTATCTACTTACTACCCTGCGAGCCGGCGCATGGGCGTGTAGCAGGAGGTGTTAGAACACCAGCCGGGTTAAGATTTAAGGGATAACGATTTTGGAGGTTAAATGGTGACGTGTATTACGGGTAAGTATTTAGTGGAGCTCAAGTTTATATTATGGTCACTTACTGTGCGCGGAAAAAACGAGTTTTTGTACCTATCTGATCGGCAGTGTGTCTCTCTTTTTATATCGTATCGGTCAGACCTAGAGATGTAGTGAGGAGTCATGACAATATTCTCCGTATCGCTCTGTAACACGCCACTTCTGAATTTCTCGAGCAAACTAAGCCTAGCGTCTAGCCTCCATGTATCTTCCATCTAGGGGCTCCCACCTTAATCCCTCTATAAGTTGTGAAACATTTAATGTTCACTCGTGGCGGTTTTTAACGAAGCGAGTAGCTTTTCCTTGTATTTCATTAATTTTTTGGTTAAATCTTAATGACTAGAGTCCCAAATGCTCTCGGCGTATTCGAGTGTGGCCTAAGAAGAGTGAAGTAGCATCTCCCTCTTACTTTTGCATCGGGGGACCTTCCTATTGTACGCTTAACAAAAACTAGTTTCTTTAATGCTTTAATTAGTATATGTGTTCCCCAAGATATATCAGAAGTTGAGATAATTCCAAGATAATTAACTGCATCTGAAAATTTCATGTTTACTCCCGCCACACTGTAGGTATTGAATTTTATTAACAGTTATTCCGCTTCAGCATGTATACAGAAAAAATGCACAAATCCAGCGAATTAAGGCTCTCCGGCAGAAAAGTTCTTACGTTGGGGATACCTTTCCTTGAATACGGCACCCATATGGCATATAGACTTCTTTCCTTAGATTACGCCATTAAAATTATGCCTACGGTACATCAAGGATACTGTTCTTCTGCATTGCGACCTGTTTTTAATGTGATTCAGGAATTTGTATTGTTTCTGCTTTCGGATGTCTTGACGAACGAAACAGTTTTTCGGGGGACTTAATTCGTGGGATTTTGACAAGGGAGCGCTCACCGTGAGAAATTAGAAAACACGCCCGCCAAAATGTGCGTGTAATTGTCTGTCAGTTTGGGACGCCTGAATTTTATTGCCGTCCCGACAACCGCCATTTATAAAGGGGCATAAATATCCCTTCGGAGCGTACCTTTATCTTGGGTGGAGTTCACTTCTTCCGGCAACAAACAAAACAGCCATTTTTCGGATGATTCGGTCCGGTCTTTGCGGGCGTCTTATTTACCCGCGGGTCGTCATGGTAGCGGACCGCTCCTATTTCTATCCAGATCGCATAACCAGATGAAAAGAGCAGCCAAGACTAATGACTTTTACCGGAACTTTCCATGTTTAGAACAAGTTCCATTCCGGATATTCTATGGTTAAGTATGGAGACTAAATAAGAGAGGAGATAGTTTATTGAAAGAGAAAATATGGCTCGCAAACAATGGTAATGTCCGGATATGTTGTCTTTTCGAGAACTATTGAAAAGGAACGGTTATACCTATGTGCCTTATGTTCATTTGACATGAACTGGTGAAGTAGTTTTTTTCAGTCTCCGTGGACTAGGTAAAAATAAGAAAATTAAGCGTCACCTTTAAAAAAAACTGTCAAGCTTTCAGTTTTTCTATCGGTCACTGCGATGCGAATTGACCTCTTTTTTTGTTCATTGTTCCTTGTTATAAATTTGGTCAGAATGGACTATTTACATTGATAATCCTTTAGTATATTCCGCCCGCTTCCAGAAATAAAATTCGTAGAAAGAATTACAGAGTGCTCGTTTGTAAGCATTGCACCGAAAGAACTGGTCAGGAATATGACGAATGCGCGCAACATTCATTACATAATAATGCATTTGGAGCGACGAGTTTTCTCTATTTATGCTCCCTGCACCTGCTCTACTGCCCTGTCTGGTGGTCGATGGGGGGAAACATTTGAGAGCTTCATGTTATGGTGGCTCACTCACGACTCCCAATAAGTAATTCTTCTCGACTTCTACCATGATTCGCCAGCACACTTATTTTTCAAGTACCCAAGGGCTCCCTCCTTAATCCCTCTGAATGTTGTGAAACACTATTATGTTCGCTCGTAGCCGTTTTTAACGAAGCGTGCGGATTTTCTTTGCATTTTATTAGTTTTTTTTGGTGGCTTGCACAGTATTTCATCCATGCAGATAAACGAGAATCGCGCCAACCACCCAAAGGTGAAATGGCTCCACGATGCCTAGACCAGGTACATTTCAAGATACAAAGCGAGAGCACTCATTCCTTCGTCGGTGACCTCAATAAACCAGCGGCTACGGGGTTTGAAGTCGGGTCGCTTTAAGTGCACTGCCGTGCGCTCCCATTGGTCGCCCGCTGGAATAGGAAAGGGACTGGCTCTCTTTCATGCATTCCGAAGGGTCACGAGCTCACAGTTATCTCCGCTTAACCTTCAAAGCTTCACCCCTTCCCCTTGAAGATCGCTAAAGATGCTAAGAGGCTTTATGCACTTACAGACTAAAAGCTGGAGCACGCAGAGGTCTCTTCTCAAAATCAAAGGCGGCGGATTTTCCGTGCGCAGTTCGCTCATGCCAAAGTCCATTAAGAGGAGACGCGCTTCAGACTTCGTGAGTCGTTGTGAATAAGTACATCGAAAAATCTTATCTTGTCTTTTGCCCGAAGTTGATTGGGGCAATTTTTGTTAGTGTTCAGACTTGTATGGAACTTTTCAAACGCAAACTCATCTGCTATATATACACTACAGATTTAAGCTTCGCTTCGTGGAAGATAATTGTAGTAACTTAAAAAATACAATTTTTTATTCCTACACAGAATTTTATTTTGGATAGTACGACGCGCGTCACCGACGCGCGGCACCATCATCAAGTACCTGATGATGCCGCTAGTCGGTGCATTGTATTCTTTAAGGTAGTTTGAGCGAAATATTATTTTACCAAAAAATCAATGAATTCTCGGTCTCATTGAAGAAAAAAAATATGTCACCCTTCTAATGACACCAAATATTCAACCCCTTACTACATTACTTACCGAGATATTTGCCAAAAAATACCAGCGCTTTTATATGGGAAATGGTACGTGAATGGACTCCAGAGAGACCTTTTACTAAAAATGAGGACCCCTAGATTTCGTCAAAAAATCAGCAGGAATATGTGTATTTTTTATGTTTTCTCAACTATTTTTGATAATTTATCATATTATCACCGCAGTAAATTATTCGAGATCACAATAAACCTTCCGTTTTGATGGAGTTTCACACGCACCGCGCGAAAAAATGAGTCAAGTCAAAGATTTATTTAGATATTTTTGTTTAATTACTTACAATTTCGGCCATGTAAAACTATAATATTGCACCATTGATAATGCAATATTTAATTCGTGTGTCCCACATCTGGTGAAATTAAAACGTATAATTTGAATATGGCTTCTATTATGATTAGGGAACTATCTCGATCGCACTTCCTTAAGCATGAATTATTCTGTAATATATATATAGATAAAAGAGACTTAAAATTGCTTGTTATTAATTTGGTTTCTTGGCAACTTAATTCTATATTAACATGAAGCCTTATCAAATCAATTCTTTGTTACGTAGCCTTATCAGTTACTTTATCTCGAAAGTGACGCTATAGACGTCGAAGCATTAAAACGAAGCATAATAGAGCTGTACATCGTTTTTATTACAAGTTATTACGTAGTCTTATGGTGCTTGACACATTTTTTAAAATTATTTGATGAAATACATGCAGAAATTCTCTAAAACGAAAAAAAATACGTTTCATATCATTATAATGGTTCCAAATAAATATAAAGGTATCATGACGCAGAAGCAACACGTATTCGTATACATTTTTCGAATAAATTTCGAATTCCGCGCCGTAAACACAAGTCATAAAAACGCCTTAATTGAAGATTCTACTACCCAATACCTTATTTAAAAATTATACATGATGTACTGATAAGCATAAATTTACCATCATGAAACAATATTTTATATCGGGCTCGATACAGCGTCTGTTAATTGGAAGTGAAGAGAATACGGGGGAATTTTAAAATTCGCAGTGGAATTTTTACAAGGATAGGCCACCGTTTCGCCAAATCTTTCGTCAAGACGTTTTACGCGAGTTTTTACTATCCACGCCGGTCTCCCAGGCATCACTTGGCACAGTCCGTTACGATTACGGGCAACAGATGCCACATTCCGTGGATTTAAAATCCCTTAATGATCCACTAAAACTTAAGCTGGCGTGAACCTTTTCCTGCGTTCAGAACGGACATATGTTCCCGAGTGCAACTGGTGCAGCTCGTATTTTAACCGTAGCTCTGTCGAAACTCCCAAGTCTAAACTCGACTCTTCCTTAAGATATATTCTTTTCGTTCAAAATTCAATGCCTCTTACGATCCAGGAGCTTTACGAGTAAGATAAGAAGCGTTTCTAATGTGAAAAGATAGAAACGTTGTGAATGAAGTATCCTTCTGTCGTTGCAAATCGGATTTCAACTGTGAATAGCCCGTGTCTTTACAATGAAGTGTGCGGTTCTTTTATGGTATCTCATGAGCCACTAGCATTACTTCATTTCCCTCCATTGTCGTTAAATTGACTCTTTAAGTTTCCTAGCGCCGCTGCTTTTTATTTTCTCTGAGGATATGGATCGAGGATGGCCCTTCCTCCAGTACATTACCTCTTTTTCCGACCTCTGAAACCATCACTAAAAAAATGTACACCTGTTCTATCTGCAATAGAGTATTTTCCCGGATCTAGTCAATTGCCGGTGGCTTTAACTTGTGGAATGGACCCAATTTTTATGAAAAGGATAAAAAAATACTTTAATACTTTTTCCACAGTCTAAATCTTACTAATCTGACCGGTTGCGAGGTTATAATAACATTTCCAAATTTAAAATCAACCAACTTTTGATGATAATGTGAAATCGTTAAAACTGGTCGGCTCTGACAAATAAAAAGTATAAGAAATTCTGATAAATTATTCTGCCATGTGATAAGTGGATATCGACTCCCCTTTCCTCAAAGTCTGCCTTTTTACAAGATGCCTGCAACCATAATAGTACTAAATTAGTTGATATTATGATGAAAGCTTTAATGATATGTTGTACAAGTTTGCATTTCGGAAATTTATTCAATGGTCATTATTTATATTTTGATAGCACTAATCCCTGTTTTCCGATTTCACTCACAGCAACACAATAAAGGAATTACACTCGTCAAAATAAATTCATTTGGATATCGTTTCAATTCGTCTCTTTCGTGCATATATATTCGCATCCAAGTACGTTACTGCCCAGAAATTCATTTGTGCATGAGAATGGTACATAAAAAGTGTCCCCTTCAAATAATATAGAGAGGTGTTCCGTTGATACGTACGAAACACAGTTAAACACGAGCCGAAGCCTGGTAAGGTTGACCCTAGTGACATCTTTTGAGAAATCCATCATACTCTCGACTCGCTGATCACCCTTAAGCATCTTTCCACCCAAAGTTTATCATTTCATGTGATTTTGAATTTGTTTGGCATCTTTTTAACGAAGAAGGGGTTAGTAAAGTGACCGCGCTATTGTTAACCCTCTGAGTGCGGCATGACGTGATATCACGTCATGGTTGTCTTTACGCTGGTGCTGATGACGTGATATCACGTCATGGGTACCGTGAGAGTTCCAGCATTCACCTGAATTGTGAGTCTTGTGAAAGTTCCCAAGTGAAAACTGGAATACTCACGGTACCCTTGACGTGATATGACGTCATCAGCACCAGCGTTAAGACAGCTATGACGTGATATCACGTCATGCCGCGCTTATAGGGTTAATAATGTCGTCTTTATTTATTGAGCGATATTAGGCCTGTACAGTCCTCTCTTCCATATAACTCATTTCACAAACACCCATGTCCTGGGCAGATAATTTTCTACCCAGGCGGGACTCGAACCCGCGATCCTCGGGTTAGCAGGCGGGGACTTTACCCCGCCGCCACCGGGGCCGAATACACCCAATGTAAATGGACAACTGCGCTTTTTTTCGGGGTGGAAATAAAAGAATTTAAAAATAAGCACAGATACGCGCAAGCCGCGGCCTGGTAAGGTTGACCTTAGTGACATCTTTTGAGAAATCCATCATATTCTCGACTCTCAGATCACCCTTAAGCATCTTTCCACCCGTGGTTTATCACAGCATGTGGTTTCGCATTCTTTAGCACCTTTTTAACTTAAGAAGGGGTTGGTATAGTGACCGCGCTCGGTCCATTTGACCTCCAGGTGACCAATGCTATTATATTTGGGGCGTGGAGGGAATCTGGTTTATAACTCTTAGTATACCAGTCGCATTCATTGTTTCACCTCCTCTCGTGCTGCCCGCGACCCGTTCATCCGGTTGAGCCCTCGCCGTATCCTGCTCGAATTGCCTCCCTGGACGAAACGAGTTTTTCCCGGCGGAGAGGTAAAACGGTGAACTCACCACCAAAAGTATACATACCTGCTCCAGTCCTTTCCAGCGAGGCGAGCCATGAATCTCACATCTTTTGTTACAAAAACGATAAAAATTGCGTCTGTTTTTAATCAGGCTCACCGTTACCAGGCGCGATGCCTGTTAAACGTTTCTGGTCTTGAGAGAGGAAATAATTGAATGTCTCAGGAAAGGGAGGCCAGAAGAGGTGAAGATATTCCGAGATTTTTTCGAAAAAAAAGATCTCTATCTCTTTTAACTCGAAGTGATTTTCTTCACGCCGGAAACCAGGTGGGATTAGTAAAAAAAAGACGAATTAATCATGACCCAGGCTACTGACTTCTTTCTTTTTTAAAAGTCGAGAGTTTCAGGAAGCTGCATTGAGTAACGAGCCGTAGCCTAGATATATTCGCGTCCATTTGTCTTTGTCACGTGGGAAATGTCGGCGTGTTTGTATAGGGACTCGGGTGAACGCCATATATGTAGCTCTCATCCGTGTTGAGAATGCCTGTAATTCGTTTTTAGCGTGTTCATCACATAGCGAGGGTCGCACATGCTTATCAACTCGTTACTTTGAAGTGCGCGAAGTGCTTGTAATGAATGCACCTGCTCCGCACATGATTTTTGCTCCCATTGAGCTGGGCAACTTATTATTTCACTTATCTTTGCCTCTACAACATACTCTATACGGTTCGTTGATTTCATGACCTCTCATTAATTCATTATTCATCCGCGTAGTTTATTGCATTCGTAATGATCGTTTGGATATTTTATTAAAGAAATTTGTGGCCAAATTCATCATTAAAGATAGCTAATGTTAAGTACGATTAAGATTAAGGATGATGACGTAGGTAGTCGATATTTGTAATCATATCCTCTTTCAGTAATTAGCGATAACTTTGGCTAGTTAACGAAGGGTTACCTATAAAATGGAAGAAAGCATTGGGAAAACACGACGCCATCATTAGTCTACCGTTTAGAATAATCTTTGGTGAATTTTCAGTTTCACTAGCAACCCTCCGGGTGCTGTATTATTCGTGAAGTGATCCCACAATTTACCCTTGCAGGTATTGGTGTTTCATCAAATTCCTGCCTCTGCCAAAGGTCAAACTCCGCCCTTTATGATACAAAAGCAACGAAAGCCTCTATCGTCATCCTGCCACCCAACTTTTCATAGAATCGAAGTAGAGCACACATTTTACACTGGTAGATATCTGTATTCCATCAAATATCTACTGCAAGAGGTTAAACCTTGGTCTCTGAGATCTGAAATTTATCATATGCTACATGTAAAAACAATGAAATCCCCTATCGTATCCCAGAACTGCAGTAAGAATCAAAATAGAAATCTCATTTTAGCCTCAAAAATTTAGTGTATACACACACACACACACACACACTATAAAAAGAGTTTCAGGCTACCTTTGGGAATATATTCAACCTTCAAGATAGTGATAGAATTATGGGAAGTGAAATTTTAACCTTGAAAAGACGGAACGCATCGAAATCGTCTCAAATAATTAGTGAAATTTTGTGAAATATTTACTACTGTATTTTTCACAGTTGCATACTGAAGTATTACTGTTGGATTGGGTTAGATTTTTGGGGAGGCGACCGACAGCTTAGGTCATTTTCGCCGTAGGGAATTGGTAAGAGAGAAAGGGTGGATAGAAACCCGGTGTCGGCATTAGCCTGCTCTAAACGAAAGGTGACAAGGGGACCACGGTTTAACGTCCCATCCGACAAACGGAGAACTGCACTTGAAGTGCCCTCCACAAGACACTCAAGTAGGGATCGGATTTCGTCTGAAATACATCCTCCTCCGCAGGGATTTGAACCCTGGCCTACCGCATGGTTAACCAGTAATCTAGCCACCACACCAACCCAATCCCCAAGTACTACTGCTCCGTTATCAATAATAACCTTGAACTCTGTAAAGGGAGCTCTCTACAAAACACCTATCGGAATGACTTATAGGATCCCATATTCTTTTGGCGGGTTGAATACACCGTACGTTTCATTCTCGATGAGGACTCGGGTCTCTCACGGTCGTGACACTGGCACACTCCACCAACGTTTTTCCAGTGAATTCCGCCGTCCAAATCGACGGGCCATCCTTTAATGTCTACCAGGACTGTCTGTAAAACCTTGATAAACAATCATCCCCTAAAGGGGTTGTGCATGCATCCCGTTATACCTCACGGTCGGCTCTGCATTTGCATGACGTCCTTGTGCGCATGCGCCGCTTTTGCCGTGGCGTCACGAGGTCCACGGCCGTTGGCGGGATCCAATCGGCCGGCGGCGGACGCGTACCATCCGCGGGCGCTTCCTGATTCCACGCTATTCACGATCCCCCCTTTTCCGAAAGCGATTTCGTGGTCGCCGTGGATTTATTACGGTCTCCCACACTCTTTCAGGAATCTCCGCTCCGAGCCAATCTTGTGGGCGTACCGCATTCCTTTTTTCTTCTGTTTTTTCCCGCTTCCTTTCTTTCACTCCGTATTCGCCAGTACTGTTCATGACGGAGGCATGCAGGCAAAACGTACCTAGAAATAACACGATAACGTGCAAAGAGTAGGAAATGTCCACTGCAAAATAAATATGACCCTAGGCGAAAACTAAAGTCTCAAAAGCAACAGAAAATCGGGACGTCAGCAAAGATGTAGTCTCTCTTATTACGGTGGTTGGTTTTGAGAATCGCTGTCACAGATGTCGCAGTTACTTACTACTCGTCAGTGCCCAGAGAAATGAGTATTTGTTACTCCAAACGTGTAAAAATAATTACAACCAAATATTCTTCAAATTTATGGAGTTTTCAATCCATCTTTGAGAGAAAACAACTCCTCTTACGAGGGTATCATTCCATTATACTTTCATTGGAAGAAGGAGGCAACAATTAATTTGGCGGGTATCTTATGAATCGTGTCTTTTTCTGGAGACTTCGCTCAATTCAGCCATTTTTGTCGAACAATAAAAAGAACCGTTTTCTGCCGTATTCTCGCACCCCATTGAAATCAGTCCCACTTCTTCTTGTTCCCGAATCGCATTGTTAGCCATTCCTTTTTTCTCGTCTATGGGACGAGGATCGAAGAAATACATCCCTCCGAGCTCATCTAGTGGGCGTTGCGCATTCTTTCTTTCGTCTTTTTCTTCTTCCTCTTTCACTCTTTCCGCGCCGTTGCTGTCGGAGACGGCAGCGGCAGCAACGGGATGGACGCGTGACGTCTTGAGTTGCGTGACGACTGGCGAAGTCGGCTCGCCGTGCATTCCTACCGCCGCGCCGACCTCACGCCCAGCCAGCCCAGAGGAAGAGGAAGGAATGGGAGTCTTTTAAACCGAGCATTCCTCCATGGCCGGATCGTCCTTCCAAAACTCGTTCTCTTCTGTCCAAATTCTCACCTCCCCGAAGAGATCGATATGTATGAGCTGCTGAGATCAAAATTGGTGTAATTAGTTTTTTTATCGTATATTTTATGGTTATTTTATTTTTTTAGTTATCTTTATTTTATTTGTTTATTGATCTTTAATTTATTTGTTCGTTTACGTATTTTTTATTCATTTTTCTTTCTTATGATTAATTTTTTTTAAATTTTCTGATTATTTGTATATTTATTTTCAACTTTTAAGTTGTGTATTCTTTAATTTTTATAAATATTTCATGTGTTGTTTTTGTTGGTGTTACATTAGCTTAATCTGTCTGTAGGTTTTCGCAGGTTTTTCTCACTCCCTTACATATGTGGATGTTTTCCCAAATTGGTTTTTTTTCGTCAAGGATATCAACACCTTATTTCCTTATGTTTTTCCCACAAATGTGTATACCTTTCTTCAGATATGTCATATATTTATCTGACGAGAGGTTAGATGAAAGAAGCCTTAGTCTCTATCTCGCCCCAACGAATTCGCATTATTTTTATTATTATTCATGTGCGCTGAATCACTCCTCTCCAAATGGATAAATACATGGATTTTCTACAGAAACTCGTTTAGAAAGTCTATCACCATCTCTGGAAAGATTATAGAGATGCGATGGGAATGCTGTGACAATAATTTTAAAAGGAATTATATAGAACTTTCTTGCGGGATCGTTATTATTTTTTTCATTCCTGACATAATATCCGAGGAAAGGAAACCCACATCAATGCGAGGAAATTTGACAAAACGGTGGACTTATGACATTACATAATAGCACTTATACATCACCTTTAGCACGTTGGTATAAGTGTCATTGAAATCAAGAGCCGCTCACGTCTGGTTACCAGAGAATTTCAGGTTTAAAGAGTGTAAGGTCATCACACAGGATATTATTTGTTTTTGCCCAATACTTGTGCAAGAACAAATCATATCCTTTAGCACAACCCTTTTGCAGATGACAAAAGCGGAAAATATGATCGAAATACTATTAAAAAGGCAAAACATTCTTACATTCAATTTATTATATACAGTTGTAAGCAAAAGAGATACCGAAAGGAATCGCTATAGTTCATTACACTCATTCTCCTTTTCTTCTCTCAAAATTTTTTTCCTGATTATAAAAGTATTATAGTATCAGTTTAGAAGGATTATTCAATCACGCTCAATTTTATGCAGAATCAGGAACACTTACGTAAATAAGTGTTGGGTAGCAGTCAATTTATACCTTTTATGAGGAGATTATTACGTTAATCATGTATTGGCTTTTGGTAATACTTCATGATAAAAATACTCTGAAAATGTGAGAATGAACGAATGGCTGGCATATTCGTAGCCATACCCCATGGTGACAGATTAGAGGCCAGTTTGCTGAACATTTATGCGTAAACTTGATCGTCTAGATCAATTGATCCCAAAACAATTCTGTTCCTTTGAGTCTCATGTGACTCATAGCGGTGAATGAATGTCAGCAGTGTGAGAGTGTCTCCTCATGCTCTCCCTTCCTTCTTTATACGTCGATTCAAGGTGGCCAATGTTTCACGCTGGCTTTCAGAGTGAGGTGACTTCCATTACATGACCAAATCCTTCGATCTTTATCCACTCACACGCCTGCCTTTGAAGGGGTTTTCGTATTTTTTCATCCAAGAGTGAGTCGTTGAGAGTTCGCTTTTTTCCTCGTCCAATTGAAAGTCCATCAGAGTTTTTTTCGTCCATGTTCGAATGAGTATCTTCAATTCGGACAGTGTTAGAAAACAACATCTCGTTGGAATGTTTTTTTAGGAATGACCATCAAACGATGTTGTTAGTGATGGGTCAGGTGTAAAATTCCCAATTGTTACCTTTTCTCTGTGCCAAAAACGCAAACTTTTAGGGCCAGGCCAGGGTGATTTGTTTCACCCAACGCGGTTCAGACTAAAAGGTTGGCTTCCGCCATTTGTATAACTTTTGATATTTGACTTCCATACCCAAAATCATTTACACCATCTTTGCTATTATGCGACACAAAACTTTTCGTAAATATACATGCATGTATAGGCAGTGAGGCTCGAGTGATATTCGTAAAATAAGCTTTAAAATCAATTCGTAAACTAGAAGACCCCATTCAGGACCTATTGAGCCATGACAATCGATCTCTTCAGTATGCATTTACACCTCCATCTTCCTATCAATTTAACACCATGGTAACAGGATTCTGGCTTATGTAAAAATAGATGATGGACCACTAATTAGATTTGGAATGTGTGAAACAAAAAAAAATGGATAAATGCCGGAACGGAATGAAAGTTATTGGATGTAATTACAATGTCGGTTGAAACACTCGAGAAACTTTTTTTTCTAACCATGTTACCCTGCCTTTAATTCGTAATGCAAATGTATTCATTAGTCACTGCGGAAAGTTTAATATTCGAATGGTGTTAGAAGGCGTAAAAAAATACCTAGCTTCAGATGACTGACGGTTAAAACACCTTCCTCTACTCGCTCCGCTGGTCGCGGTAATGGGCAGGTGAGATTAAAAGCTGAGCAGTAATTTGCAGATGGAGCCGGTCATTAAAAGTGACACGCTCTGCACTACTACAGCTAAGGCTCAACATTCACAAAAAAAACTCCTCATAGAGTCTCTGAATCTTTGTTGTTGTAGCAGCGTCCATCCCGGCTTGCGATTAAACTTGTGGTAAAATCGCTGATGTTTGAACAGCATGGAAGCTTTTTCACATCTGGCACGATTAAATCGGACGTCACTTTGTGGGAGTAAATTATGTTCAGCATTGTGGCTTAAACCAGTCAAGTTTTTAGCATTTCACAGAAATTCATTTCACCGAATTATTTCAACGGTTGAAGCTTAGACATTGAAAATGACGTTTCTCCAAGTATTCTCGGGCTTACGTCCGGGTTTGTGGGTCCATATTGACCGACGTTTTGGTACTCCACTCGAGCCCCGAAACGTCGGCCAACATGGGCCCACTCACCCGGACGGAAGCCCGGGAAAACTTTGGGAAACTCGAACGCCGGAAAACACCAGATCCTACCAAATTAAAATGACGTTTTGAACATTGAAAACGATTGGTGAAATTCATTTCTGTGGAACGGAACTATTTTATTTTTTTCGCTGCTACAGTGAACTGTTTCTCTTCTGTGGGATTTATTTATTGTTAGAAGCATAATCCTGAGTTTTCCCTCCGTACCTTTCATTTTCAGAAAAAAATTGTGGAAAATTTAAGTAATTTGACACATTAGCATTCAATTTAAGTAGTCAGTGACGTTGCGCACGCTACCCGTTTCTACGGTTGATATTTCTTTGCATTTCAAATGCAAAGGAAGTTATCTGGAACTGCGCCGGCCTTTCTGGCAGTCGCCACAAAACGAGACTCAGTGAAAAAAGCGTGAAATTTTTCCCTAATTGTCTACGCTTTACCCCACTAAATACTCTGTAAAGAGCTACGCAGGGGAGACTTATGTGCGACTCTACAGCTTTGAGGAAAATAATTTGCTGAGCTGGAAATGGCTAATGATGTCAGTGAAAGGCTTTAACAAAGAATGCAGAAAGCCGCAATTATTCAGGATCGCCTTATTCAACAAAACTTTTTTATAATTCACTCACAGTTTCTGTAAAAAAACAGCACTTGTAATTTGAACGATGCAACGTCGACCGCATCCTCTATGTTCAAATCTCTGAGTCAGTATTTTTCGACGCTGTATGCATATACGAGCTGAAAGGCTGTATAATTTTATCGAAAAGCGGAGATATTTCAAGTGTGAACTAACTCTGGTTTCTTATCTTTACAGGTGTGTACCATTCTGTTCTCTCTACAATAATTTGCTGACGAGAGAGCCTCGTGAGTATTTTACCCTTTGGTATTACTTAAAGTAAATTAGATAGAAGTAATGACAACAAATATAAAATTTATTTGCTAAAAAAACTGAAATATTTTTACTGGCGATTGATATTATTACAATTGTTAGTTAGTTAACTAATGCGTCGGTAAAACCAGCTGTTAAAACCCCAGTCAGAACTAAAGAGCATAAACTAGCTATCGATTTCCTTGGATTTCATGGCCAAAACATTTGTTTGCACGCTGAAAAATATTAATTAACTCACGTAAATGCCTGTGTAATTTGTTTATTCTCCAAAGTGATTGAAGGTGTCGAGTTTTGTGAATATTATCGTTATGATACATCGAGTCGGTGACTTATTATGAGTTCAAATGATCGTACTGTAAATAATAAATGAATAATTGAACTGAAGTATTGAACACAAAATACGGCAAGATAAATCGAGTCACACATTTTAGATATCTGGGCGAGATCCTTGAACCCACAGAAGGAAAGAAGATAGCACAAAAGACTCGATTACAGAAAATAAAGAGGGCATATGGCAAGACATACAATATCTATAACAATAAATGCATTTCCATAAACACAAAGAAAAGACACTACAACAGTGTAATCAAGCCAGAGGTTCTAAATGCAAGCGAAACTCTTACGCTTCATATAAAAAGAGATACGGAGAACATACTTAAGGAAGAGCGAAAAATCATAAGGAAAATTCTCGGCCCAAAATTAACAGAAGAAGGGTATATGCTGCTCTCCAGGAAAACTACGGAGAAGATGTCCAACGTAGCGGCAGATATCAGAAAAAGATGACTGCAATTTTTCGGACATATCAATAGACTCCCACCGACAAAACTCATCAAAAAGGTCATCACATATTTACAAGGTGTCAGATCAACAATACCATGGTTGTCTCAAGTCAAGAGGTGATCTATAAAAAGCAAAAATAGACCCTAAGGAAATTGAAAACAGAATCACCTACAGAAATAAGATACACCAGTGGAACGTAATGTCGGAGAACGAAGTCCCAAAGAAACCAGGGACAAAGTGGACGGAAGAGAGAAAGAGAATCCAGGGAGAAAGAATGAGAGGAGTGTGGAAGATATGAAAGAAACTTAAAAATGAGTCATAATACTTTGCGTGTTCCAATAAAAATAGGGTCCATACACAACTAATAAAAATAATAATAAATGAATAATAATGTTTCTTTATCACTCCAACCGAAAATGCTTTCAACATAATGTCATTGGTTAAATCGGGGAGTAACTTTAGTTTGCCATGAAGGTAAACCTGAATTATGGCTACCATCGTTTACAGAGTAGGTTATGCACTCATGTATAAAGGAAATACAGCATATTGAAATTACAGTACATATATCAAATAATATTACAGTTATGAGAAAATATCCTCTGAATATTCTTTAGTAAATAACCAAGATCGAACATTTTTCATTGCTGTGTATAGGATTTATGTATTTATAGTTTAAATTTAGGATGATGTCTCAACGGTTTAAACGTCCATGTCAAATGTCCATGGTGAGCCATATTTGAATCATAGTCGTTTGTTTATGTGAATTTGTGATAGTTTATTAGAAATAGTTTATTAGAAATAGTCACTTCTAATGAATCATAGCGAGACCATAATATTTGTTTGTCGCGCTAAATTTATAATTACATCGGTGCGAACATCCACATATTTCCTTTATTGCCGTTAGTCTGTCAAGAGATATGGAATCATCTGAATGATTGCACGAGTAAATAAGGTAGGTAAATGATCGAGATGTAACCGATTTTCCGCTTCGCATTCCGCTCTCTGAATAATAGCGTGAACAAGCCTCATGTTAATGAACTTGGCGAGCCGCACGAACGGGGAGTCAACAGCAAGTGGGGAAACAGCAAAGCGGGCATTACCTGCTCCCAACCCGGATGTGTAAAGTGCATTTCTCCTCGCTCCGCTGCCCTGTCGAAGCACTGCCAACTTCACTCACACCCCACTGATTTCGCTTGTCTTTAATGGTGCACAGTGGTGCGCAGTCATAATCCTTTTTTCAACCTTTGTTGCTCCCTCTACTCTCCAATGTATCAAACCAGCATTGACCAACGTCGAAGTTTATTTTTAATATTCTTTTCTAAATTTAAGATGCAGGTTTTCCTTCAGTTACTCATTGTATTTGTGTTTTGTAGTTTACAGCTACAGAGTGAATTCGCCAACCATTGATTTTATTGTCTCTTATCAATCGCTGGAAAAATGACATTTTAAGCATTTCTGCTCTACAATCTACTCCCCTTATTTTATTCTCATGATCTAATCTACCGTATTATGTTGGATTTCGTAGGATATTGAAAACTTCGTCTAAAATTAATTCGGTTTTAAATTAACATACAAACGATTGAGTCTAATTTTCAATTGACGGTCTGAAAACGATTCCCATCCATTCTTTATTTGTTGTACCTGAGACAGTTAGCTAGGAAGGGGCTTACTGCGTCCCCTGCTCCAATTCTCTTGCATCAATTTTGCCAATGAATCGTGTTGCTCTAAACGACTTGAGATTTCGGTTTCGTCGCTGCTATGTTGCATAAATTGAGCAGTACTGAGCACGGGGCCTTCATTTCTACTCTGCTTTCTTGGCATAATTGTTTCACAAAAAGGCATTCATTATTCCGAGCCATATTTAAATCGTAGTTTGTTCATTTGTTTGTGTAGTGCTGTGATAGTTTACTAGAAAAGGTTGAGGCGACTTTTAGTCTTGTTCGCTCAGCTTACTCGCTACGCAAATTGTGAGAACTGATTTAATGAAATGATGCAAATGGCTATTAAACATGATGAAACTGAAATACTATTCATGTAACACTAAATATCCATGAAATTGTTAGTTTGAAAGGAAATTATTGAAAATATATGTAAACTGTGTACAGTATCATATGAAACTGAAATATTTTGTTATGTTCCTTTACGCAAAGTTCGTGGTTACCCCTATATAGATTTCTACTCTTTGGAGTAACCTAAAGCTTCCCAAAATTTTTTGTCATTGGAGTGTTCTGAGTATTAAAGAAGGAAGGAATAAAAAAATTGAAAAGTTAGACTTGTAAGCAAAAATCGCGTGATCCATTAACTGATTCATCTTTCTTCTATCTAATAAAAACTAATTCATAACTATATTTGCTTATTTGCTTATTATATCGTCGTTTGCAATTATCGCTAGCTTAAAACAAAGATAAAATAGGTGGGATTAGAGATTCTGTGGATCATGAAAATCATGAAAACCTTGCACCACTACAAAATGGTTTTCATAAAATAAAATGAAACAATACTTGCACAATGGATTTATGCACATGGAGATGCATCATGCAGTGCTATGATCATGTAATGGCATCAACCAGTATTTCCTATCTTCCGTCGCTCATTTCCTCAAACCAAAATTCAATAAGCGTTGTCATTAGTCACACTAATTTATCCCCCAGCGTGGTTTGATCACTTCTCCATTGGAAAACGTTCGTGGGAGGAAAAAAAATACCTGCAGTACCATCAGTACGGTACCAATCATCAATCCTGTTCAAGAGAAAATTAGTGACAGCGTACGGTGAAAAACAGCTCGCTGCGATGGCTTGGCCGGAGTTTTTGGCGAAATTTATTTCGTGCTTTTTCGCGGGCGGGTGCTTATTGCGGTACTAAACCTCTTCCCTCGACTCCATCACGATCATGGCCGCGATAATTGAGGAGGTGTGCAATGCGATTGTCGGACGTTGTGGTCTCTTCACGAAGGAAAGTGAAGCTGATTATCTAATTCGTGATCACTCTCTATCGGAGGGTATTCAACTCGAAAGAAAGGCATGAAAATATCGGTATTCATAACCGTCGCAGTCCGCGTACTCTGAAAAATGTTACCCAGCAAAAGAGGAAAGACGTATTTGGGAATGAAATTATGGTTTGATCACGATGCTCAAACCCGCCACCCACGAATTGGCAGTCGAGGACTTCACATCGTTGCCACCGGGGCCGACAACATTTTATCTTTACCTTTAGGTACGCCCAACATTGCCTGTTCATTCTTGGTTAATTTAAAAAAAGAAAGAATCCTTGAAACCTAATATTAATGGTGAGTTTCAAAAGTGTCACTAATAAATAAATGTATGATATACTGTCTAAAAATTGGTGAATCATGTTGAAAACTTCAAATCTGACCAGCTCATTAACATTTGAAGCCCTCTTTCAGATATAAAATGCCTCTTTTTGTAACCTCGATGACTTATTTAAATGAATAACATATTCATATCATTCAATATGATTGGTTTCTCACTCTAATTAATTTTTAGCTTCAGAATTTCACTTATAATACTTTACAGATTTAGAATTATAGTATCCACTATTCACTTGAACAACTCCTTTCTCCCGCTTACATCTCGAAATTTCTTGGGATTCAATTTAGAGTGCGACATGTTGCCGATAAAAAATCCCTCTCACTAGCTTCAATTTTTTTTCTACGATCCTCGTCCCGCAAAGCTTATGTAAGTTTTAACCAAAACGCCTCGCTTCCTCACCTATGCCTCCAAAAGCCAATATACCTATCGTCATAGTATTTTTGGAGAGGTAATTTTAAATCCTCAACTTCATATTTTAAAAAAACTGTCTACTCTGTTAAAGTAGGTATTCACTTTCTCGGTAACTGAATTCATTTTTTAGAAGAAATTATGATAAAATATGGAAGCCTCATTTTATGGGAAGTGCCGTTGGGCGTGGGATATTCTCGTTGCCACGATCCTAAGCTAGTGTTCGCATGCAAGCGCATTAATCACATCAGCATAAGATCGCCATCGGCACTTAACCAGAATGAAACGTGCATTCTTCGAATGCGGAGAGAGAAAATGCGTCCCTGGGAAAAATTGCGAGGCTGCAATTAATCTCATTTGCACGTTATGGAGAGCATCCCAGAGCGGACAGATTAGGTTATCGGTGCCGTTAGTCAGAGATGTTTCCCGATCGGGAAAGTAATTTTTTTCTTTATCCCATCCCTTCTTCTCCCAACCTTCCGTTTTAATGAATTCCTCCCTCTCACGAATGTTGGACCCCAGTCGATGCGAAAGAGAGAATGACTAAAAGGGTCTTCGTTTAGCCGTGATTAGTGAGATTCACCTCGCGGCCAAGAAGGGGTCGTAGGCGTGAGAAAAGACTTACAGGAAAAGCCTTTGTTCCCGACTCCCACACCGAAGAAGGGCAGATTCTCCCCCGGTCCGCGGACTCGTGCAGTTACCGGCATCCTCCCGTTCCTATTCAGTCGTTGAACTCTCATAGTCTCCCCGAGAGTTGAAATCTCTCCCTCATCCACATTTGCGTACACTACTAGCTACGGCTAGTGTTTGTTGTATGGGCGTGGGAGAAATACATTCACAGCGTTTTCGGTGCTGCCGTTTACAAACTGGGACTCATCTAACGAATAGTATGAAGGATTTTGGACGAGAAAATGAAAGACAAAAGTGAAAGCCAGACTAGGTCCTAATTCCGAATTCACAGAGAAGATTTGAGACCTGGTAAAAATATTTGATTAATAATAAAGTAAAAGTTATAATAACACGTTCATTCCGCTTCAGCTACTGTACATACAAAAAATACATTCAGAAAGCGATTGGAATTAGGCGCCCCAGAGGACGGGTACTTATATGGATTTTAAATGTATTTCCTCTTGCTGTAAAAATACCGATCTCTCAATTTCTTTTTAGACGATACTTGGTTTTTACTAAAACATTAATTGTGGTAGATGAGAATATATTTTTGTGCTAGAAAACTATAAAAATGTTTGTAAGTCTCAGCGTAAGGTTTAGGAAGTGAGACATATTGAAAAAGATGAAGAAGACTGCACACCTCGTTAGCAACTGCTGCGAATGAATAGATATTGCCGCTCAACTGATGGAGGGACTAAGTTGGTGATCAACAGAGAGTCGAAGACTGCAAGCTAGGTTTAACAAACATGAACTACTTCATGTCAGGCGTTTTTTTGTACGATGCGTAAGGTAATCTTTTGCCCCGCGCTGTATCTCAAGAACTGTAAGTAGTGACAGAATTGAGAGAAAGCTTGTTTAACTGATAGTACACATGTAAATGTCCATTCTTTCCATGAACTATTACTGGTTATAATAAAAACGGGTGACGCTAACATGGGGCACATCGTAAACGTATAATAATGTATAATCCACCTCTGTCCTCCAACCCCTCTTTTTCCTAAACCCTCTCCTTTTATGGGTTTTGCCCTAACATTCCTTGCCCTACGACCAGGCGGCGCCTCATAAAGTAGCATGTTGATGAAGACGAGTTAACAGTTAAGCCAAATCATTATTGACGGAGGTCGTAAAGCGTACGACATGAGAGAGCCGTAATACCATTTTACAAGGCGTAATGGGCTCTTGTAAGTCAGATGGTGAAGGTCGACCTTTTAGGCTTTACGTCTCTCGACAGACCAAGAACCTGCCAATCAGATTGTTTCCATCCGAATGCCGGAATCAGAAATACAAACTCAGGTACCTGTTGATGAAACAGTTTGACAGCATTTTTGCCGTATCATAAGTTAAGGCACGTGATCATATTTTATGAAGTCGTTATTTTAGCGAGTGTTCATAGCAAATGAATAAACTAAGGATGAATTGTGAATACGAGAAAATCGATTGTTGTCACTTCGAAAAATCGTGTTTTTAATGACTGCGGAAGATAGAAAACGAAATAATTTTAATTATTGAATCATCACTGGCCTATGCAGTTCATACGGATCGCAGAAATAATATAGCACCCATTTTTCCTTCAATTCTTCTTGCATTGATATTCATCTTAAGTCGCTTATTTGGGATGAAATATCGTGTATAAATCTCTACAGTCATGTTCTTTTGATTACAATAGTATAATGGGCATTTGGATGCACTCAAATCCTTGTATAGGAGACACCTACTTCAGGTTTCTTATCAAAACCGATGCGCGTTGACTATTGTCTCTATCTGAAACGGCAGGAGTCGTAAAAATATCTCCATTTAAATCAATTTTATGCATTTAATAAGAATACACTCATTAATAAAAATAATTGTTATGAGAGAAAACACAATGGGATAAGATTGTATCATCGGTATTCATACATATATTCAAGAGGACGTCGGAGCTGCATCGCACTGAGACATGCGTCACCGAAAAAGAATTCAAGTTTTCGCCGTTTTTTAGCCGAGGCTACGACAAAACAGGACTCATCATCTCGGCCCAAATCCATCACGTGACTGTGCATCTGTGCGTCGTGACAATGAACGCAATCAACTTTTATCCTTAATGGCCATCATGGGAAATATTTCGTGACCGGTCGTGGAGATATGGTGGCAGTTTTTAAGCATCTAGCTCCCTAGGTCATACCTCACCGATTCTGAGAGGACTCCTCTTGTAGCCATGTGTAGAAGGAACATTCTGAATGAAGTCACGAAATTTGATTGGTGAATAAATGGGAAACTTGATTTCAGCTTAATTTAATTTCTCAAGCATCATTATCTCTTGGGTGCCCTCATCTGTCAAAAAAGAACAATTTCCTGAAAATTTTCTATGTGAAACATGAGAAATATTCTCATTTTTGGGTTATGTATCCAATGCTGTATTTATTGAGCAAAACTTCATGTGAATAAAAAAAATCATATGTTAAAATGAAAGGAAAAAAACCATTCGATTACATCTGCTGTAATATGGGAATTGGTCATATTTATTACATTGTTTGTGTGCCAGGTTTTTAGCAAATTCTAAGTTTTTTTTTACTTTTCTTACCCCAAAATTTATGTATAGGTACGTACAGATGTATGATCATGTATAATCAGATGTATCATATATGATGATGTCTTGAATATAACTAATTGGTTATGAGAAATTAAGTACATATATTTCGTTGATTGCAACATAACAGTGTAAAAATGGATTTTTAATGGGCTAAATCTCGTTCACCATGCGGTAAATCGGCTCCCAAGTTGAACTTATACATTTTTAGTCATGTAAAATATTTTTAACCCGCAATTTCAAAAATTTCTTAAATAATGGCATATGACTAAGAAGTAACTTATGAATATTCGTGACCGTCAGACTCTTGTGATACTAATGAGAGGACTGCCGTCAATTGTATAGCCATTGAAGAAGAAAAGCGGTATAAAACTGATGGAAGGGGAGAGAAAATTTGGTGGAGATTCGTAGAAGGCTGGAAATGGATAATGTGGATAGGTGAAGCATTGGGAAATAAGATCATGTTCAGGAGAAAATTATAGAGGAGAATGTTGGGGAAAGATGGAGGAGGAAGAGGGGGATGAAATAAAGGGGGTATGAAGGATTAAAAAGAGACCTAATGATGAGCCATTGTAACTATTGACGTGAGGAGATATCCCAGAACATACACTGGCATAAGGACAGAGTTGATATGAGGAGAGAGAGTAAATGAAAAGTATAACTTAGTTATTCCACATAGATTTATTGACAGGACGACCTAGGTTTCGACGAGGCTTGTCTTCATCAGGTACAGTATTATAAGAAGACATAGAATATATAGTCACACAAATCTGTCTTCTTGTAATACTGTACCTGATGAAGACGAGCTTCCTCGAAACCTAGGTCGTCCTGTCAATGAACCTATGTGGAATGACTAAGTTATACTTTTCATTTACAATGTTGAACAAATTCCACGAAGTCACGCCCGAGACAACGGAAAGAAGAGAGAGATTTGAGCAACATGAGAGAGATTTCACGGAGGGCAGGAAAAATTATGAAAATAATTCATAAATGTCGACCCCAAAATTCTTCATCTTCCACAGCTCTACAGCCCGGTGTGGGCCTTGGCTTCCTCAGTCATATGCCTCCATTCGGCTCTCCTATTTTCTGTCTCTCTCCATCTTCCAATCCCCATTATTTCCAGATCCTCTTCAACATCTTGTAGCCATCTTTTGCGAGGTCTTCCTCTCCTCCTACTCCCTTCCATCTTGTTATTAATTAACAATTTTGGCATCCTGTAACCTTCCATTCTTAAAACATGGTCCAGCCATGGCAGTCGCAATGACTTGGAGAACCTAACTGTCCTTCTCTTCCAATATTTCATTTACTTCACCGTTCATTCTTATTCTCCACGTTTCTCCTTCTTTAACTGGGCCATAGGTTCTCCTTATTATTTTCCTTTCAAATCTTCTTAGTGTTTCTTCATCTTATTTGGATAGGACCCATGTCTCAGCTCCATATGTAACTACTGGTCCTATCAATTTTTTTCAATTTTCAATTTAGTTTTCCTGGACATAAGTTTTGACTTGAGGAGGAATAAATTTGCAAAATATAAGCCTTGTTATCTTGTATTACTCTTTGAATAATCTCCTCAGAAATATGATCTTTTAAGAAGAGACGGGATAGAAGACTTGCCCAGAAGTTGGTGGATAGTCCAGTGATATTATTTTTAGCAACCGTTTGCCGCCAGTTGACGTAACCTACTCGTTCCGCATGGAACTCAAGTTCATGGTTACTCAAGAGTTTCAACTTTCCCTTTGGTTGACCATGTTCGCGAGTTAAGTGATGGAGTGAAGTGAAGATAAAAAAGAATTATCGTCGCCGTGAGTAATTAGGAATCATCCAGCCTTGAAGCTTCCTTCATGTCATTCAGATGGTCTTGAAAGCAGTGGCATAAGACACTGAACCCCAGATCTTTGGACCGTGGCATCATGTATCGTAAAACTTGGCAAGTACTTTCTCTCCAACAAATACCGCCGCAATCAATTTTCAGTATGTCACGCAAGTTGCTCTCTGCTCGGGTTTTCACTCAAGGTACTACCTTCAAATTCATTATTCTCTCATATTAGAGTCATTCAACCATTTGTTCCGACTAGGCACTGTATGTTCGCTTGTAGCAGTTTTTCACAAAGTGCGTAGCTTTCTTTTGTATTTCATTTTTTTGTTTTGGCTAAATATTTCTGTCCAGGGTCCCGAATTCTGGCGGCGTATTCGAGGTATTGCTTACCTAGAGCGAACTAGCACCTCTCTTTTACTTTTTCATCCGAGGACCTATCTATTTATGCGTTTGATAAACCCTAGTTTCTTTAATGCTGTACCGCATATGTTTTGTATGTGTGTTCCCACGATATATTAGAAGTTAAGGTAATGCCAAAATATGTAACGCTTAACAGCCAGTCATGTTAACGATGACCAGCAACAAGGAGAGTGCCACCCAAAATAGAATGCTACCATGTAACACTAGTTTCATACAACGTCGCTTGTCGCTTTGAAGCACATCAGTCTGCCACGGTAACACAAATATATATACATACCAATCACGCCGTTCCCTTCCGGCGTAGACACAGTCACAGGGTTGCACTCAAGAATACATATCTGTACACCTAACTCTGCTTCAATAATTTCCTCCATACTGACCGATCCTTGCAAACCTCTTTTGCCTCATTTACCCCCATACACTGCTTCATACACGCATTCCTGTTTTTAAGACTCCTAATATTCCTCCTCCTAAGAATTTCCTCAACCACATTCAACCACAACTTTCTCGGCCTACCTCTACCTCTCGCACCATTCATTTCTCTCTTATATATCTGTTTCGTTATTCGACTCTCATCCATTCTCTCAACATGGCCAAACCAACGAATCACACTCCTTTCATATATGCCCATTATTGAAGCATCTAACCCAGATCATTTATAACCCACTCATTCCTGAGCCTATCCAACCTACTTTTGCCGCAAACACTCCTCAGATAACTCATACCCACGGCGTTTAGTCTACTCTTATGTCAAGATTGACATACCCATGTTTCATTTCCATAGAACTAAAAGGGGAGAAGTACACTTTTGTACCCTAAATATATCATTATAAATAATATCATTAAAAATTTTGCCATGTTTAGTGAGACCTCTCTTTGACTTTATACGGTCACCTCTCCTTTAATTTTTCTTTTACTCTCTACGGACACCTCCAACTTACGGACAAAATTTAAAACCCACCCTAAGTCGTATGCCACTCTGCTGGGATAAACTCTCTCATATACGGACACTCCCATTTCAAAACAGGACACCCCGACTCAAAAGGATTTGTTTTGGATCGAGCAATTAAAGGAACATTTCATCACAAAATTCAGTAATGACACACAAAGAAGTTCGTTTGCTTTACAGATGAATTTTGAGAAAAAGATTGTGAGTAAAGAAACAAGCAAACAAAGATCAAGATAGCTTTTTAAAATGTGCACAAATACACTAAATTCTGCATTAAGTTCGAGAATTAAATTGTTTCTATTTTTGCAGTAATGTCTTATTTATAAATCAATGAAACGCCTTTTCCTCTGCCGTTGACTCCTTGCTGCAATTGAAATACCACTTTGATGCATGAAGCCGAAAGAAGTGTATCGTTGTGATGGGCTCACCTCTGACTTACGGACACCACCTACATACAGACACATTCACGAGGGCGACTGCTGCCCGTAAGTGAAAGGTTTTACGGTGTATACTTAAGGTAGTTTGAACGAAATATCATTTCACCTGGAAATCAATTAATTTGGTCTCACTTTCAACAAAAATATATCACTCTTCCAATGGCATAAAAAATTTAACCCCTTACCGCACCACCTTTCGAGATATTTGCCGAAAATACCACCCCTTTTTCATGGGAAATGGTACGTTCATGCACTACGCAGAGATATTTTTTAAATGAGGAATTTCTAACACTTTAGATCTCGTCAAAGAATTAACATTGTGTTGTTTGTATGTTGTGTAGTTTGTATGTTTTCTCAACCATTTTTGAAAATTAATCATGTTGTCAACGTAGTGAATACTTCAGGGTCACAATAAACCTTCCAATTTGAAGGAGTTTCGAACATACCGCGCGGAAAAAATGATTCAAGTTAAAGACTTATTTAGATATTTTCATTTAATTACTTGCGATTTCTGGCATATAAAACTACCTATTTTATTACACCATTAATAATGTAATGTTTCATTCGTGTGTCCTTCAGCTGGTGAAATTAAAGCGTACAATTCTAATATAGCCTCCATTATGACTAGGGAACTACGAGGGGCATTCAAATATAAACGAGCCTTTTACTTTTGAGGTTTTTTGGGACTCACAAGGAGTTTTACTCGTTGATTTACCTCACGATCGCCGCACAATAAACGCTGCTTACTACTGTGAACTTCTTGACCAGGTTCGAGCTGCATATAGGTCAAAAAGGCATCGTCAACCCATCCGAGACGTCCTGCTCTAGCACGAGAATGCAAGACCCCACACTGTAACCCTAACGAACCTAAAAATTGGATGAAATGCATTGGACTACACTTGATCACCCTCCGTACAGTCCTGACCTTTCACCTTGTGAATTCTATATGTTTGGGCCTCTCAAGGAAGCACTTTGAGGAGAGCGTTTTGCGAACGATCAACAGGTTGAACAGTTTGTGCGCCATTGGTCGGATACCCGCCCGAAGTCATTCTTCGAAAACGGCATGAACCAACTACCTGTTCGATGGGAAAAATGCATTACTAAGGAGGGTAACTATGTAGAAAAATAACTATAAGGTGTGTTTTCTTCTTAAATGTAAAATAAAATTCCTTTTGCAAAAGGCTCGTTTATATTTGAATGCCCCTCGTATCACGCTCAAACCACCTTAACGTAGAGAGAGGACGGGTGAAGTTTTTAAGGGTGGAGGAGCAAGGGGGGGGGAATGGGAGGGGGGATGTGAGCAAGAATGAAGTGGGCGGCAGGTTGCGGAAGTCGGAACGTGGAAGGCAGGGCGGTGCGAGGAATATTACGTGTGTGTGCGCGCGTAAAGGACGGCCTTCGAGAGGGGGGAAGGAGGGTTGGGAGGAGGGGTCGCGCCGGTCGAGGAGGGAGGGGAAGAGGGACGGCTGGAGAGTCGGCGGAGCCGGGGTTGGGGGAATATCCCGTTAAAAAAGCAGAGAGGGGCGAGAGCTGTGCCCTGGCGGAATCGTCGAATGTGCTCAGGAGGAGTCGCTGGTTTAAACGAAGGATGACACCATAAAAACGAGAGGAGAAGCAATTTAGCCGACCAGGCCGACTAGCGAGGTTGATGAGCGTAGTGGAGAGTATTTGTCTGTACTTTCGAGATCACATACCCTATAGAACTGCGCCGATATAATTGATAAAAGCAGTTTGAGTGAAATATTTGCATAGTCATGATAGAGACTATATTTGGATTTTATTTTTTTACTTTAAGGAACTCCTAGAGGCATGACACACACATTGATACGTCATCATGGCAAAAACTACGGTTTGAATTTCTAAAATACACAGTTAATAGCTAAATATAAATGCGTTAGACATTAAATTAATTGATTTTTTCACGCCAAACGCTTCATCACCGTTTTTCTTTGCGATTTCGTAAAAATTACAATGGTGAGAAGTTGTATTACTATTGAAAATAGTTAATAAAAAGCAAAAAAGAGTTACAAACTGCACACAATACAATTTCTGGAGTGATCTATGAACTTGAAACTTCTCATTTAAAACAAAGCCGCCTTATATTGCTTACCTGTGCTATTTCATCGGTAAAATGGATGTACTTCTTTGTCAAAGTTCTGCGTTAACAGCATGGTAAGCGGACTACATCTTGGTAACATCACAAGTATGAGATCCGACTCATTCCTATTCTTCTGATATGGCCAATCAAATAAAACCACTTGTTTCATGCATTTAATTCTGTTATTCCATACAGACTGTTCTGTTTAACATAAGATATTTTCTAGGAATCGTCGTGATTTTCTTTTCTTCTTAGGTGGAACATATTTCTGCCTATATTTACCTTAAGAGATGACAAACCAACCAATATTAGAATGTCGAGAACTAAATTAGATATGAAAAATATCACTCCTGTTGTAAACTATTAAAGCTATTAAAACTGTTAAACTGTAAACTGTTAAAATTACAATATTTCAGAAGAATATTCTGAGTTTGACACCAAATATTGGAGAAGTAATAAACACACATTGTACTCCGAAACATGAAATGTATGACTGCTTAATATTAGATTCCAAAGAAGATGATTAGATTTATAATTCCAGTATTTCCGGACTCCGAGGGATAAAATTGTATGTACCCTCAGCCAAACGAGTTGTCACTTTGAAAGCGTTGTGTCCCAAAAAATTCTCAAGAGCTCATAGTTAGAGAACAAGGGATCTCCCGAATTTTGGTTTTTACCGTTGCGCTTCAGGAAATTCGTCTAAATTCTCTAAAGGTGGTCTCGTCGAATCACCCCCTACTCTATACGCGGAAAAGGTGACTCGAATAGCTGAAGGTGACTGAAGCGTAACGGGACGATATCAAAGGCGGTGTGGCTTTCAAATGTTCTGGTCGATCCGGGTTTTATATATTTTTTATTCACGGCGTCGAATCTTAAGCAACTGGCCTGGCTACCGCTTAAAATCGTCTCATCTGGCGTACGAAGAAGGAGTGAGTTTCAAGAAAAAGGTCTCGGTGAATGGGCCCTCCCGCAATATCCCAATTCCTGCGTTGAGTTAAAGTTCTTCTGTTTTTTCCTCGCGTCCTTTTATTTGAAGGCGGTATTTTTTTCCTCTGCGGTCCGGATGCAGGTACCGGTACGTATCCAACTGTTTAACAGATCGCTGGATGCATAGATTCGACAAGGGTTAAGGATAAAACAGGAAACTCTCGTGTTTTTTTGGATGGTTAAAGGTACAGAACCAGACGGAGGAAACCGTGATTCCTCCCCGAAATCGTTAGTAGAGGTTCACGGCATTACGAGGATATATTTCCCAGATGGTTGGTATTCCTGTTGAATTAGGTCTCTGTTATGTGTTTTGGTGGGACATAAAATATTCTTTCGGTACTCATAATTCATTTCATTAATGCATTGGTCATTCAATCATTAGATTGGTGATTGCAACTCTCAATTTCTCTCAATTTCTCTCAATTTAATGCCAGTTATCACCATGTGGTAGTTGTTTTTGTGTACCTTCCTCTACGTTGGTCTATATCTTTATCTTTTAGCCATACTCTTGAGGCTTGGGACTTGGGACTATCAGTCATGTTTTTTTAAAAACCTACTGTTCTTTAAGATGTGTCCAACCCACCTGACTCATCTTTTCAGTATAGCAATCCATACGGTACTTTCCGCCTCTACTCTTCCGTAATCCTCACCATATCTTATTTTATCCGTCTATTTAATCTCCCTCCTCAAACCCAATAGTTAGAACGCATATAAACTTTTCTGGTCTGTTTTCCCAATGGTCTTTGTTTCCGATACACTCGGAGCTTCACGAACGTTTTCACATACAATTTCCTCGTTCGTAGTCCAATCTTTTTTGAACAGTCAGGGTTATTAGCAATACTTTATTTTTCCTTAGTATATATGCAACTGGGCAGGAAGATAGTGAGAGAAAATTTTATGTAGTAGAATTCAAATCAAACTACTTCACGAGATATGAAAAAACGCGAAATATACATATAAGATATTAAGTATGAACCATTTTTTTTGTATCCAAGCAAAATTCTTTATGCCATCCTCACTACAGCATTACTTATTAAATTTGACTTCCAATACAAAAGTAGTATTAATTTTTTTCAATCTCAGATTTCAAATCATTATTAGAGATTATTATCAATTTTTTACCCTTCTAATATCGCGTAATGGCATTTATTGTCAAAACTTGAACGTATGAGCAAAGTATTCGCAGGTTTTGCACCGGATTGGATCAAGGTGTGATCATTGAACAATGGTACCTGACCCAAGCCAAGCAGAAAACACGACGGAAATTAAGACAACGAAACAAAAGAGCACCGATGAAGTCACCACTTAGTGACTCTCCTTGCACGAATAAGAACGACTAAATACCACTTGGATCCTAATCAAAGGTCATTAGGGGATCTGGTTGGTGTGTTGGCTAGAGAACTGGCTAACCATAAGGACGGCCAGGATTCAAATCCCTGCAGAGGAGGATGTTTTTCAGGGGAAACCCGATCCCTACTTGAGTGTCTTGTGGAGGGCACTTCAAGTGCAGCACTTTGTCTGTCGGATGAGACGTCAAACTTGGTCCTCTTGGCGCCTTTCGTTGAGAGCCGGCTAATGCCGATGCAGGGTTTCTCTTCACTCTTCCTCCCTTTCCTGTCCCCAATGGCGAAAATTACCCTAGCTATCGGTCGCCTGTCGGATGAGACGTTGAACCGTGGTCCTCTCGGCGCCTTTCGTTAAGAGCAGGCTAATGCCGACGCCGGGTTTCTATCCACCCTTTCTTCCTTACCTACCTCCTATGGCGCAAATGACCTTAGGCGTCGATCGCATCCCCAAAGTTCAATCCAATGAAAGGTCATTTACAGAGATTTATTTTTGAAATTTTTTCATCCATTTACGTTTTCTTTCATGCAGTTAATATCTTTGTTTCCTTCGGCATAGTTTATAGTGTAATAAATTTATTTACCCATTGGTTTCAACGGCTATTTTGTCGTCCATAGGGGAAATACCGGATATAAACCCTTCCCGTTGGTAGAGCAGAAGACAAATGCTACAGCCAAAAGCACAGGCTATAGACGCACCATTACATCACCGCAAACCATATTTGTGGTGGTTATCTTTTTCATTTTTATCATTTTTTTGTTTTTCAATTTGTTCTGCATTTTTCTTTGCAGCGAAATTGGAGACTAATAAACTCTTTTTAATCGAATTGACTCAGCAAATCCGTGATGAAGATGGCATTGTGAGCAATAAAAGCTTTGATGGTCCTGGAGGAAAACCCTAGAAGACTTGGGTTCCGTTGATTCTGCATATGTTAACCCTGTGGATGTGGCATGACGCGATTTCACGTCATGATTTTTTACGCTGGTTCTGATGACGTGATATCACGTCAAGGGTAGCATGAGTGTTCCAGCTTTCACTAGGGGGCCTGGCGAAAGTTCTAGAACTCATGGTACCCATGACGTGATATCACGTCATAAGAACCTAGCGTAAAGCCAAACATGACGTGATGTCACGTCATACCGCACTTAAAGGGTTAACGAGTATACTTTAATTTTTCATGACATATTCACAAAAACACCAGAACTTTTGTTACCCATTTGAACTAAATATGCGATCAAGTGGCGTCTGGTATCCATAGTTATTAACACGTCAGGTCGGTGAGTCATATGAAAGTGGTATTTCGGATGGAGATACGGTACTTGGGGAAAAAGTTTATGGGTGAATGAACCAAACCGTGCTATATTATTACAATTTTTTGCCAGATTTATGAGTATCAAAGTTTTGAGGGACATTTTTATTCCAATTACGCGGCTCATTGAGTCCGAATTCATTCGCCGACAAATGGACGACTCATAAAAACGATCGGGAGTTTGAACTTCTGACCTCGATGACTTTTGTCCTGGTTCTTTCTTAAAGGGATGATGACTGGGTCGGTGCATTACAATAGCCCAACTTTAGGTATTTGGCTCAATCTTTGGTTATATAGGGACCTCGCGCATTTTGGTGGAATTAAACCTAATGAGAGGTTAATGCAGGCTTTTGCCCATGCTTTAATAGTCGTGGCTTTATTAACTTCATAAGGGTATAGCTTAGAAGAATTTGGTGATAACTCTGCCTCCACTTGAGGTGATTTGCAGGATATTATAAATACTTACGAAATTACGTCTAAAATTTCGCGTAATTTTTGCTTTTTTTTCGATTTTATCGGAAAGTGTACGATAAACATTTGCCTCCAGGTCGTGCAGTCAACAAGGAGTACTACCAGGGCGTATCTAAGCGGTTTGCGAGAAGGAATTGGAAGAAATCTCCCGGATTCGTTGCAAAAATCTCATGCCAATAAGACCACGATATAATACATGCTAAAATTTCAACTTCGTCTATTTCTGGAGATGACAATAGCATGGAAGAACGACGTTTTCCAAGCATTGAGGAAATAAAGGACTCGCTTTGGAAGCTAAACTATAATCAAATCATCAGAAATAATTGGCTCAGGATAAATTTTATTTATATCATTGGAATAAAACTAGGGATTCGCTGCAGAACAGATTGGTTTAAAATTTCATTTTTCCCGCAGTCGATAAGAGATCATAAAAACGGCTGTTAGTAATTGAATTAGGTTAGTTGGCAGGTCTTGTTGCTGATTGGTTGATTTGCTTACATGTGCTTATTTTTTAACCTGCTATGTAGTACTAACATCACATCGGAGGCTATACGCTAGACATAGATTACTTTAGACATTCAGAAAACTGTCGTGTTTCGGAGCGACACTGTGAATATTATCATGACGCCTCACTACATCTCTTGGTGTGATAGAAGCGATAAAATAAGAGAGATACATTGCTGAACAGATAGGTACAAAAACTCGTTCTTTCCGCGCCTAATAAGTGACCACAATAAAAACTGAGATTCATAAAATGCACTCCCACTATACACGTCACCATTTCTCCTCCCAAAACCTTACATTTTTACTCCTTTACACGGCTGGTATCCTAAAACCCCCTGCAACACGCCCATTTAGTGGCTTGCTGGGTAGTATGTAGATGTAGATCACTTTTCGCATGGCCACCGAATGACTAATGTATCTCGTTTTTCGTAGTAGTAATATACATTAATACTAATTGTTTCGGCAGCACTGACAGTGTACCGATTGTGTGATGAATGTAAATGTATGGTACTTGAGCAGCATAGTGGCGATAACTGAGACCCAGCCAAACATACTTGAGGTGGCTTGCAGGGAAATATGTTGATGTATGTACCAAAAAATATCCTTCAAACAGACCATCTACGTTTGAAAAAGACGCTTGCCCAATTTTGATACATTTTGATTACACTATTTAAAAGAGGACAAATCAATTAATGTGGATAAATAATTAAGGTTTATTGAGAAAAACGGTTATTCCGTGGAATTTTCGAACTTGGTACATGCAACTGACTTCAATGCTGTACATCCCACGAACGGACTTGGAAATCTTTACCAGAGCACTGCAGTTTCCTGTCCTTAGTTTCAATATACATTAATACTGATTGTTTCAGTAGCACTTGTAGCATACCGCTTGTTTAAAGAATGTTAATGAAAGTTGCTTGCATAGTATAGTGCATGTTGGCGATAGCTGAGACCAAGCCAAATATACTTGATTTGGTTTAGAGAGAAATATATTGATGTTCATATCATAAGTATCCTTCAAACCGACCGTCTAAGTTTGGAAAAGGCGCCGGCAGAATTGGCTCAGAATAAATTTTATTTATATCATAGGTACTAAATTAGGGAAATGCACTGCAAACAGATTGGTTTTGCGTCTCGTATTTCCCACATTCGATCAGGAATCATAAGCGCGGTTATTATATATGGAAGTAGGTTAATTTACAGGTCGTGGGGCTATCTGAATTGGCTACTTCAGCTAATTCCATAAGTCAATATAATAATACCTAGAATGGAAGGTACTTCTTTACTTTCCATGTAACTGAGCGGTTAGTAAAATGGTCCCACCGGTTAGCGTGTCGCACATTCTGCAGGTAGCTTCCGTTGCTCACATTAGCTCTTATTTCCTATATAATGCATTATATTTGGCGTGCACTGTTTCGAAGGAGACTTCTCAAATATCTAGAAAAACAATATGGATTTATTGAGAAAAACGGTAATGACGTGGACTTTTTGAACAAACTTGGTAGATGCAACGGATTCCAATGCCGATATCCCACCAACGGACTCGGAAATCTTTCGCAGACCACTGCAATTTCCTGCTCCACGTCCGTTCCCATCCATCTCTCACTTATCCCTCCCATCTGATCGCCGGCACAAGAAAACCAACCTCCCCAATCCTCCCGCCGCAGTCACTCTCGACTTCCTCGAACCTCTCGCCCAGGGTTCCTCCTGCCAAATTCGAGGGCGAGAGCGGTCGTAATCTTCGCCGGCCATCCCTTCCAAGTTTCCCTTCGAAGGAAGAGTACAGTTACGTTTTCTCCTCTTAGATTTTTCGCCCTTCCGCTCGATAAAGCATCCTTATGGTCGGCCGAACTTCAACCTTTTTTTTTTTCCTCCTCCCGAAACAAAAAAGAAGAAACGTACCGGGGGTCCCTCCGAAGTTCTCAGCTCCCTCTCGCAACCTTTTTCGTTGTCGTTGTCCCTTCGTGACCCGACGAGAACACCCACACCCCATATAACCAGCACCAACGCACTCCTTGCCTCACGGAAGGGTCCAAATTGTCCGGTGAGTCATATCTTGGTTACGACTGGATATATCCTGTGCACCGTAGGGTACACGGTACGCAAAAATATCCTACTCTAGCTTAAGATGCCACTATTGTATTTTACTCTCAGTCATGAATGAATGTGGGTTAAATGCTCCAGTAATGGACGTGTATGAAAGGAGTGTGCTTCGTTGGTTTGGCCATATTGAGAGAATGGATGAGAGTAGAATAACGAAACAGATATATGAGAGTAGAATGAATGGTGTGAGAGGTAGAGGTAGGCCGAGAAAGTTGTGGTTGAATGTGATTGAGGAAATTCTTAGGAGGAATATTAGGAGTCTTAAAAACAGGAGGGCGTGTATGAAACAGTGTATGGGGGTGAATGAGGCAAAAGAGGTTTGCAAGGATAGGTCAGAATGGAGGAAATTATTGAAGCAGAGTTAGGTGTACAATTATGTATCAACGAGTGAAACATTTTGACTGTGCCTACCCCGGAAGGGAACGGCGTGATGGGTATGTATGTATGTAATAAAGGTTCGCTTTCTATTTCCTTTTCAATACTTCTTCGCTTTTTAATGATCTTTTGGTTAACATTTAGTTAAAATGGGCGGGGATCGAACCCTCGATGCACATGCTCCAGAGCAATCGCACTAAACAATCCACCACCCACGCTCTGGCCGTTTCACTCTTGCTCGACATCTAAATCTCTATGCTTAAATCACATGTCGCTAGATCTCGGTCACCTGCAACTATGTGTGTGAAATTCCAAAAAATAGTCCACCCTACGGCTCAAAACTGACACAAATTACTATATTCATTGTTTATATTCTTCTTTTCAGGTATTTCCGTCGCGTGTTTGGTTTTTCTGAAAACAGTTTCTCCCCTCTTCCTGGGGGCGTCTTCAGGTCCATTGGACATTTTGTAATTGTTATTATTTATTTCCCGTTGTTATGTATTTCGTTGCTAGTACATCTAGGACCATAGGGTGTCTCCATTGCCCGCTCCTCACTGTGGTTTCACCACTCTCTCCCAGGTTGAGGCAAGTGGGTATCCATCCTCCCGATTGAAATTTGATGGATATTTAACCAGCTCTACCACTTCTCTGATCAGCCTGGGAAAATAACGATTTTCCCTTGAGAGTACTCTCACTTGGTCAAAGGCAATCTGATGTCCTGGCTCGAACCACGCATGCTCTGCAACTGCGGAGAGGCTGAATCTCCTCTTATCGGTGGCCCTCTGGTGCTCTTTAATTCTACATTGAATTGCTCTTCTCATCAAATTTCAATCGGGAGGATGGATACCCACATGCCTCAACCTGGGAGAGAGTGGTGAAACCACAGCGAGGAGCGGGCAATGGAGACACCCTATGGTCCTAGATGAACTAGCAACGAAATACATAACAACGGGAAATAAATAATAACAATTACAAAATGTCCAACGGACCTGAAGACGCCCCCAGGAAGAGGGGAGAAACTGTTGTCAAGAAAACCAAACACGCGACGGAAATACCTGAAAAGAGCAATATAAACAATTATAAGAGTCGCGGAAGCCTTCAAAGAAATTACTATATTCATTGATTCATTCGCTAAATCTCAAATCTGGGAAGAGCTCAAAAACGCCCAAATACTATCATGTGGATACGTAACCCATCTCGTCATTCCCTATCGAGGCAGGCAAATTCAAAGAATTTAGTTTTTATCGTAGACCTTGAAAACAGGCTCCCTTTTATTTGATTTCCTACGTCATTCCCTATTCTTATATTCACTCATGTAGGGATACCATGGTTCAGCATTTATGCGGATATCTCCGCATTAACGAAATGAAAGGTTTCTGAAAAAAATAATTACGTTGCATCATCATCATTGGTTGCTCAATCCTAAGATTGGTTGACTGCAGCCCTCCACCCTTCCCTATCTAATGCTAGTTCCCTTAACTCCGGATTCTTTCCTATGTAATTTCCTCTTTATTTGGACCATGAACTTATTACTGGGCCTTCCTCTTGGAACTTTTCCCTCTATTTTACCTTCATTTATGTTTTTTACACACCCATTTAGTCTCAGGGCGTGTCCAATCCATCTGGTTCTTCTTTGTTGCACATACGTGTCGAAAATTTAACCCTCTGACTCTCGCAAGTGTTCCGTTACTCACCTTAGCCGTCCCAAATTTCACACCCTCTGATAATTAGACCTCTCTAGTTTCGTCCTCACTTGCCTTTTCGTTTCCGCCCATAGGGTTGCAGCTATTAGCTTATGGGTCTCCCAGGTACGGTTCTCGAGGCGACGAGGGAAATCGCTGGGAGAGGCCGTGCAATAAAGTCATCCGGGAGTGTGAAGTTTGTGAAGTCGATCTCAGATGGAAGGGCATCCCAGCATTGAATGGCGAACACACGCACAACCAGCAACTTCTGTAGTTAGTGCACCAGTATGAAATTTCGACATAGTTTCCGCTTGAGAATGTGGAAAGAATTTTGATGACCGAGATCCAAGTACTATGGAGAAATAAATAAGCAGTCCGACTCCTAGTAACCATCAGAGATAGCTAATGCGCTCCAACCAGCGCCAATTCAACACTTCGTGTAGAAGACTCCATTTATTATCCCAAGAACTGTTTTCCAGCCGAAACCTACTAATTTAGATGGTACAAAATAAGGGAAATAGGTTGTAGAACCGTTAGATGTAGAATGTCATTTTCTCCACGTAGAAATAGGGATCACAATACATCTACGCCTACATCTACATATTATCCTTTTTGCCTTATTGCGGTCAAGCATACAGGAATCTAGGCTTTATCAAGAGAGTACTCGGAAAATGTGATGAGAAAGTGAAAGAACGTTGTTTTTCAATCATTTGGCCTCATCTGGAATATGCTGTTAGTGTATGGGATCCATACGAAGCGGGGTTGATATCAGAGTTAGATCGCGTGCAGCGAAGAGGAGCTAGGTTTGTGAAACGATGCTACGATAAGTTGGCTAGTGAGTCTGGACTGTTAGAAGAATTAGGATGGGAATCGCTATCACAGTGTAGATTAAATTATAGGCTTAACCTCCTAACTAAATTTCAGGAAAATCATTTCTCTGACGACATAAATAACATACAGTTAACCCCTTCGTGCTACGGCAGATTAGATCACGCCAATAAAATTAGAGAGCTAGATTGTAGAACCGATAGGTATAAAATGTCATTTTTTTCCGCGTACTATTCGGGACCATAACAGCTGTGATCGTCGTCATGAATAGTTCGAATCGGCAGAAAGTAGATCTTTCTCTTTATATTTTCTACGTTCTTATTTATGCATGATGTTAATATTGATGTTCTTATTTATGCATGATATTTTGAATCTGTAGTAGTAGTCTTCGTATCCCTTGCATGTTGGAACGATTGACGATAGAACGTTTCTTAGTTAGTAGATTGTTAATTGGCGCGTTGCATGTGTGGTACGCTTGTTTCAATGTAATTTCGGTGTTTTACCATAGCATTCATGCGTGCGTGGTGTGGAAGCACCCCCTGCCACACACCCTTTGGGTAGCTTGCAGGGTATGACGTAGATGTAGATGTATCCTGCAAGGCACCCCAGGGATGTAAGGGAGGGAATTTTAATCACGCCAAGTAATAATGGCGATACATCAGTTCCATGAAACTTTGACCCTCACTGGGTGGAATAAATGTACTTAATACCTTAAAATTATGACTAACAACTCACCCTGTATGAAATTGCAGGCATTGTTTAGATTCATGCATGATTTAGTATCTTTTAGTACTATTTACTAGTTGAATTTATAACACTAACCATTAGTTGTATCATAGTTGCACACCCTTATGCATATTATGCATAGCATAGTTGCATCATCATTAGTTTTATCTAGCAGTGTTGCATAGTACCATATAAGTCTACGCAGCACACTCTTTATTTTCTGGTCCATCCGCACATTGTTATCCTGACTGCTTTTAGCCTGCGCCTAGCGGCTGGGGGAAAGTGCGCGGTTCTGAGTTGAAATGGGTAGAGTGCTGCATGCCTGGTATGGAATTCACCCGTTCCACACACCCTTGAGGTAGCTTGTGCGGTATTTCATTGATGTAGAAGTATAAGCGTGAAATTTCTCTGAGAAAACATAATTCCCCTTTCTGAGGCTTGAACCCGGATCCCCTAATATCGAGTCGAGTGTTTCAGCCAGACAACCAAGGTGTCCTCCTACCCTGCGGAATTTTGTGGGCTTGCAGGTGACTCGACAAAAGTAATACGGTGTTAAGTCTGTTAACCTATTTAAGGCGAGTCAATATAATTATACCCGGAATGTAAGGCACTTTTTTTTTACTTTTCACGTAACCTTGCGATTAGCAAAATGGCCCTTCCGGTTAGTGTGTCACACATTCTGTAGGTCCAAAGCATTAAAAAAAAACAAGTCTCTCGTCTCTTCCTGGAGCCTTTTTCCGCCGAATGGAACAAACTCGCATCGCAAACGACCTCACTCACACGCTCCGACGCACTCCGCCATATTCGGATGAACCGTTCCCGCCAAACGGTACATCTCCCTCTGGTGTGTGTGTGGGTCCCTCAAAGCTTGTTGATACTCGGGGCTCGCATTAGTTCTTCCCTTTGTTCGCTTTCAGCGGTCCGCCCGAAATCACAAAAAAGACACACATCCCCAACAGAGGGCGTTGACGAGTTTTTCGTCGTGAGATGAGAATTGGATTGTTTGCCGAAACATTTTAAATTACCGAGGGAATAGTTGAGAAAATGCGCCAAGAGGAAAGAGGAAATGACAATTCAATTATTGGAGATAAGATTAAAGGCAGGACTGAAATCCCTCCGTGCCAGAAGGAAGCACATGAGGTACTTTGGCAGAGGCGCATCGAACTCAGATCGATTTGGCCGGTTCAGCTCGGAATGGTAAACACAACGGGCTAGCGAGATCGATATGAAAAGCGAGCTAACTCGACCCGCTTTCTCTGCCAGTCTGAGATTTCAAATCGATATGAACCGATTCAAAACGATATTGCAATGGATTTCGCATTGGTAAACCAGGCGATCCGAGTCGGCTGGCTTAGGATGTTCAGATTAGTCCGAGATCATATCGATCTGAGTTCGGTTGGTAAACGTAGTGATCAACAATAGGGCAGTCCAAAAGGTACCAAAAGTCTTCAAATATTTTATTCCGCCCACCCAATTCGATTTCAGATAACTATAAAAAAACTATTCGTGCGAAATATTTGCTCCATACGCCAACAAGGGGCCGCGCCGCGCGCAGTTTATTTTTTCCGTGAACGTTAAAATCCAAAAGGTTAGGCAACAGGAGAAAAGGGCATTTAAAAGATTACTGACTAGAAGGCTCCTACATCTATATTCTACCTTGCGAGGCGCCTTATGGGAGTGTAGTAGGGGGTGTTAGAACACCATTGGTGTAAATATTTTTAAATGATTAAAAAACAAAATCCTCTTTTGGGAAAAAATATTTTAACTTGTTTTCATGTATGAGTGAATCATGATAGCTTGAGCAAAATATCATTTTACCTATAAATCAATGAATTTGGTCTCATTTTAATGAAAAATATATCACACTTTCAATGACATCAAAAGTTCAACCCCTTACCACATTACTTTCCGAGATATTTGCCAAAACAATACTAGCCCTATTATAAGGAAAATAGTACGTGTATGCACTCCAGAGAGATCTTGTACTAAAAATGAGGATTTTCCTACACTTAAGTCTCGTCAACAAATCAACAGTGTGTAGTTTGTGTGTTTTCTCAACTATTTTTGAAAAAGAATCATATTGTCACCGCAGTAAATTCTTCGGGATCACACTAATCCGTTTTGATGGAGTTTCAACCGCGCCGCGTGAAAAAAAATGAGCCAAGTTAATTACTCATTTAGATATTTTCATTTGATTACTTACAATTTCTGTCGTGTAAAACTATTATATTGCACAATTGATAACGCAATATTTAATTCGTGTGTCTCACAGATGTTGAAATTAATGCGTATATATCGAATATGGTGTCTATTATGATTAGGGAACTATCTCGCTCGCACTACCTTAAACACCAGCCTTGCCTTCTTTCGTGCTGTTTACAGGTTGAGTCAGCGAGGACGCAAAGGTTTCTGCCGAGTCATTTCGAACCTGCGAGCGTTTTTGACCCCCACCTGGAGATTGAATCGATATTTTCGGCCCGGTTATAATTATCGAAGTGTCAAGGTTAGACTCGTCTGCATCCAATTAGCGGTTCAAACTTAGTTCCTCGTTTGGGGACTGGGAATCTTGCGTTTTTACACCGTCATGCAACGGGATTGCGTTGAGTGTTTCTTCACCTCGGGGCCAATGACGTTTTTTGTGGCACTCAGCGTCTTAAATTAATTATGTGCATGTTTCAAGCCAAAGTGACGAACTTCTTGACTCATCGACGTTTCCTCACATGCAGTAACGGGCATCTGATGAGCAAAAACTCCAGGATTGGTTGCGCTGGTTTCCCAAAATCGAGTGACAACTACAGATCAACAGTGTGAACCGGGTATGAATGATCCCAGTTAAAAAATTACAAATTTTCCTTCGAATTGTTCAAGTCATGCCGTTTTAACTGGTCTTAGCCATTAAAAATGATAAATGAGGTCTTCAATGCTTCTTCAACTTCTTCGATGGCAAATTTTAAAACTCTTCGCCATTATTACTGACAAGCAACTGCGACGAAAAACTGTTGGTACCCAAGTATTTTAACCTCTACGGCAAGAGGTCTCTGACACATGTCGTCCAAGGGTTGTTAAATGATTAACCTTTGGCAATAAATGGTATTGAATGCATATCTAATCATAAGATATAACTCAAAGAGTGGTTTCAAAGTCCAAAACTCACACAGCTCGATGAAAAATTTAACCAAACGTTACCTGCTGACAAGCCCTTTTGGCATTTGCAGAACCTGAAGTAAATAACTACATTCTTCCATGTAATATCTGGACTTCATTCTTTTTGAAATTTTATTCATTCAATATTTCATTCAATCATCAAGTTAAACTGCATATAACTTAAATGAGCAGAAATGATGTGCTTCAATAGGGAATTTGTATTCGGTATTTGCATTTCTCTTGATATTTCTGAGAAAACATTGCATACAATAATCAATTTCAGTATTCAATCGCAAAAGATCACAGTGAGGAGAAAAATTTAAGGATAAAGCGTAGCTTTTGAGTTGGCATCAGCAACATTTTTTTCCCCAATTCATGGAAAACACCATATTTTTGTTTGACTTCTAAATTGAGACAGCTGAACGAAGCATGACGTAAATTTTATGATAGAAATGACGCAAATTATTCGGTGTATATATGACCGAAATTCTCAGTAGTTAACTGAATTTGTGCTTACTAGGTTAAACTTGGCTCACCTTTTCCACGTCTAATGCTCGGAACGACTTCACCACCATAAATGTTTTGTAGTTCCGTAATAGTCACTGATGATAAGTAATTTTATCATTTTCGAAATCGGTGGATTGAATATATGAACCACGCACTCTTAAATTTCTGGTGATATCCATGTATTAAAAGTTTCTAATGTTTAAACTTAATCCCTTAAGACCTGAGTCATTCGAGGAGTGCGAAAAAATTCTTTCTTTTCATATTTGAGGCAAATGAGGTCTCTCTGGATGATTCACAGAAAGTTTGGTGCATTTTAGATCAAAAATAATCAAGTTAGATGATGCACACTATACTGTACTTGCGGAATCAGGTTTTGTTTTTTTTCATACATGAAGATGGAAGCAAAATATATCTAGATAAAAGTATCCACGTACAATTTTACAGATTTTTTGTTACTGAAAACATTTTATTCATCCACATTATTTGGTAACTGTGGCTTTTTAAATCCTTGGGAACTTTTTTAGTGAGTCATTGGTGGTCTTTCTGGCGATGCATGTAGGTTGCAGTACCTGATTTTGTTTTAACCCTCACAAATTATATTAACAGTTTTAATACGCAGAAATTAAGCAGCATATATTATGTACAGTGTACTCTACACCAGAAGTGAAAGAGTTACGTTACTCTGGAGTGCTGACGCGTACCATACCCCAAACAAAATGTCTGCTATTTTTTTGCCAATGTCTCGTTTGGTATAATAGTATATGGCTAATATTTTATTGTGACTGGAAATATGAGGTTTATTTTAAAATCTAGACAAATTCGTTTAAATTCATGAGAATTAATAGCTTCCTCTGACTACCTTAATTGTTATTTTTTCCATCCCGAGGAGACGAAAGATCCCTGAACCATACTCGAACTCGTTCTGGATGAATTACATCGTGATTCAGGCTCCACGCACCCAGTCAGTTCGAGTCGGGCTCCGTTGCGTTCCGTCCTGACAGTATGCCAGGGGAACTCGGCGATGATTCCGCATGAATGTCCGTCGGAGAAAGGGACGGCTGAGAGATGCCAGGCTCCAGTTCCGATGACTGCGTTGGCACTGAATGGACCTCTGATTCGTCTTCCCTCATCGCGAATGCAAAGGCATTCAAAACGATCGAGTCGTTTAGGTGGCTCCTCTGTGAATATAATAAAATATCATTGCGTTACACATGGAGTCCGGTTTGGACGAGTGATAGAGTGTTTCGAGGGTTGTAGGCAACGAAAAACATTTATCTGGCTGGCCAACCAACATTTTTAGGCTATCCGAATTCGTTTCCATCACTGAGAGGCAGAAGTCTCAGCAGAAGGCATCGATGGCGCAGATCAAGGAGATAGGACCGGTATCAACAGCCACAGCTTCGGGCGAGAGTGAAGTTCACGGAATCGGCCGGGGTACTACGATGTCGAAGGCAACGGATTAACAGCGCATTGGTCTTCCTAGAAGATGCAGCCCTGCATTCCATATATGACATGATGGCAATCCTTTCAATAAAATATTCCGAAGATAGAATAGTTCCCCAATCGAATCTCCGGTTGGGGATTACTGGGATGTGTACAACAGTCAGTAAGAACAATATACCGAATAATTTATCAACCCTTTTCGTCCTGAATGATTCTTCGCCAGTTTAAAAAACCTTTTTACTATTGAATAATAATAGAGAGGCAAAATTAGAGATGAAAACATTTTATTCACTATGTATAATACTCTAGACCCAGTTATCAGGGTAGCATTTAGCCTATAGCTGTATGTCTCTCATATCGTTGTCAGATGGAATGAACACAACTGCAATTTTTTAGAGCGTTCACCAATAGGTTAAGTCATAACTTTACGACAAGGTTACCGACGCAAAAATACCTATTGGGAAGCAATTTTAATTTCGCATTCGCTAGCAAACCAAAAAGGTGGGTTTTTTTTAACATCCAGAAATGGTATCAAATAATTCAAGAAGAGAACAACTGATAAAGTTTGTATTAAAGATTTATCCAAATTTTCAATAATTCTCTGTAGGCCATTCAATATAATTTTAGTATAATTTGAAAGTGGAATCGTTAATATATATATGTATATATATGTATATATATATATATATATATATATATATATATATATATATATATATATATATATATATATATATATAAAAGTTTGCCAGAGGAAGGCAGACGACAAACACAGAAAACAAAAAAATGATGAACACACTTACAAAGTTTCTTTAACATATATATATATATATATATATATATGGGGTGGATTATTTAGCAGTCACCGGTGTAACACAGGTTCAGTTTCACATGACTAAGTCGCTTTGGACGTTAAATAACACCCTCTCCCCTGGTTTTCTTTATATCCCTAACTATTCACAAGTAAATTATACGGCACTTGCGAAATAACTTGCTCCTCAATTAGATAATAAAAATGTTGCTCTCCGCTGATCCTAATCCACAGTGTTCATTGACCGTTAACAATCAAACCAACCATCTGGTTTTCGACCATGTTATTTTTGTCATAAACTGACAAAGAAAAATCCGTATTCGCCGAATTACTTATATTTATCGCTCAGCATGTTCTTCTCAATGACACATGGGTGCCAATTAAATTGCGCTCAGAACCGTAAACCTTGACGAATAAAAGTTTAAGGAAGCAGTTTATTTTCGCTCACTCGCGACCTTTCCGGTAATTTATAGCTTGCTAGTTTTACAACTCGAGGATGCGTTGGCAAAACGCCGTCTGGCATGAAACGGTTGGCATTAGATGTTCACTTGAATTGCTCGCGAGGCCCGTTTCGATGGATCAGATAACTTTAACCCGAGCAGCAGATATTATCTTTTGCAGCTCGCATAATGAAGTTCAACTTGAGAGTGATGGCTGTTTGCAAGGCTAACGCAACCGAATAAAGATTGTTTAGCCATTAGTGACCGAATGATTTTTTTTTCAAATATACAATTATTTTACCCGAGTTATCATATGGGAACTCATTTTCACGAAAAAAACTTACTTTTAAATTTTTTGCAGTTTTTATATGGGAGATATTTACTTGCAACTTAAGTAGCTCTTGGGCACTTGAGTGAACTAAATGCGGGTTTTTCATTAGCATTGGAATGAGAAAGATACTTTTTAAAAAATTTTATTTGTTATTTTAGCAATATGTATATATCACTTATTAGAATGGCATATAACATATAAGATGCAAAATACATTAAAAGTTTACATTTAGAGAGTTTTTACAGGTAATTCCTGCAAATGCACAACGATACATTAGGTCAATTCTCATGAAATGCAAGAAAAACACTCTGGGTGCAATGAAATATTACATTTGTTGCAAAGATACACAGTTCATTTTTTGCGCTGAATGCAAACTTTGTACTTCGAAGATACTTTTGTTATTAAATGGTCTCTGTGATCTATTTTTATTTCTTCATTCCCTGTGTTCGAGTGTTCGAAACCACGACCAGCAGATGGCGATCCAAAATGTTTCATCAAGTAGAAAGCGCATTGTCGTCGAAATTGTAAAAGGTCAATTGCGCTGCCCACATGCCTATGTAGCAGCCACCCCTGAACACAGGAAACGTCAACTGCCCAGGCAAAAAATTACCACCACCACTTCTTTGTCCTGGTATTCACCCTGTACATTGCCAAAAATTGATCACATAGATCTACTCCTACCATGAATTTGTTGTAATCTGTAATACATAGAGGAATGGGCACAGTCAGATTTTTCTTTTCTTTTCTTGAATAACTGTTGACTACCTTATTTCCCCCTTTAATACGATTGGTCCTCATAGTCACAACTGCATTGTAATTCCAGCGAGTTAGAATTAAGTCACCATTAGTGATTTTTTCGATCGTCTCTCTGGCTTTCTTTTAAAATGCACTTTTTTCTGTTATCCCATAGTCCACATACTTGACTCGATTTTTGCGTAATGTGCCTGTCCGTCCTATTTCCATTTTTTGCAAAGTATACAGCAACTTCTCAGATGTGAAAAGGTTATCAAAGAACAATCTTGAGCCTTTTTCTCGTCGGCTCTTTTCCAATAAGCCCACAACCACATCGCCTTCTTGTCCGAGATCTACCTTTGGGATTCCAGTGCACGATCCTCCATAGGGCTCTGCGTGAACCATACGGCCATTAGATTCGGCCGGACACCACAGTTTGAAGCCAAACCTATTAGGTTTTCCTTTTATGAATTGCCTTTCACCATGCTTTTCATAAAATGGAATGATGGTTTCATCAACACAGCAGTTCATTCTGGTAGGTAATACTTTAAAATTCCTATTTAAAAATTTAAATATTGGCCGTATTTTATATAATCTATCAGAAGCATCAAGCTTTGTGTTGTCCACCAAGTGTAAGTAGCGGAGAATATCGTCAAATCTATTCCTCCTCATTGAGTCCCTGACAACAGTGACATTGCAATCATCATTTGTGTTCCGAAACAGGCATTTTCTGGGCAAAATATGGTATGAGGTACCATAAAGGTAAATATTACAAAATTTCAAAGCGAGGGACATAGGTTCCCCTTAAATATCATCATGTTTGGGGTAAACCAACTCCTCTTTGTCTAACAAAATCACATCAATATTGAAACACAACAAAAATCAGTCTCTATACCGCAAATTGCAAATAACTTAAAATTTATTAGTGGATACAAAATTATATGCAATAAGAAAATGAAAATGGAAATAAAACATTGATAATGCCGAAACACACAACAGATTCTTATTAGGATCACTGCAATTTACATAGATAGTTATAGTTTAAAAAAATTATGATACATAAATAATATAACTGGAACCTTTTTGCAGTAAAAGAATATAAAGTGAATTAATTACAAACAAGCATAACATGCAAAATAAAAAAAAGCAAGTATTATCACCCACTACCGAACAAAAAAGACCTTTACTCATTACTTTTAAACAAATATTCCACCTCTTTGTTTTTACGGGCACTCATCTCGTGAAGAAACAGTATCAATCGTTTCCGTGGACAATATTCGGTATTATTTGATCGCTAACCCGTCTGGTAATGAAGCAGTAGATAATTATGACTTCTTGCGGCTGAGTAGAAGGCGAATTTCATGATGCCTGGTCTTGAAACGTCGCGGTGACATAAGGCACTTTCACCAGTAGGATAGGTCTTTAGAGGTCACGGCCGTACTCTGTCTGGCGTGGATATTATCACGTCTGAGGCGTCTGTTGCGAGGCGACTTGTTATGATGCGACGCGCAGACTGGCGGCAATTTACAGCCAGCATCCTTGCAAGCACGTTCGAGTGAACACACCCTCACAACACCAGTCGCTTGGAAATGAGATGTCTGAGAGGTTATATCAACTCGTTCATAACCTGCTCACTCAGCCAGCTTTCAACGCGTGTAAATTATGCGCAAGCAGGAAGTTAGTCTCGTCAGCGCAGACGGGCTTTGAGTCAAGTAGTCTGTTTTAACCGGAGGAGATGCGGCACTGTCTTAAAGTGGTGTCATTAGAGCTCGAAATCGAAGGTATCGAAATATGCATATAATGGTAGCATTCTCGTGGTGAAGTCACCCTCTTGAGAGTTTCCGAGTGTAAGGAATGCAAAAATTAGGAGCTCATTCGCGAAATATTTACAGTATTTTCGACGTTTATCTCCACGAAAACGTAAAGCAAATCCTTTCGTAGCAATTTCTTTCTAGAAAAAAATTGAGGGCTATTGAAATGAGAACTGAGGAGAAAAATAATACAATGGTTATGAGCATGATTCAAATTTATCTGACTATGCCTTGAAAATAGTCACTGACACGGTTGTGTGCGGCTAAATTTTATTTCTACAAGTCTAAAAAAATTTTAAAGGCACAGATTAAACTAAAAAAGGTCTTTTTTTAGATTTCACCTTTAAAGAAGAAAACACCTGAATTGACCGTGGTAAATGCAACTTTTTATGTCATAAAGATTTTGATTTTTTTCCTTTATGCTGGCACACCTTCGAAAACTTTCATGGCACTTCTACATTGATAAAGTATTATTCTTTTCTCGTAATCAGAGATGAATACGAAGAATGACTTTTCCAAAATTTTCTCCCCATTGAAAAATAAAAGTTAAGCTGGTTTTGCCATAAACTCTTGTGAAACGGAAGTGAATCATGAAGCGCCTTAATTTTGGTGTTCGTGTAATTGCAAACTCAGCCGTCTCGATATCACCAGTGCATTCCCTAAATAGAAATAAATTCACAACTCAGTAATAATATAATAAATATATACATAAATTCATATTTATTTATATATTTATCATTCACGTCAAAAACAACCTAAGACGAATTTCAATGGATAAATAAATACATCAGAATGTGATACAATGAATGAGATGCAGAATTCCCTACCAGTGCAGTAGTAAATTGTATCTACGAGACATATAAGGTCGAGTTGGCTACGTTAACTCTCCGGTGAAATTGCCCTTGTCCCGGTGGCTGTTTTGTGTGCTTTACCCCTCCGGATCCTTCGGCCCCGCCCACTCGCGGTACATACTGTCTTCCTACAGGGAAGTTTTCGCTCGAGACAAAAAGACTGCGGCACCGGGAGATGATTACAAGGACGTCCTTTAACCCGCCTACGTGTTCGCTCCCCGCGTCCGTGTTTGTACACGGGTTGGGAGGGAACCCATGGGAGTGGTAGGTAATCGGTCAATTATCCCGAAGCGACCCTTTTGCACTCACATCGGCGAAGAGGAAAGATCTCTTCCTTCCCAAGACGAGAGGCTGTGGCAGTCAGTCCCGGTGGTTTGAAATGCAAATTGAAGGGAGAGTAATGGTGATTGTCGAGGCAAAGATGCAACTGTCTTTTTTTTATTCCCTTAGCTGCCGAATCCTTGTCGGAAGCTTGATGCGATTTCGTCTGTTGAATAGCCGTTATTATTTCTTTATTGGTATTATGTGGGGACGCATTGTATAACGTTAGCTAGCGCAAATTTTGAATTCGTGCAGGTCAGTGTAGAACCTCGCATATGTGTGAAGACCCTCATGTCAGAGACTGTAAAACTCTGCTCCACTTTTGATTGGTGGGCCACGATATCGAGAGGAACCAATGAAAATCACTCATTCCGAATGAATTTCGCGGTACAATTAATTGTAAACGCTACTTAGTAACAACAGTATTAATGCAATATCTACTTTTATATGAATATTTTCATTAATAATATTTGATTCAATGAATTATTTAATAATTAAGTATAATAAATTAATAAATAATAATAAACTAATTTTTAATATTTAGTTAAATTTACCTCCCAGAGCGGGACATCCAAAATGGTCGGTTTTCAGTTTCTTACTTGAGCGACTCTACTTACGTGTTATTATTAGTGACATCTATTGATGGATGTTTGGAAGTGGCAGGAATTATGTAGATTTATCATTTCAGTTTATGATTGAGCGGTTAGTTAGACAGCATGAGCTGATGTACTCAATTGATTTTGTATATGAACAGTTTTGTCTCAGAATTCTTTCTCGGCTCACAAAAATAACCATTCAAACTTGCACTCAATGATGCGTGATTACCGATCCAGCCACAAGTAAACTTCACGATGCTGCCGGGTTGTTGTCTGCGGGCCTGATGGCTTTCTTGAGCCGTCCAATTCACCAGCGATGTACCCAGACAACCCCCCCGGCCACTGGTTCTTATAAGCAGGGAGCCCATGTAGCCCGGCTGCCTCCGGGAGAGGTCATCCGTCGGAATTCGCTGATATTAAGGGGCCATTTCCTCCGAAATGAGTGTTTGCGCGGCGATTTCAATCTGGTGCCTCTTCATCCGGATATTATCCCGGATGGCCTCCGGGGGAAAATTTTGCGGGAAACTAATACGAAGTAAGGCTCATTGGGGGGGAGGATATTAAGGACGGACATCCGAATTTTTCACTCAGTGATTGCCTCGAGCCCGTAGTAATATGACTCTTGTGCCGAAAATTTGGCAGGTTGGTCATTCGGCTCTCTGATTGGCGGTGTTGTTTGAAGAACCACGAGTGGGTAACGTTCAAAATTCCCTGATCTAAAAAAAAGCGGAAGGTATAATTGAAGTTCACCCTCATACCTTTTCACTTTACAACGTGGGAGGTGCACACATTGTTGAACATCTTGAGTGTATGGTATAGCATTCCAATTCGTCTTCATCTAGTTTTTTCTTCATAGAAGACAGTGATTCTTATCTGAAATCGCTTTCTCAACGCACGTACGCTTAAATTTTTATTTCAAGGCTACGAAGTAATTGAAAAAAAATAGAAAAAGCACGAAGAGTTCGGAAAAAATATGTCATTGAAGTAAATCCTATATTCTTAAAACTGTAATAAGCGTGTATTAAGTGTGTATAATTTATCTCAATAATGCTCTAACGAATTTGAAGATGCCCTACTTATGTACAGAGGACATAGAGAATTAGAATTGTATTTGGCTTGGTCTGATCTGAGGAAAAAATTCACAAAGAAATCCTATTTGTGTCCTTAAAGTAGAGTTTCTTGGTCTTTAATTAGCGGCAAAAGCCTGGCATTCTCGTCGATTGCTAGGCCGTGGTTCTTATCGTTAAGCGGAATGGATTGATATCGCTGGCCTTCACTGACCATGAAAAAAGAACTCGCTCTCGCACAAAGTTTTGTCATTATCAAGGACTTTAACCCTTTTGAGTGCCAATCGATTTTATAGGCACTATGCTATAATTGCCGAGGCATTTTTGCTGATTTTGCAGTAGTTTGGGGAAAAAATTATGTAAATATTCAAAAACTCAAGGAAAACTTTATTATATGTGATTTAACCATTTTAATATATTATTTAACGATTTTTTTACATAATATGAGTTCAGTAAGAATTAACGCCATTTTGACGTATTCAAATACGGTAACAAAATCTAAGTAAATTTTATAAAAACGTAGCACATGTAAAACCAAAGTAAGTATAATGAAAACAATATATGTAGCTGAGGTAAACAACACAAATATCTAAGTGGAAAACATTTATCTCTCAACGGTATTGTTGGTGAAGCAGGGGAAGCTGTTAATAAGCCGTCTCCCTTGTGATTCGTGCATTTTCAAAAATGTATACGCCCCTGTCATGTGTCAGTTAGTGGATAAAGTATATGCAGAGTCCTGTACATTGCACCTTGTACACCACGAAGTTTTGCAACTTTGTAGTATAGTTGTCGCAATGTAGAGGACTCTGCGTATGTGTGAGCTTGTCTGCCATCTATTGGCGCACATCTGAATGACTTTGCCTGATAGCTGAATCATACGTCCGTACTCGTAGCCTTTTAAATGGAATTCAGCCCGAAAGATTTTTACGTTACGTTGCATTGCTTTCCTATCGTTAGCTGGCCTCCTGACCGTTGAGATTTTAGTTTCGATCTTATTTTCACCTTTTTCCTCAATCTGTTCCTCTCGACTCTGCACCGTCAACAGTCACACTTGTCGGATCCAGGGGTGTGTGACTGGTTGTCCCGTTAGCCGCTACGCTATCCATAAGCATCTCGGAGAGTCAACCGACCATCCATTTGTCACCGTTATTGGGGGAGGAAGACGTCGCTCCCGACTCAGACAAGTCTCCGAACTGTATTCTGTCTCCAATAGCCGCCTGCGGACACATATATCGCGTGAACTCACATCGTTTCTGTATCTTTTATAAGAGGTCTGCCGCCTTCCCCATATCGGTTTCGATCTCGTAGATATAGCTTTCTCTTGTCGACCATGAATCACTCCACATCACATTCCCATCTGATAGTTGACTCGTGTAAATGTCGAAGCGGGTATCAGGAGTGTTAACATCTCAATGACTTTATAATTTTAGAGATAAACATTGACGTTGGAGATTTAAAATGGTGCTGTCTTTATTTTAAGTAACTTGTATCTTCCCATATATTATTTATTCGTTTATATAATTTTTTAAATTTTATTTATAAATATATTTACTTTCTAATAATTTATTTATCTATTTTTATTCTCTCATTACTTATTTAGAAATTTTTAACTTTGCAGTTATGCATAAATTACACTTTAATTATTATTATTATCATTTCATCTGTATTTCATGCATTGTTTTTTTGGTTGGAGTTACATTAGCTTAATTCGTCTGTAGATTTTCACACTCCCCTTCATGTGTGGGTGTTCTTCTGCAGTGGGTTTTTTCGTCAAGGATATCACCTCTTTATTTCCTTACATTTTTCCCACAAATGTATGCATCTTTCTTCACACTTATGTAATATATTTTTATGACGAGGGGTTAATTGGAAGAAGGGACTGCCTTAGTCTCTATCTCGCCCCAATAAAACGCCTTATTATTATTATCATCCATCATGTTCCAGTCTCCCAGCCATGTCTTTCCGTCTGTACCATTGAAATGGATTGGGAGGGCGCTTGGTAGTGAACACTAGGAACTGTAACGTGGCCGTGGCCTGTCCCCCATCTTTGTTCACCCCGATTTTCCTTTAGCGCTAAGGACTGACGCGCTAATTTTGAAATTTTTCGATATTTTCCATCGATAAATTAATAGAAATCAAAATTTTATTACTTCTCTCGTATGAATTCTCTTTGCCTGTATTTTTTATTGGTTAAAATTAAAAATAAAATTCCCGGTGGAAACTGTGGTAAATCGAGTGGAATGCATAAAATTGAGTAGGCAACATATGCTTGATGAGTCAATTGCCTCAAATTTCAGACAGATGATGGAAATTCGTGCTTCACATCCGCCTATTCATCCATAACGTCGTGCTGTCCAAAGGAAAGGAAGGAAATATCAAGGATAACCAATATGTCAGTTGTTTAGGTTGTCAGGCTAGTTTGATGACGTATAATGACCTATCCATCCACCTCAATGGTATTCATTCAAGTACGTAATTATTGAGATTTTGTGAGGATGAATAGTAACCAAATTATTACCAAGCCTAACCTTTACCTCCGATACTCAATTCATCACCTCTTAGTTGATTGGGAAGTGCGGAAAGTAAATAAAAAAAGAAATTCATTGAGATTCGCATGCAAATTCAATATCAGTAATAATATTTAATGAATTGAAATATTCTCTTTCGTCATCGAACCATTGCAGTTCTAACTATGGCACAAATGGCATATTTTTTGTCACATAGTGAAGCCAAGTTATCTCGCACTCCTCTGGGAGCTCACTAATTCATTCCTTTGCCACATTGAACAAATAACCGTTTAGCCACCCAGTCGTATTTGTGGAGTTTAAACAGTTATTCCAAACAACAGAGAGATATGGAGGATGTTGAGGTTTACTTTTTGACGAAAAACTGCTCCTTAATTTTTTTCTGTGGAAACATTAATTGCTTCGAGCAATCGTGGAAATACCTTGAAGAATCCGGGTTGTTGAGCTTTGAAGTAGCTCCTCTTACGCCGATAATAACATCTTTAAAAAAATGAACAAGGAGTTCGAACGATTTGTAGCCCTATCGAAAAAGTTTTTAACCCCCAACTCTTTTCTTCTGCATCCAAAGTTCGACCACATGATGAAGGTCCTTTTCTTTCTTCATCCACGAAGGTCATGTTTGAACGCCTTTAAAAAATCCAATACAAGCCATCGGGACGTGGCAGGCCACTGTAAAAAAAAGGGGTTTAAGCATCCTCCCAATTGGTCGTGTGGTCGAGAAAACCACAATTTCCCTCCCAAAACCGTTTCCTTCTGCCCACCTTCGCGGTTGCCATGCCAAGGCCCAGCTTCTCCGTTCTCTAACCCCCCCCTGTGTTTTTTTTAGAACCTCTCTCATTCAGGTGCAGCGGACGAAGAGACGTAAGGGAGTAAAAAAATATATAAATAAATCCCTCATTGAACGGAACGGTGACTTCTGCGAATGTCTCGGGCGTGTTGGAACGGTTGGGTCACACGTGTACAGCAGTTATAGGTGGTTGCGCCTACATTTACCTATGAGAGAGTCATGAGATCTTGAAGTGATGGGCCAAATTAATCTATCCCAGCTGCAGGAACTACCACACTCGAAGAACCTATGCGGCACAGCATTAAAGAAACTAGGTAATGTAAAGCGTATAATGGGAAGGTCTTCGGATGAAAAAGTTAAAGAGAGATGCAACTTCGCTCTAGTTGGGCCACACCTCGAATACTCCGCGGGCATTTGGGACCCTGGTCATAAATATTTAACCAAAAAAATTAATAAAATACAAATAAAAGCAGCGTACTTTGTGAAAAACTACTACGAGCGTAAACATAGTATCTCACAACTTTTAGAGGGATTAAGGTGGGAGCCTCTAAAGACTGAGGCTACACACTAGGCTTAGGTTACTTGATATATTCAGAACTGGTGTGTTTCAGAGCGACACAGAGAATATTATCATGTCGCCTCTCTACATCTCTAGGTCAGACAGAAGAAATAAAATAAGAGAGATACACTGCCGAACATATAGGTACAAAAACTCGTTCAATAAGCACATTAATATTATGTCTGCCTCTGTAACATAAATAGATACATACACCGATCACGCTGTTTCTTTTCGGGGTAGGCGTAGTCTCAAAGTTTCACTTCTTAATACGTATTTCTACACCTAACTCTGCTTCAATAATTTTCTCCATGCAGACCTATCCTTGCAAACCTCTTGCATCTCATTTACCACAATACACTGCTTCATACACGCCCTCCTGTTTTTAAGATTCCTATTATTCCTCCTCCTAAGAATTTCCTCAATCACGTTCAACCACAGATTTCTCGGCCTACCTCTCGCACCATTCATTTCACTCTTATGTCTATCTGTTTCGTTATTCGACTCTCATCCATTCTCTCAACATGGCCGAACCAACGAACCACACTCCTTTCATATATGTTCATTACTGAAGCATCTAAACCACATTCATTTATTACCCACTCATTTCTCGCCCTATCCATCCGACATTTGCCGCAATTACTCCTCAGACTTAGACGTAATTACTCCAAACTCATACCCACGGTATTTAGTGTACTCTTATGTCTATCTGTTTCGTTATTCGACTCTCATCCATTCTCTCAACATGGCCAAATCTGGCATCAAATATATAGGATAATTTCTTTATTTCTGATCAGTTATAAGCCTTTATAATCTCTACAATTTAATATTATTTTAAACAATTATTGTAACTAACTTTTGTTTCTTTTTTTCCACAGGTGAGTTTGCAGCTCCGTTAGCGGTTGATGAATAAGTGTCCACATGTGAGCCAAGCCGTCATTTTTTTTACGAGGTTTTAGTAATCTTTCTGGTGTGTAAAGGTAAGGATAATAAATAGATCGTCGCGTCCATAATAGCGGATTTCTATCCGAGAAAATAGCACAAACATGATTCATTTGCGACAAGCGACTAAAAAATTCCACTGCTTACCGGTTTCCTGTCCAGACGCCTTATAGCAGGTCGGGTTTGAGTACGTCAATATTGATCTCAGCCAATTGAATTCCCAGTAAAGTCTTCATAGAAGGCAAAAGATAAGAGAACTTTTAGGTCAGTTGCCGAACACGTTTTACGTTTAAAACTCGTTGATTCTTTTAACAGTCGCGCTGAGAAGAAAATGATAACCAAGAATAAATCTTCTGCAATACTTATTTTGATTACTGCAGCATAACTCAGTCTTTGACTAATGGCCGGTTCACGATGGGCATTAGAAGGAATACTTCAAAACGTAACGTTATGCAGTTAAACAGTACTCTTACTGTTTTGTCGGAACATTTTGTTAGATTAAATTCGTCACTCTGGATGTTACGAACTATATCTCAATGTTATAAATCAGTAGCTTCGGCAGTTTGAGGCAACATTTTGACGTTTAGCAGTAAGTTGTAATAGAGTATGCAAGGCAATAGAGTATGCAAAGCCTTCGCAGTACCCGCACCACGTGCAGCTTTCCCTGCTAACGGTTATGGCGCTCTACCGGTCAGTTTTGGCACATTTTTGCCAGTATGCCAAAAGAGAAACCAAAGAATAGTAATACCCTAGGCCCGCATTCCCTATTCTGCTCAAGCTAGGATACATTCTGAAAGGACTACCTTGAGAGCCAGCATACACTTTGCTATATGGTAGTGAAACATGGGTATGTCAGGATAGACATAAGTGTAGACTAAACGCCGTGGGTATGAATTATCTGAGGAGTATTTGCGGCAAAAGTAGGATGGATAGGGTCAGGAATGAGAGGGTCATGAATGAATGTGGGTTAAATGCTCCAGTAATGGACGTGTATGAAAGGAGTGTGCTTCGTTGGTTTGGCCATGTTGAGAGAATGGATGAGAGTCGAAAAACGAAACAGATATATGAGAGTAGAATGAATGGTGCGAGAGATAGAGGTAGGCCCAGAAAGTTGTGGTTGAGTGTGGTTGAGGAAATTCTTAGGAGGAGGAATATTAGGAGTCTTAAAAACAGGAGGGCGTGTATGAAACAGTGTATGGGGGTGAATGAGGGAAAAGAGGTTTGCAAGGATAGGTCAGAATGGAGGAAATTATTGAAGCAAAGTTAGGTGTACAATTATGTATCAACGAGTGAAACATTTTGACTGTGCCTACCCCGGAAGGGAACGGCGTGATGGGTATGCATGTATGTATGTATAAATCAGTAGCTACCTCGGAGGGTATACGAGAACCACCAGTGAAAAAATGTTGAAATGCTTTGGTTATTAGCTGGTTCACGTTGGAAATTGAAAGATTACTTCAAAACGGAACCTTATGCCGTTTAGCATTACTCTCACAATTATATCAGGGCGTTATGTTAAATTGAATTTACCACTCTCGTTATTACCAAATATATCTAACTAACGATTTTATAAATCAGTAGGTATCTCAGAGGGTAAACGAGAACCACCAGTGACGAGAAGTTGAAATCCTTTGGGAAAAATCGCTTTTCTTTTGGGTAGTCCTGAGAGCGATCGATTGTGTTCAGCGAAATGGATAGCAAATTTGAAACATTAGAACCGTCCTATCATCATCTGGTGTTCTGCCTGCTGGCAGGTCCCGTACACCACTGATCTCTCCATCCGATTCTGTCCCGAGCTTCCTTCTTTGCTTCATCATAGCTGATGTTCTTCACCTGATCCACCAATTAAATTCTTCTCCCTCCTCTCTTTTTCTTTCCTTCAATTGAACCCTCAAGAGCCACAGTTATTATACTTTTCCCTCTCATCACATGGCCCAACCAGTTTCCTTTCCTTTTCCTTATTTCCTCTAGGAGCGATCTTCCTTCTTTTACTTTGCTCAAAACCTCTTCATTTCTCATCTCATCTACCCATCTTACTTTTTCCATCCTTCTCCAACCATCCTAGAGCATTGAAAATTGTTAAAGAAAATAATCCCACGGTCCACTCTAACGGAAATGGAAATATATTCTCCTAGATTTATTTTTAAATCAGGGTCGCATTCAGCCTGAGCATGATTAACTTTCTAAACTTAATTTTAAAAAGGAAGGGTCATTAAAATATGTTGGTTCTGAAATTAATAGTCTCAGGACAGCCGCGATGATAAGACTATTTTTACCTTTCTACCATCGCAGGTGAGAATATTTCGATGGAGAAAATATTTCATGCATTCCTTGAGCTTTGATCTGAGCATGGTTATAAGAATTTTGTTCTTCATCCTCTATGCAGATGGTACCTGTCCATCAAATGAAACGATTACGAAAGGTGATTCGTTGGAACCAAGAAAATAAATCGAGGGAATTGAGGTGAAAGATCAGAGAATCCCATTCCTCTGAGTTTAAATTAGGCGAAATATTAATGCGCTGTCATTCCGATGAGGACATTTGAGGAATTGTGTAACCGCATCCAGAGTATGAATAGAAATTTAAATTATGGCAATCAATCTACGGCCTTTTCGAAGAAACGACGTAACTGTTTCCAGTCTTATTTCCCTCAAACGAAGTATTCGGCATGGATATTTTATTACTGCCGTCAAATTTTCAGGAATTTTAGGAGAATGGAAACGGCATATATGTTCTGTGATATTTCCTGAGGTCGTATATGCATATTTTGCTTGATTAATTGAAAATTTTGAGTTTCGTCTGCCAGTGCATCACCATATTAAAATTTTATGAATAATTGCAATTCTATATAATCTTCGGCTGAGATGGAGCCATTTACTACTAATACTCTACGTATACTAATCGATCTGAACTCGAACCGATTTGAACATTGAAGCACAATCGATCCTGTAGATAATTGAGGGCAAAGTTGGAAATTATCAGTTACAAAATTGCACAATCGGAGGTATAATTGCGATATGCTACAATACCATCAATGTCACATTACTCGCCATTACTGCACCATTCCTTAGCTGTTACAACTGGTTACAACACGCCTTGAATAATAACGATTACATTTTGTTTGCCAAAAGAATAACGAGGAGCGCCACGGACCCGCTGGTTCAGATCGATCTGAAATCTAAGACTGGATAATCAAGTTGGCCGAATGGATCCGCATCTCAGATCGATCCCACTATCCCGTTGCGTTTACCATACCGAGTTGATCCGGTCGGATCGATCTGAGATCGATTGGTAAACGTAGTGATAGTTAGTGTAACCTTGTTCTAGCTTAGCACAATTAGACATAAAACATTTAAGGTACATATTCATAAGTTCTTTATACTCGATTACCAATTTCGCATATTCACCTCACCCAATGAGTTGCGATATAAGAAATTCGTGGTGTTATTTCATTGGCCTCATGTTATATCGCACATAAGAGGCGGTTCCTGCTATAGTCTATCTTTCCTTGTGCTATTGCGGAATTACGTTCAAGTCATGCTAGTTTTAATGAATTCTGAACTAATTATTTAATTTAATTAACCAAATATGAAGAATAATATCGGTTAGAAATTATTTTACCCTTCCGTCGATAATAACACATTAAAATCTCGTCTGTCATGCCCGTTTCCCAAGGGGGACGAAATTGCATAATTTTCAACAGCATCTTTGTAATAATCGGGCGTGTAACAACTATTGAATAAGAGCAGGGACTATTTTTTCCATCTCGCGTTCATTCATTCGCGCATGCCTTCTTGCAATTCGCCACTCTATACGAAGCAATTCGAAGATCACGCTCACACTTACTTCAGATTGCGCAAGTACGTGACCCGGGTAAAGCGGGCTTTTAAGTTGATGGTGAGCGAAATGATGTTGGCATCGAATACCAGGCCATTGATTCCGCAACTTCCTACCATTCAGATAAGAACGTACGCCAAGTAAATGTCGCAGATTCTTGCCAATGAAACTGACGGAACAGATAACTTACAATCAAGAAATCGAGCCAGCAAAGATAAGGCACGTTTAGCATTTTACGCTACGTGTGACTGGTGGCTCGGATCGTAACAGAATCACGCTCTCGTGGCCTCGGCATTGAAAGAAAAGACGAGACGAGAGGAGGAAGAAAGTACTGTTGTTGAGCGTGGATCGCTAGACTCGGTTACGAGGAAGAATGGGTGAAGTTCGGGACGGCGGGTAGGGGAGGAGCGTCAATTGTTGAGTTCCGCGGTCGTGGGTTGCCATGGGAACCGCAGATGAAAAAAAAAAGAGATGGAATCCTTGGTGAGATTTCAGTGGGCGCTCGTGACTTAGTTCACCTCTCTCCCACGGAGGGCGTGAAGGTGAAGGAGCGTGATTTTTTTCCGGCACCTCTCTTAACCGTCTCCCCGCCATTATATCCATCATCCTGACAATCTCACAGTCACACCCAAGTAGAGACGCGGTTCTGATAAAACGGGAGAATGAGCAGTCGGTACTTCTATTCCAGGAAAGGATGGTTTCTCAAAAATAAAACGTGGCTTTAAAATAATTCTACTGTAAAATTAACTCAAGGTAGTTTGAGGGAAAAATCATTTCGCCTAGAAACCAATAAATTTGGTCTCATTTTAAAGAAAAATATCTCACCCTTGCAAGGCGCTAGCCGCACCCTTGCTAGTCTACATAGCGCGATTATTTAGATTTAAATGCAGACTTCCGGGTTTTCTCGAAGCACATAACCGATATACTGTTATGATTGCTGTAACGCTGACGAGGGAAACTTCTGCTGTGTAGGTATATTAAATTTATCGTTTCGTCACTTTGAACTGACAATTCCTGAACGAAGGCATTGATTTATCATGATTATCTTAACACAGATTTTATGAAACATTAACGTCTCTCTTAAGGGTATTCGGGTAAAGGGTTAGTGTGGTGGCTAGAGTACTGGCTAACCATACGGACGGCCAGGGTTTATATCCCTGCGGAGGTAGATGTTTTTCAGAAAAAAACCCGATCCCCACTTGTGTCTTGTGAAGTGCACTTCAAGTACATTTCTTCGTCTATCGGATGAGACGTCAAACTTGGTCCCCTTGGCGCCTTTCGTTATGAGCAGGCCAATGCCGATGCAGGGTTTCTCTCCACCCTTCCTCCCTTTCCTGTCCCCTATGGCGAAAATTACCCTAGCTGTCGGTCGCCTCCCCAAATATCCATTCCAGTTGAGGGTGTTTCATGAAAAATTAGCCTTTTCATCGAAGTATAATTCGTCCATTTCCAGATATGTTTCCGCATCTATTTAACCAACTCACATATCTATTTAACTTGCATTGAGAATGCTTAGGATCGATAATATTCTTCGTCAGGTAGTGAAAGAGGTAGAAATGGATGCAGAGAGCGATACTAACTAACGGTGAGAACTGGATGTCATGCCAGCAAGCGAAAGAGCAGGAGAGTGATATTGAAAGCGATGCTAACGGTGATAATTTTAGCTTTCTCTCCTCCTCTCTCTGTAACTCATTCTCCTTTCGCTCAGTGTCCGGGACGATGTGGTGCGATCTTGGCACAGGGGGCACCACCGTCCGTTGGGGGGTGGTCCCGTGCGTGCCGGGTGCCAATTTTCCCTCTCTCCTCCGCGGTCAAAAGGTGAACCCGAGCCTTCGTCCCTGGCGTAATCTCTCACTTAGCGGTCCGCGAGTTCACCCAGCGTCGCTAACGAGACTCGCGGATCAAGTCTCGTACTCGTAACTTTATGATCGCTTTCAAGAGTGCTGAGCCGTTGAACGCTTTTTGGTTCAGAGAGTTGGAGGGAAGGGATTGAGTAACTCATGCCTTTCTTCCCTGGAAATGGTTAGGAAGGGTCGAATTTCGAATTGATTGACACCGTGACAAAAAACTCATTTTAACCCTTTAAGGGCTAGTTACTGGAATGACACATATGTATTCCATTAAGCTATGGGACCCATAAGCCATGGCAACCATTCGATAATTGTTGAAGAAACATTCGTCAAATTTATCATACTTATGACATGTTGTTATGAGCTCCATAAGTAGCCAAGATGGTGGCTGCGGAATGAACCGCTTGGAGACTTAATTACTAGATGAAAGAGTCGTTTTAAGACAAATTACCAGTTTGATTACTCTTACTGACTAATTATTACGTGCATTAGTAATTAATAATGGGCTAAGTTTTCATAAAATTTATCCAGCGGTAGAATATTAGGTCAAATATTGGCAGCTATTAGCTACTGGTAAATAAGTTATGCAAACGTTTTTCTCTAACCCGAATATTTTTATGAGATCTATAACTTTATGGATCTCATAACTATTGATAACATAACTAACTGTGCTTCCAACAGGCCATAAGAGGGCGAAACAATTTCCAAGAGTTCGTATTTTGAAGAGTACAAGGACAGTCAGTGATCGGCAAGAAGACAGATTTCCTCCAATATCTGCAGGGAGAAATATTACACTATAATCAGTCCTTTCAATGAATCTTTATGTATTCATTTTCATTGAGGCGGATGTAGCGCGAATCTTAAGTCGTTGAGTGCACATTTTAATAACTTTTCAAGTAAGTCGATGAATAAAATTCTTGGGCCACGCTTAAAGTAGATGTATTTATACCTTGGAAATTACCATGCATGTTGCAGTATAAATTGTACAAAAATGATATTTTTAAATTTTTGTCTCTGTCAATGCATTGTTATGACTTGAGTTTGAGACGGCGCGGAATTCGAAATTTAAGCAAACCTCGTGAGTAAAAACGTGTTTTCATTCGCCATGATACCCTGGAATTTATGAGGAAAAATCATAGTAATTCGATACGTGAATTTTGACGCTTAGGAAAAAATCTGTGTATATATTTCATCGAATTATTTCAAAATACATGTCAAATGCCAAAAAAGCAAGTGTTGAAATAGTATTAAATTGCCAAATAACCAAATTGGTAATGCGAAATTTTTTCACTTTTGTCGAAGATGTACACCAATATTACTCATAAGAGCATGTATACAAAACTTTAGGCGAATCTGTACATTAACAACAAATGCTCCAACCACCTCAATTTGCCGTTACTGTTCCTCTGGAAGAGAGCGTAGTATTAGGTATGAACCATCGTGGTATATGGAGAGGGCGCTTGCTATAATGGCTAGTGCTAGAAGCTGTAATGTGGGCGTGGCCCGTCCGCCATCTTTGTTAACCCCGCATTTTTATTGGCGCTTATGAACTGATGAGCAATTTTACGATGTTTTCAATCGATAAATAAAAAATCAGCATGCACTTGCTTCTTTAATGTGCACTCTCGTAACAAATATTATTTCTCAATTTAAATTTATAATAATTCGCATTCTTCGTGTAAACTATGGTTAAATCGAGTAGAGTCCATGGAACTAAGTAGCAATATATATTTCAAGAGTTACTTGCCTTAAGTTTCTAACAGATGGTTGACACTCTCGCTGTATAACTGCTAATTCGTCCATTCCATCGTGCTATCCCAAGTAAAGTAAGGAAATAGCAGGAGCTATCCCAAGTAAAGTAAGGAAATATTTCAAGAGTTACTTGCCTTAAATTTCTAACAGATGGTTGACACTCTCGCTGTATGACTGCTAATTCGTCCATTCCATCGTGCTATCCCAAGTAATGAAATAGCAGGGATGACCAATACGGTTTTTATTTTGTTTTCCAGGCGACAGTTTGATGACGCAATGCCCCTTCCATCTACCTCAACGATATAATCCTATGTACTAATGAAACCAAAATTACTCCTTCAGTGTGACTCCAACTTAGAATGTCATTCTGATTGGATAATGGTATTACGGTATTTCTGTCGATTCATTTGAACGGTATATACAATGATGGTCACATCGCAAACACGGTGAAAGGATGTGCAATATTTACCTTCTTTGAGTGTTCGGGATGCTGTTCTACTCGAGCCATGCACGGCGTTTTTCTCCCGACGATATTTTTCCTAGTCGTGCGGTCTGTGTGTGTGTGTGTGCGAGGCCATCATCATTAGCGCATTATACATGAGGCCATCATACTTCATCGAAACCCCCCTTGCTCTCTTCCCCATTCGTCCGTGAACTCAAACAGGAAATCACCTCATTCATAATTCGAGCGTGAGCGATGACGTGACGGCGCATTCTTGCAGCCAGATGGTGTGCGCGCGTCGGCCATGTTTCTCGAACAGGGGAAAAAAAGAAGGCTGAACATGCGTTATACTACACCGCGACGGTGAAGAGCGTTAAGGTCACGGAGTAGGATCCTACTCCGTGGTTAAGGTTTATGCAAGTGGAGAGGGCATTGCCATTGCTGCTGCTGGGTGTATTAGACGCTTTCCATTTGCTCTAGTTCTCTGCTCACTTCACAAAACAGCTGCGCACTATCAAACATTTCAGGTTTTCTTGGTGAATGGAATGAATAAAAGTTTCTCGAGATTCCATCCGGGTTGGAAGTTCCATGACCAACGTTTCGGCCGCTTACACTTCAGCCGTCCTCAAGAGTGATGAGATGCCGATGAGCGGTTGTAACCGGTGGAAACCGATACTGAGGTTGTAAACGATACGGAGTTGTAATCCATGGAATCCGATACTAAAGTCCGTTTAGATAACCCGAGAAAACGAACCAATCAGAAGAAAGCGCGGGAAAATGGCTCGGCACCTGCCCTCTCGTGACCACTATATATTTGAGACAACTCCGCTCATCGTCATCTCAACATCCTGAGGATGGCTGCAATATAAGCCGCCGAAACGTTCGTCATGGACTTTCCAACCCGGATGGGATCCCGAGAAACCTTCCTTCAACTGAACGCTATCTTCCTATTCGATTCAGACCTTGCGCACCTAGCAGCGCACTTCAAAACGTATCGGATGCATAGTTGCTGCGCACTGAACAACAAAAGAACATCGACAATTCCAACCGCCTTTGGTGTTCGTGTGTTGATTTTCGACATGGGCGACAAACATTGTTGATGGTTGGCAAAGTTTTTTATTGTTTCGCGGTTAAAGACTGTTTGGTAAATAGAAATTGCTAGAACGCGGCCACGTAATTAGAGCATGGGCTTTTTTTTCTCCTGTCTTTTGTTCGTGCACTCAATCAGTCATTTTCTCAAGTCCTCGCTCTACACGACTCAATTTAACACTGCGATTCCAAACACACATCAGACTGCGCAGTGAAGAGCTTCGTGCGAAACGGCCTTTATGGCCTAATTCTGTTCTCAGGAAAATGACTTTCATAAACTTATCCGTTTTACAGTCTGAACTCGACATTTATATTTTCATGATCAGATCTACCTTGGTAATTCGGGTCTCGTAAATTTTTTTGCTAAGTAAACAATCAGTGCCTTGTTTGTTACCGTGGGCACATTGCATCCCATTACAGCATCGCTCTATTCATCTAGTTCACACATATTTAGTGCACGGCCAGGACGGTTGCCAAGGTGATCACGGGCCAACGCGCACCCTTCCGGGTAGCGGGAACAAAAGACACGCGAAAATGCACGCGCTGATGGCCACACTGCGTCTTGCTAGCAGATCACTAAGCAAAGCCACTGGCATTAGGACCCCCCAATCAACCTCCATTGTCGGTTTTTTATACCGGCGGCGCCTGTCTTCCACAGCGTTAAGAAACACAGTGTTTACACCCCGTCCGTGATGGAAATAATTGGCTCTCTCATTCGCTCTAGATTTCAGTTTATGATCCAGAAAGTATGAGGACAAAAAGTTTGGAGTGATAATCGTGTAGGTATAATCCGGCGCGAAACCATATTAACCCACTTCCGCGGTAATTCCACAATGAATCATCGCTAGGTCTCAATCTGTAGATGCGACATGAGAAATGAGAGCTTAAGAACCTCGGGAAAATATCTTCGCGCATGACAACTCTATTTATGAAAATGCGATCGAGGAAAGATGTCTGGTGGCTAATGAAAGCCGTTTCAAAAGACAAGTAGTTTGTTTCAATAACTCCTGAACGTCATTTTTTTCGTGTAGTGCAGTCGAAATTGATGAAATGGCACCCAAATATATTATTGCCGTTGTGATTAAGGCCTCTGCGGGGTTTGGATGAAGGTTGATTCTTCCGTTTTCCGGGGTTTCTGCCGTGTTGTTTCATCTTGGGGAGGATATTTCGCCAGCTATCCTGCAGACTTCCTCAGGCTCAAGTGACAAGTTCGCTCAGGTCAATATACAGCGGCACCGCGTGAACTGACTTGTCACCTGGACCTGAGGAAGCCTGCAGAATAGCCGGCGGAATATCGTCCCCAAGATGAAACAACGCGGCAGGAACCCTGGAAAACGGAAGAATCAACCTTCGCTTTATTACCGTGTCACGTGAGCTTCTTTATCGAGTAGAGATGTTTATTTCTTCAGTCGTTGACCACAAATTGTCAAACGTGTGTTTAACTTGCCTAATTTTCATATACCAGATCAGGGATAGCAGAAATTAAGGATTCAATAATTTCTTAAAACCACGATTACTATTATATACTAAAATAAATTAAAAATACGATTACTATATACGATTATTATCGTGGATAAATATTTTTTTGTAATATAAAAATAATATCGGTTCTATCAGAAGAAATTAAGTCGAGTACACTCTGCAAAACGGGAGATAAATGCATCTGCGAGATGGTAAACCATTTTCAGTCCTATAGACGAACTTGAGACGGGTACGATCACGCAGAACCGATTGAAATCTTGGGGAGAACCATTCAAATTTAAATAAATCGCTTAGATAATGCACGGAAGCTCCATTACATTGCTCCTTACGTGCTTGATAGAGAGATGGTAGTACTTTAATAACAAAAACGGAGATGTTTTTGAAGCTTTTAAATGGATTAATTATGAAATAGCTTACGAAAAATGGTGGTTATTAAATAAAATACTTTTTTGATAAGCATGAGACTATAAACGGCTTTTTGTCAATATATACATCTAAATTGTTGCTTAGTTTTTTTAATTTTGATTATTACTAAACCGCGGCATAACCCATTGAGAGAGATGGAGAGGACACTTGCTATGGTAGCCAATTTTAGAAGCTGTAACGTGGGCGTGGTCTGTCCGCCATAATTGTTAACCCCGTTTTTCCTTAAGCTCTTACGAGCTGAAGCGCTAGTTTAGCAAATTTGCGATGTTTCCTATCGATAACTTTCTAGAAATCAGCAAGACTTACTTCTTTAAAATGCATTCTCTTAACATAATTTATTTATTTATTTAAATTCATAATAATCCTCTTTCTCGGTGGAAACTGTGGTAAAATCGAATACAATCCAAAGCACTAAGTAGCCAATCCATGAATTCATATTAAAACAATCCTTGTACTTTTCCACTAATATTTATTAATCTACTACGCGTTTCGCAGTTTGCTGCATCCTCAGTACAGTTGTGTACATGTTATTTATTGATAGTTACGATGGTAACCAACGCCAATGTTGATGGTTTGGAGAACCAAGTAATTTTACGAGGATTGCTTTAATATGGACTTAAGAACAAAATACTTCCAGGAAGTGACGCCTGTGGGTGTAAAGTTTAGCCAATACATGTTTCAAGGATTGCTTAAATTTTACTTTACTTAAGCAGACGATGGATATTCTTGCTTTACATTCGCTAATTCGTTCATTCACTCGTGCTATCCAAAGGAAGATAAGGTAAGAGCAGGGAAAACCAATATGGTTGTTACTCTGGTTGTCAGGCAACATTTTGAGGACCTTATGTCCCCTCCATCTACCTCAATGGTATTAACTACACGGAGTCACCCGCCAGTGCGCGTAAGTGCGAAATTCCGTGGAGAAAATGATCAAATGCCATGACCGGGACACGAACGCGGATCGCTCGATATTGCGCCAAATACTCGACCATTGAAGCTACGGTTGTACCCCTTCTCTTTGGATTTTGGTCCCTGTGAAAGCGAATGATTTTCCTATGTGATATTTCGCACTTATTTTGTCAGCAAAAAGTTTTTATTCAAACAACATATTTTCTCTTGTAGTCAAATTATTATATAATATCACATAAAAAACGAGTAGAAAGCTAACGGCATAAATAATTCAAGAATAATTTTTTGTATGAGAGTGAATTTATTTTTTATCAATTAAGTAAATACAAAAACAACAATGTTTAACATAAGGCTAGCCTGTTTTTGGGGTATCATCATGTTTCAGGACATCTAACTGTGAATATAATTTCGTTACATGAATAATATAATTGCTTATATGTTTGTTATTCAGCGTAGACCTGGGTGTTTGAGCAATGTTATCGTTGAAATGACATATGCGTGAGTTGAATGATGCAATTTCAGATTCTTTTATTCGAAACGGGCGCAGCGATGGAGGGATTCATGATTAATATCGTCGCGCTGGAATCTTGGCGTTTCAGAGTGCGTCGAAACGTATTGTCGATTGGAACGGTCGCTCGATCAGGATGAATGGACTCAACGAGTACCAATCGCAGCCCCCCCAAGGGCGTGACGAATGCGTTGAGCGTCTCAACGGACGGTGAAGTTTTAAAGGAAGACATGGGAATGGATGCGAATGCGGTGAAAGGGTAAGCAATCCAGTCCGTCGAGCGGTAATAAGCTTTTGGAGACTTTGCATTCATCAGAAAAACTTAATCAACGAATAAATCGGTTTCCAGTTCAACTTTCTGAAGGAAGTCCATTATGTGTAACCCAAAAAAAAATACATTGTCATTACCATTTAACTACGGCTATGTTTCGTCGAATATTTCGACATTAAATGGTGTAGTTCGGCATCACCTGATGGCGTCAAACACATGTATGACTTTAGTAAAATAAGTATGTAGAGGTTTCATTTATTTCTCGATGTTGTATGATACATGATACGACGCAGTGAGTAGAATAAGAAAAAAGTAAAAAAAAACAAAAAAGTTGAAGAAGGAAAACATTCCACTATATGATATAGGTATGATTAACGTTGACAATTATTCACCAAAACAAATATGCTCCATTTTCGGAATATTTTCGGGCGATTTGAAGGATAAAGAAAATTATCAACGTGAGAGCAATAAATAGCCCACCATGACCAAAGATTTCTCATGGGTGATGCTATAAATAAAATAAAATATTATGAAATGTATTGCAATTAATACTCTACTCATATTGCCCAATCAAGCTGTAGTTTATCAAAAAATACACGTAAACGCAAATAAAATGAGAATGGAACACATAAAAATAGTGAAAATTTTGCGAGTCGAGTGACACTCGACGCGCCAGTTGGTAGTGAGGTAGGCTGTGTCGAGTGTCACTCGACACCCTAGAGGAAAAGGTTAATAATTAATCTTCGATTGATAGAATTTGTTTTATAAAAATCAATGGCTTGCAAAGAACGCGAAGTATTCATTTTTTTCCCCAGTAAATTAGGGTACACTGAAAACATACGTATGAATAAAGTTTAAATGCTTCCAATTCCAGGCTTGGATCGGCTTTGCTCATTCATAACTCATTGGCAACTGAAGAGCGCTTTGTCATTTGATATTTTCCAACTTCTCTCTCCAAGATCAAACTTACTCTCAGTGAAATAAGATGTACCTGTATATGTTTTAAATTCACAAATATGATAGCTGATTGAACAAAATTTGTCTAACAACTAATTTTTTCCCTTTCATTTGCGTTATCAACAACGACAAAACGGCAACTTTTAAGGCGATACATATTTATGATCGAATGAATATTGTTTACGTAGATAAACTTTCAACATTATTCAAGCCTCGCAAAATACTATGAAAAAATAGTGTGGGTAGAAATAAGAAGATTATTCACCGAAACTTAAGGATTTTTTTCAACTGGCATGACCAAGACTTAAAGGCCTAATATCTCTTTCAGTTACGTTTATTAAACACTATTTGTGACCGTCATGCCTTGAAATGCCTTATGCTTCGGTTTTCATGTAAATAAAATATTCCGTTGTTGAAGTAGCGCTAAAATTTTAGATTTTCAAGCTTAAAAATCCAATGTAAAGAAAAAGCCAAGCGTATACGAAAATCGAATGAGAGAATTAATAAAAAAAAACAAGAAACCACTGCACCAAATCTTATTTTACGAAAAAATAAATTACGGGACCTTTTTAACACAAGTTATGTCTCGCTGATTTGATTCCGATGTGCGTGCGATTTAATGACTCATTGATTAGTTTCTGATGCACGTGATTGAGTAGGTAACTCGTAAACAATCTGCTTCGTTGCTTGCTTGTCGTTCCTCGCTTGCTTGAGAAGCTCGCGTGGCAACACTCATCTGTTGAAGCGAATCGCGCTTCAACTATTCTGCAATGGATTTAATAATTCCGAAATCTTTGCGGGCGCGCGCACTACAAGTCATCAAAGTTTCATCGTATTCTGATGAATGGTATCGGAATGCATAGAAGACGAACAAACAAGCATTCATTTTTATATATTAGGTTATATTTATTGCAGGTCTTGGCCAGAGAGTTGATCAGTAGTAACTGTTACAACTTATTTACTGCATGAAACACAAACAAAACTCTCACAATTAAGGATTAAAATCAAAGGAGTCAGTCGTCTCGGCCCCGAAGACAGTGGCGCCCATGATGAGCAGTGGGTGAGGGGGGGGCGGAGGAGGCGAGCCGAGATGTAGCCAAGAGGGGAAGAGAGGGTGAGAGGAAGAGACGAACTCCTTCGCGGAAGTGAACGCACCCGAAGCCACGTGACAGTGGAAAGGACGGCTCGGAGCGGAATTCCTGGAGTGGAAGTGTCGGGAGCGGGGGGAGGGGGAGAGGAGGGAGAAAGTGGAGTGGGGGAGAGAAAGGGGAGGAAGTGGGTGCCATTCCACGGAAGGGAGCGGCTGCAGAGAAGAGGAGACCAGATTCTCATCGAATGCACGTACCGAGAGGTGGGACTGACGTAACGTCAAATGAAATTCTTGAACTGCAGTAGCATGAGAATCCACCCAGAGGAGAGAGAATACTTGGGTGAAGATAGAGGAGCTAGCCAAAATCTCAGGAGATACTTGAGAATGTCGTTAGTTTCCTTTTTAGCCATGGTATCAATCATCGCAATGCTTGAGCTTGCAATGCAATTGCTATTTCAAGCCTAAACATCTAAAAATTCACCCAGAGAAGTTTATGAGAATCCACCCAGAGGATAATACCTGGGTGAAGATTGATAAGCTAGCCAGAGTCTCAGAAGAGACTTAGGAATGTCGTTAGATTCCTTTTCAACCAGGGTGTCAATCATCGCGATGGTCGAGCATACTTTTTCAAGCCTTAGCATGGAAAAGTTCACTCAGAAAAGTATACGTGGGTGAAGATTTAGAAGCCAGCCAGAATCTTAGAAGGTACCTAGGAATGTCATTAGATTTATTTTTAGCCAGGGTGTCAATCATGGCGATGGTCGAGCATAGTTTTCTAAGCCTAAACATGTGAAAATTTACCTTTCTCATTGGATATATATAATTTCTTTCCAAATGCGGAATTTAAGTAGTTTAGAACGTTATTTTAACCCACTTTGCTCTAAGGATTGCGTCAATCCTAAACGCTTGAGTTACTCGCTAATATATTCCTCAGTATCTGTAAAAAACGTGCTAATTACTTATCTTCGTTATTTATGAATGCATTGCAATAATTATTATATGCAAGGCAGACGGGAAATAATTAGATTTTTCCAAATGAAGCGATAATAGAGCTATCGTGTTCATCGAATACATGTACCAATAAGTGAGGCCGACGTAACTTCAAATCCAATTCTTTAACTTAGGCAAGAGAATGCACGCAAGAGAGAATCAGGGATGAACTTGTCAGACCTATCTAGAAGCTAGGAAGAACATGAGTGTCGCTAATTATGAAGGTAATCTCTTTACGGGTTTAATTTTGGCGGTCAATCCTTATTCGGACGTAATGCATATGCTAACTGATCCTATGAGTAATGGTTGCGCCCATTACTGAGGAGATATACCCTTTCTAGTTATCTTTGTCATGGAGTATGAGTCATTTCTGTCAGGAACAATTATAGGCGTGTTTGGTGAACAGAATTATAATTCATCGTGCGTAACATGACGAATTAGGAAATACCTAAGACCTTGAGTTACACTCAGTGACGTCTAATTGCCAGTTTTTGTGCAATAAAAGCCACTAATTAAGTATTATCGCTAATGAATGTGTCGTAATGATAATTTTGAAGTAAAAAAATTGTAGTTTATCTATATGCAGATCTTAATATCGAATGAACAAGCATAAATAAGATGATGCGAAGAACTGTCTTGGTAAAAGCGTGCCAGTTCGTATATGACACCGAAAGGAATGTGACTTATTTCTTTTTAGTGGCCATAAAAAATGTTATGGCTTCCAATTTCTTGGAAATCTAAAGGAATATGCATAAGAATGTCATTCTTAAAGGAGGCCATAAGATTCGCATCACAAAAAAAATCCATTCTTTCTGCTCTCTTAAATTTTATTGCTCGTTTGATTGTTTAAACGGTGATCCTGTCATCATAAAGGATCTCCACAGATACAGCTTTCTACGAACTAGTGATAGCGCTAAATAGCAGCTATATGATGCCATTAGTTTAACCTCTATTCTGAGGAAATGTGTAGCCGTGGTTTTATTTTTAGTGATACGGAGAAGATGGCAGTTGAAAATACATTTTTAGAATATTTTAAAACTGTTCTAGGTATCATTACGTTCCGGTTCTTTCTTAAAATGAGCATTTTAGACGCAAAGACACCTATCTAGATCCTCCACAGATTTGGCACAGAGTAATATCTTCGAATTTTCTCACGATCGTTGCCAATCCATTCAGTAAAGATGGCTACCAGGAACTAGCAAGCTGAAAGGAATCGAGTACATATAATCGATGATTATAAAGCTTGTTTTACACGGGGCACAAAAATGCACAATTTATCACAGCATGTTTTGCGCAATCTGGCGTGCAATAATTATTGAATTCGGGCAAGGGTTATTCTTCCATCTCGCGCTCATGTATTCGAGCAGGCGTTCTTGCAATGCACCGCTTTACACGACTCGCTTTGATATGCACCTGTGTACATGCATCAGATTGCGCAATAACGTTCTCCAAGTAAAACGGGTTTAATAACTGTTTTATCTATTAAGTATCTTATAATTATTTTACATAGGAAAACTTAGGTAAATGGCAACTCTAAATCCTAGATCTAGAATGCGTGTCCTCTTCTTCTCTCTTCCACGCTTTCCAGGTTTCTCCCCCTCTATTCCCCCCTTCTCTCAACATTCCCTCTCTTTTCACCACGTTCTGCATATTTATCATCTGCCTCCTTCAAACTTTCGAAGGAGGCAGAAATGAACTGTGTGCAATGAAAAACATCAGAGATAAAAGTCGATTTGGAGAGTGCTTTGCTACGTAAACCAACGAAGGGAATATCTCTTGAGTTGAAAGCGAAGATTTTATGATCCCTAAGGGATGAATTCCATGACAGCGATGCCAAGAATCGGATTCCTCAATAAACAATGCAATTACCCTCGCCTTGGAGCATCTTCCTGCAGACGTCTGTTTCATCTTCTCGTCCAGTAGAAGACAGCATCATCCACTTCTCCGATAAAAGGATATATGCCCCGTGGCCTTCAAAGGTTTGAAAAAAAATATGTGAACTGGTTTATTGCTACGATTCTCTTTTTAGCGTGGTCATTAAAAGCCGAGAGGGAATCCATTGATTGCTATCTATCTATAACTACGCTGTTGAATGATATCTGAGGATATGATGGGCACAATTTAGTGGTTTCCAGTTATCAATCAAATGATATCTAATGGTAGACAGTGTTTTGATATATACGGAGTTTTTTGGTGAAATTTTCCAAGAATTATCCTACACCTTCGATAATTTACGATACGTTTCTTCATTGAAGTTTTATGTAGTGGCCTCGAATAAATGGCTGAATAGTTCACCATAAAACGTCTCTGTGAATTAGCTCCGTTGATAGGATTCTCTCTCTTTCTACTGCGAATCTGCTTTATTATGAAAAAGTATAGTCGTTTAGCAATGGTGAAATTTACTTTATAGGTGCTCACAGTAATGATTCTAACTCGTTCTAGGTATTTCATTGGGTTTGTTTGTAATTTTGAATGTCTTTCTTGGAAATGGCACTTGCTTTAAACATATCGTGCCTAATTTCTCCTCTCAACATATTTTCTTCTTACATTAATCATGCTTCTGTATCAATAAAAATGTTAAATAATGTAGAAAGCAATGCTTAGATTTGCAGTATGTAGTCTTTTTTTCCCAAAGCATTCGTACGTGCATTTGAGCTATTTCTCGTGCTATAATTTGTGTGCATGTTTAAGTTCAATGTAATTATCAAGAAGCAATTTTCTGTGTCTGCTCAAGCAAGTTCACTCGTCGTGTAGTTTAATACTTATCGTTCCTAGTTTTTCCACTAAAAAGATTGTCTGCTTACACAAATCATGCTTCTATATGGATGAAAAAGTAAACAAATGTGTACATCTACATCATATCATGCGAGCCGCCGCATGGGCGAGTGGCAGGGGGTGTAAGTCATCAGCCGTGTAAAGATGTAAGTTTTTGGGAGATGAAATGGTGACATGTATAATAGGAGTGTATTTAGTGGAGATCAATTGTTATTGTGGTCGCTTATTGTGCGCGGAAAGAACGAGTTTTTGTATATATCTGTTCGGCAGTCTCTCTTATTTTATCGCATCTCTCTGACCTAGAGATGCAGTGAGGAGTCATGATAATATTCTCTGTGTCGCTCTGAAAAATATCATTTCTGAATTTCTCAATCAACCTAAGCCTAGCGTTTAGCCTCCGAGTCTCAAGAGGCTCCCACCTTAATTCCTCTAAAAGTTGTGAGACACTATATGTACACTCGTGGCAGTTTTTAAAGAAACGCGCTTATTTCCTTTGTATTTCATTATTTTTTTGGTTAAATCTTTATGATTAGGGTCCCAAATGCTCGCGGCGTATTCGAAGTGTGGCGTAATCAGAGCGAAGTAGCGTCTCTCTTTGACTTTTTCAGCTGAGGACCTTCCCATTATACGTTTAGCAAAACCTAGTTTCTTCATTGCTGTGCCGCATACGTTTTGTGTGTGTGTTCCGCACTATACATCAGAAGTTAAGGTAATTCAAGGATATTTTACTCTAATTGAAGATTTTATGTTTACTTCAATGGCAGTATAGTATGGCATTTTTGTGATGACTTTCGCAGGAAGTGAACTGTGGTGCATTTGCTGATATTTAATTCTAACCCCCACCACATTGGGTACAAAAATGCTCAGCTTTAGAATATGTAATATATTTTATTCAAAGCATTCGTTCGTGCAGTCTTGCAAGTTGTCTTGCATATTAAAAATGCATATTTTCATGCATATTAAAAAACAATTTAATTTTCAAGAAGCTTCCATTCTTGTATGTGCATACGCAAGTGTATTCAACGTGTAGAAAAACGAGTGACATCAGCATCTACAAACAGCTGCGATTGTCTCGACTCCAACCTTTATAGTTTGACCACGCACGAATTTCTCTTTTGAGTCCATTGATCTCCAGAGTTACACCTTTAAACAACTTATTAACGAAAAGGCTTACTCGTGGTTGAAGATATATTTAAAATAGAAATGTCTACTTCTATGATAGACTTCCGCATCCCACGACCAGTCACATTTCTTGACATCGAAAATGCCCGTGGGAAATTGATGGATCAGTCCAAAGGTTATCATTTTAAAACCACTAGATTACAGGAATCATGGATTCTCCTAGGTTATTTTCTCCTAGATACTCCTCTCCTTGGATCTTAACTTCTAGGTTCGTCCCCCATTGGTGGGAGTGCGTTGACTTTTGGTACCTGCCCATATAAGACGTCTCCTAGCGATTGCGCTTCTCAAAACAAATGAAAAATTCAATCTTTTCATACATAATGTTCAATAATTAGTATCCTCAATCTTTCTCTCCCTTGTAACATGGTTAAATTATTGGAAAAGTAGTGTGGCATGAAGAACACCAATTATTTGACGATTATATCTGTGTTAGTTGTGTAAATGGTGTTAGCGATAAGCGACCACAATGAAAACTGAGCTCCCTCCAATGCACTTCCATCATACACATCTGTGTTTCACCTCCCAAAATCCTATCCCTCACAATTATACACGGGTGGTGTCCTAACACTCCCGTCCACACGCCCATGCGACGGCTGGCAGGGTATAATGTAGATGTGGATGTAAGTCCGAAGAGGGTGGAAATGAGTAATTTTCTCGGACTTGTTAGAAAAATGAAGTGCTACCGGATAGTATAGAGTTATCATCTAACAAGGGGAGACTGCGTACCTTGAGTCGCCGATTTGAATGCCTATTTTCTGTCGTACACAAGGTCAAAGGCAACGCTAATTCGACTTGGACTTCGTCAAACATGCCGTAGTTTTATTGTAGTTAATCAATTTGTAATCGGCAATATCCTTCCTGAGTATAAAAACACAGTTCGCAGTTAAACACACAAAACCGTTTCGAGCCTGCGGGCATCCCAATTTTTTTTTCCTTCTTCATATGCATGACCAGAAAGAAATTTTTCCTCCGAGTTACATATCCTATCATAGAACTTCCCCTCGATTTGTTTCTCGTGACACTTACCACAAAATTCGTACTCCAGTTTGTCTTTCTTTAATCTTTAATGTCAATCTGTAATGACATATGGCCTCTCTGTGACCTGTTGATGGACCGCTTATGATATACGTCAATCTCTGTTTGAAGTCCGTAATCTAACTTACTTATACACCAACTGCTTCTTTTACCAACTTTTTAGTAATTCTAAGGAGAAAAAAGCAGGGTAAATGAGATCCAGAACTTGATTTGACAAGGTAGGAATGGTATAATACTTCCATATCATTAAGTAATCCTGGATTACAATTTTGTTACAGAAAAAAAATTCAGGATTACAAAATAACAGACGTAGTGTGCAGGACCTGGTTTATTACAGACAAAAATGTCCGTGAGAGTCTAAAGAAGACAACTTGTAAGACATATCTGAAAAATGACGAGATACTGAATGGTACAGTGCTCATTTTACCTTCCAGTTGCTCCTCACTTTTCAAGCGTACCCGAGATAATAACTCATTTTCGCTCACTCTGTAGTCAGCTAATACAGATCCAGCCATGATCACTCAGCCACGATTGATGATGATGATTTTTATGCATTCGAACGAAAAAATACTTTTTAACCGCAATATTTAAAATAACTCTCAACCCTCTATCACGCTGATTTACCTAGAGGTAACATCGAGAAGAGTTTATTTTTTGCCTCTGATTTGGTTTCTTTACGTGTGTGTTTTTTTTTTTTATTTACGCCTTTGTGACATCAATTTTACAGTTTGGAAACGAAAATATCTCTCATTCGTAACTTTTAGTTCCAGATTCTCCCACATGTGGAGTAACATGTGAAATGACTTGACATAGTGGACGAAAAAATAGGTGTATAGTGGGTTAGCATAGATAAGAGAAGGCAATCAGTGGAACCGTGCGGTGTAGCAGCAAAGTGGGCATACTGACACCAGCAAAGTGCAAAATCGGACACATTAAATGGATCAGTTACGTTGTTTATATGCCAAAAGTATAGTTATAGTTGACAGAACTATTGCGTTACCGTGATGGTCGATCTCAAAAAATGAAAAATGAAGGTAATTTACATAAAAATATTCATAATAAGCGTGGACGAAATAGCGTGCAACGGCCATGTTATTAAGCCATTTTTTTTCGGGAAAATACAGCCTTCAATTCCGTTTGCCATTAGTGCTATTTATGCCAATTATTTGTCGATGATATCTGCGTTAGCTGTGCAAAGAAGTCCAAAGTGGAAAAAAAGCGTTATTATCTCAGATATATAAAAGTGCTACCGGAGAAAACACATTTTTTTGCAACCTTACGAACACATGCACAAAGCGCTTAACGACTTTCACACAGTACATGCTTGCTAATACGGCTTAACCTTACTTTGATCGCTGCTTACGTTTCACTATTCCTAAGTTTCTTTAAAAGTGTATTCCTCTTCACCTTTGCTTCTGTGAAAATCTGGTTGCCCAACTGACTGCAACACTCGGCGTGAATTTATGAGATCCGAGTTCGAGTCCCAGTCTAGGCGAATGATTTTTTTTCACTCAGAGGGACACAAAATATAGATTAAACATTAAGTTGCATTTAAGGCAAGAAGATCGTCCTCAAACCCAAGAGTATCCCATAAATTAACGCGAAGTCTAAGAAGTCACAGTGTGAAATCAATTCTTCGTCAGGGGCGACCAAATTAAATTTGGTCCACGTTTATAAAATAGCTTGAGCCGGCACCGGGCAAGGAACCTCTTTAATTCGTACTCTTACGCGGTCCGCCACTTCAAAGCCTGAAATTACGTCTCGCAAATGCCCGCCGGCACGAGAGAGGGAAAGGAGGAGAGTTCAATGGCTGCCGTCGGCCTTTATCGCCCACCAAGACGGACATCAGTCGTCAGCATCCTTGCGGCCCAAGCACTCGTCGTATTTTTTTTCTCGGGAACCGACTGGACGTCCGCATAGCGAATTTGGCACGGTCACGTCCGAAGAAAATGAGAAGATCGGCCACCGCGTGGGACTCGAAACAAAAGAAGGATACCCGACGCGCGCTCGAATTTATAGAAGCGACCTCTTTGTCCAGATGATCTCCTTTTATTATGAAATTTTAACCCGGCAAGAGATATAAAATATTCGGATGACCGTCTTGAGAATCGTTTTAGTGAAAGATTTTGAGTTAAATACGATAGCAGCACGGAGCGTTTATTGTGATTTAAAGCAATTAATTGAAATTGAAAATTTTCGATCCAGAATATTTCAATGTAAAATCTTCCCGTAAACAGATTTTCCACATTCAATATGAGTGCGCTTTCAAGTTAAACCATTAATATTGCATGATGAAGCCATTAACATTACACTTATCTGCATATCACATAGTGTTGGGTCTCCACGTAACAGCTACAATATCTATTTTCAATAACGTAAGCCTCAAAAATCTGGTCATCGCGATCTAAATGCCTGCAAGGTTATTTTTTGTAATCATTTAATTTATTTTTTTTTGCGTTTGATGAGGTTTCTTTGCCTTCCTTTTATTCAGGATATCATGGTAAAATTTTCACTATCGGATGTTGGATAGAATTTTAAATTTAATTCTTGCAATCGATTTTGTTTGTTTGCTTCGTATTTGCATAAACATTACGTTTTAAATGCGAAAATCCTCAATTTTCCTCTGATTAACAATAGCATAGCATATTTTCTTGGCAAGCTGAGGATTGGCGTTGTTTGGAAAATTTATACCGAGGATTTCATGGCATATATTAATTAAATGCTGAATATTAGAGACACTTCCGTTGAGGAATTTTCCCCCTCCTCTCCCTTTTGCACTTAACGGCTTTCGCGCACTATTTGCGTCGAGTACGTCAAAAGAATTTTTAAAGATTGTGCTCATCGGTATGCATAGTATATCGATAACTGCGAAGAATCTTGCGCACTGCTAGAGACCTAAGTACGATAACTTTCAAGCTGTAAGTCCTAGTCTCTCCCCTATGCTTGGGAGAGTTTTCTACGTCTCCTCTCCAGTAATTCGTAACACTCATTCTTTGATGGTTTTCTTCATTAATCTTTTCTTTACTATTTCTCGATTGCAAAAAATACCTATTTATAATCTAATCATCACAATTTTATCCGTGGGAAAATTTTTCAAGGCAAGCAATGAAAATGTCATGGTGATCCAGCATACAATAAGAGTAATAAATTATATTGGGTCAAGCACAGATCTCTGTGGCACTTCAGTCTGTCGTGTGGTGGATAAACCTGATATTTTCTGCTGAGTTTGGAAATTGCATCCAATCTTCTTTATTCTGCTACATATATCGTCCACACTACACTACCTAATAATTGCATGCTACTTTTACTTGTGAGAGTTGAGGCCTGGAGTAGTTATTTTGTAGTGGAAATTCTGTGATATGTAAGCTAACTCACCTTTTAATCAACTGTCTCCCTTAGATAATCTTGAAAGGCAGAGGTAAGAGGGGATCTGGATGACCATTATGGAGACCTTATGCGAAAGATTTTGTGCGTACGATAAGCTGGAAGAAATCGATAGTCGTGATTTTCGGTAATTAATCGACCCGAAAATAGATTGGTTCCATCCAATTATGTGAATCTAAGGAAGTAAAACCATTAATAATGTCATGCTGACGTGTTCAATTAGCGCTGGAAATGCCTAGCCGTGAATTTCAGAGCGAGAAAACTGTAACGGTATGCTATCAAGCCGTAAAACCATTGGGAGATTTAATGGTTTTCATAAATCTACACTGTTGACTAGTGCTTTCCTGGGCCCTCCCATGACTTTTGTTAAGACTACAGTTTATTTAATGAGTCATATTTTAAATAAATTTATTTCGCAGAATTTTGTTTCAAATACAATCAATCATGATCAAGAATTACCTTTAAATTTTAGGCAGTCGTTAAATTAAATAATCACTCCGCCAAACTTTATAACTCCGCCTGATTCGTGTATGGAATTGAAAGAGTTCTATTTGATATATTTGGAATATTAATGATTTATTCTTTGAAATTATCACTAATTGTTAATTGAGACTACATATACCACCGAAGGATAAAATAATTTGTTTTTAAGTCCTCAGTTCCGCGATAGTACACTTACTTGCTTGCCAACTTTCTTTGTGCCTTTCTTTGGGCTGACCTTTTTTTTAGCGTTTTTTCTTCGCAATTACCCAAATTGACAGCCGTCCCGAAGCTGACTTAGCAGCCTTATTCTTAAAAACGCAAATCCCACCTAGATTAGTGATACTATTTTACTTCTCTCTCGACTAGACGAGGATTTAAATGGTACTATAAGTTACTGATCAGTTTCCTCACGAAAATAAAAGTTAAAAATTTACCGAGTTCGCGATGATTTTTTGCTTTCTCCGGAAAATTTCAGTACTTGTTTCCCCATTTATTGCTACAATGACAAAACGGGCGCTTCTTCAATTGATCCGAAAGTCATACTTAATTTTAAGTGGCCTGAAAAACTTGAGAATTCAGCCGCAAAAAGGTTGACTCGGATGCTTTTCATAGAAAGCATTTGCCCGAATGTTTCTGACCGCAGAAACTCTTTGGGAAATTCGTTCACGGAAGTCCATGTCACCCGTGAGCAATTCTCTTTTCCCGAAAGGCACCAAAAACTTAAAAGATCCCAAGCCGCTTAAGAAAAAAAAATCGATTGGCTTCGCTAGACCTGTGTCAAAAGTTGTCGCTTCACTTCAACCGTGATTTTTTTTACAAGGTTGAGTTAACGTCCTCCCAAGAAAGAAAGAATCGGTGGGAGAGAAGTGGGTCCCTAAAAGTAAGTTCATAGGATTTTTGACCAATTTGTTAGGGCCAATATGGCATTCTCCATTCCGATAAATGAAATGATTGTTAAATTTTATTTTCAAGAAAATCATCGTCGAGTTCGGTTTCCAAGCCAATGTTAGAATTGCTTGTGATTTCTCGATGTGGGAACATTCTAGTAACATCATTGAGGTAGATGGATAGGGCCCTTTCCATGTTTAATTGGGTTCAATTGGTAGTTCTCAAACATTTGGCTATTTGCTCTTTCAATCTAAGTGACAAATGACAGTTACTACTGCTTGGTGAGTGGACTCAAAGGTAAAGAAAATGGCGTGGTGTGTAACAAAAAATAATCTGGGCTTGAGCCGATGCATATAGCCGTATTTAATACGTAAATAAACTAAAATTCATTGATTTATTAAGTTTATTTTAGTTTTGATCATTGGCACATATTTATTTATGATTAAAATATGCATTATATTTATTAATAATAGAAAATTATTTAAAGAAATCAATACACTCACTTTAAATAACAATGTTAATCTTAAATAGTGTTAACAATCGGAGGAATA